>CM056995.1:148442493-149012493 GCA_029891345.1 Dryococelus australis | reverse complement strand
AAAATTATTTTCATAAAAGGTACATAGGTTTGAATTAGTAATAAAATATTAAATAACTTCCTTCAAAATTAAACCCCTCCTCCCAAATATAACAAAAATTAAATTTAATTGATTATGTAACAGAGTTCACGACTTTTAATTGGGATTAATGTGGGGGAGGGTGGATTAAAAGTATATCCAACAATCCCCTTTTCGGCTACTACATAAGAGAAATGAATAACGTTATACATAGAAAGTACATTCATTAACTTTAATTTTAAAATATAAAAGTTCAGTTATGGCCAATGGCCGAGCACTGATCAAATTTGTAATTTATTTGATGTTGTTGGAAAAAAACCATATGTAAAAAAAAAAAAAAAAAACAGATCACAAATTACCTGAAAAAATTAAATAAAAATGTAATATTACACAAATTTCGGAAACACGTTTCAATTTTCTAAAATTGACTTGACTTTAAAAAATGTTACTGTCAGTAAAGACGTAAACAGAAAACATATAATCACAATATAAAATTTTTATGAAACCATTTCTTTTTAGCTGGCGGTGAACTTAATTCACTCATAATTAAAGTCGCAAAGAAATTTATATAAACTTCATAACAAATTCTGCCACAAAAAATTGATAACTTGCATGCAAGATGCACAAACACAAAAGGAAGGAAAATGAAAACAAAATATTGTACCAAAGACTACACAACACTACACGAATACGACAAATAAACGAAAATAATTCGCATTCAAAACTTACAGCTACTGATGTTGCCAATGTGGTAATATTGTAAATGTCGCAAAGAACTAATCGAAATACTAATCTCAAACCACAATACAATCGGCTGTAATTTTATTTCTTCTTCTTCTACCGTTATGTCCAACTGATGAGTGCTATTGAACTTATTTAGCAGATGTGTTTGCTTTCTTCTTTTCCCAAAATCTCTTCATCCTCTCACTGAGGTACTCCCTACGTTCCTCTGTCCAGGTTTTCATCCTTCTAATATTCGGTTTGTTGGCAAATTGATGGCTGTTGACCAGATTTCCAAATCTGCATCTGTCCTGTTTGATGTCTCCTGTGATTCCAATTTCCTGGAGGTCTCTTTCGATTTCAAGCATTGAGATGGCAAGGTTGAGAATTATCTTGGCCAGTCTGTTGTTATTCATTCTGACAATGTGACCGTAGAATTTCATTCGTCTTATTCTGAAAGTGTCCAAAACTTTCTCAGAATGTTGATAGAGCTCATGAGATTTTCTTTTCATCCAGTTTCCCCCTGTACATACTGAGCCAAAGATGTTACTTAAAATTTTTCTTTCTCGCTTTTCGATATCTTTAATTACTGATCTGCCCCCAGTAATAAAAGTTTCCGATGCATATAATGCCTCCGGTTTGATTACTGTGTTGTAGTGTCTTAGTTTTGCATTTCGGGATCTTGATTTTTTGTTAGATCTGTTCCAGGTGATTCTATAAGCTTTTTGTAATTTAGATATTATCTCATTGTTTGCTTTGCGATTTAATCCTGAATGTTGAATGATTTCTACTAGGTACCTGAATTTAGTTACTTGAGAAATTTCGCCGAATCGAGTTTTCATAGGTTGTCCATCTTGGTACCGAGAGGATCCTTCCATATATTGGGTTTTAGCATATGAGATTTGAAGTCCGGTTTTAGCTGAAATTTCATCGAGTTTTTCAAGGGGGTAGATTGCTTCTTGCCTGTTGTTGGAGAGAATTGCTAGGTCATATGCAAAGGCCAAACACCGCAGGTAAAGTTAATTTTTGAGTAGTCTGCCAATGGTTATTCCTTTTACTTCTTTCTCCCAGGTTTTGATTACTTTTTCCAGAACAAGATTGAACAAAAGGGGTGATAGTCCATCTCCTTGTCGGACTCTTGTTTTGACTTCAAAAGGTTCAGACATTTCGCATAAGAACCTCACTTTTGAGGTAGTTTCCGTTAATGTCTGTTTGATTAATTCTCTTGTTTTTCTACCTACTTTGAATCCTTCTAGTATACTGACATGTGTTTGCCTGTCCATAAAGTCGTATGCTTTTTGAAGTCTACAAAGGTGATCACGGTTTGTCTGCTTTTACGGATTTGTAAGACGGTTTTGAGATTTAGAATTTGTTCCGCACATGACCTGCCTTTTCTAAATCCTGCCTGATATTCGCCAATAAGATGATCTGTGTGTTTCAAGTCTCGCGAGAAGGGCTTTAGTTAGAATTTTGTAAGTAATCGGTAGCAAGGAAATCCCTCTGTAGTTACTAATGTCGGTTTTATCCCCTTTCTTGTGTAGTGGGTGGACTAGTGCACATTTCCAGTCTTCAGAGATTTTTTCCTTGATCCATATATCTTCGATATTTGCATGAATTTTACGAGCAAGACTCTTACGTATTATCAATTATTATTGCCTGTAAAGACGTTAAAATACATTTTCATGGCGTATGTGAAGAGCAGTTCAAAATTTAAGGATTAATTATAAAAACCCAGATTTGTTCAGATTGTGATTTTAAAAAATACAGAAACCCGGGGAATTTTTGAAGACCCCAGATCTGGGGGGAAAACCGCATGAGTGGCAGCACTGGTCGTGTGGTGTTCGGCTAGACGCGTAACACTAAACCTGTGAGAACAAAGCCACGTAAATGTAAACAAACACAGGAAAGCGTTGAAACTGGAGAGGTGGGTAGATAACGTCATCACGCTCTGCCACTTGCGCCGATAGCAGATAAACTATCAGCGACTAAAAAAAGTTCCTCTAATGGTATCTGGCAATACACTACGTGCAAATCGCCTATGTCAATTTCCATCCAAAATAATTTCGAAATGAAAGGGGAGAAGTGTTATGGGCTAATTTAAAAAAAAAATACATTTTGGAGAATATTTGAATTATACTAGTTACTTAATACTATAAGATAAAGGCTGTTCACGGTAAATGATAACGTTTTGAAAAACCTGCTTAAGATATACTTGTAAGCTATACACGTTGTGTATTCCTCCGCCTTACGTAACTTAACATTGTCATCGGTCTCATCACTTTGTTCATGCGTCGATCAAATTAAACTGTGAAATTATTAAGAAAGTAAATACTTTACAAATCTGCTCACTTTTAACATTTAAAAAAAAACAGAAAGTGAAAGAATGAATTTTATGATATTACAAAAATGGTTACCTAACATTTTTTATTCGACGTTAAGCAATGGAACTATTTTCCATCCATCGTTACCAACTTTACTGGACAAATATCACTCAGTGCGCCGATTAAAATATATTCGTTCAGGGGTAGAGACTTTTTTCTGAGGTTAATTTCGAAAGTGCTCACTTTATCGTGAACACTCTTTACACGCAGTGCGACTAAAACACTGCATACCTAAATGTTTTTACTCCACTTTTTTTCTTTAATGTCAGTATCAGCATATCTACGTCGAGAAGCACAGCCAAATAGGGTTGTGTCTGTTTCTTAGAGGCGTAACTTAGTAATGAAAAACCCAGGTAAGCGCTGGCGGGTTATCAAAATTCCTTGCATATCGATAGTGTTTTTAACGAAAATGATGGTTTCTCCCAGACATTGAAATCCCATTAATTTTATACTGAGTCAAAATTATTTCGTTGTAACTTTCATCAGTCAAGGTCATATTGTCCCAAGTTTCAGGGTCAATGTTTTCCTTGTGCGCCTATCTGGAGAAGCCGCAGGCCGTGTGCCATCCTTAGAATTCTTAGCTACATCGTGGAAATGAATACTGAGTGTAAAAGTTAAAACTAACGTAGCCACTTACCTCTTTAAAGGCTGTTCGCGATAAAGTGAGCACTTTTGAAATCAACCTTAGAGAGAAGTTACAACTCCTACTTTCATATATTCTGAGGGGCGCACTGAGTGACATGCACTCAATAAAGTTGGTAACAATGGATGGAAAGTAGTTCCATGTCTTAACGTCGAATTTAAAGTGTTAGGTAAACATTTGAGATAACTTAAATTATTTCTTTCGCTTTTTTTTTTTTTTTAATTCGTCGTAAGTGTAAACAATTAGTAGATTTATATTATATTTACTATTATATTATTTCCACAGTTTCACTTGACCGACGCATGAATAAAGTGACGGGGCTTAGGACAATGTTTTAATTTTACAAAACGTGGAAGAATACACAACGTGCATACAAGTAGATGTTAAGCAGGGCTTTCAAAATTGCTCAGTTTACTGTGAACAGCGTATAGTAAAATTACGTAAACTGTCGAAAAAAAAGTAAAATAGTTGTTTGCAGGCGTGCCGAGAAGTAGATCGCGACAAGAACACGCGTATCCATCCACGCCGGCTCTTCCGATCGCCTGGCGGGCGCTTGGCTCGCTGTCGCACGGGCACTCACAGCTATTGTTCTAAGGCCCTTATCTAATTGAAAATATCTATCAGCGGGCAGTTTATGTTCGGCGACAAATGCTCGCCTAATCCAACTGTGCGGGGCCAGGCCGATAGCGTCTGACAAAGGAGGGGATGTTCCCGAATTGCCCACTCCGTCGTAAATCGGGGGGGGGGGGGGGGGGGAGGGGGCTAACCCCATCTCCTTTCCTCCTCTCCTGCTGCAGCACCCCTAATCACCGGATTGCCAATCTAATTTACTGATAAGGTGGCGGGACAAAGCCGTGGCGATACTATGCGTCCTGCAAGAACCCTCGAAAGGGGCGAGAATGCGCTACTAGCAATACCGCGGACATCGTCTCGCTCAGGTGAGCACGTGCGTCATCACACGAAGGCCGTAACAACACTCTCTCTAAGGCTACGAGGTTTTCTGCTTCTATAACAGTGCACAGTAAATAGTCTACAGGCTGTTCGCGATTACTTCCAACATTTCAGAAGCCTTGCTTAAGGTTCGGCCTCACCCGCCATGTTCAATCTTCCATTTATATGTCATAACTTTCTTTTCAGTGAAATAACCAAATATTTGTTACTATAGAATTATCACAATTGACAATCCCCTTCAAATTTAGTCCTCAAACTTCATCCACATGTGATATGGTGATTATAAAATGGCATTAATCTGTTCATAATTCTCAAAAAAATACGGCATAACTACTTAACGAATTTTCAGAATTTATGTTTATACTTCAGCGTAACGTATATTGTCATGATTGTATGATAGCAGTTTCGTAATAAGTGTCGGTATACAACTGAAATTAGCTAGAACCAATAATTCAACATGGCGTGTGAGGCCGAGCCTTAAGTTCTCCTTCCAGGATATTCCTCCGCATAGTGAAAACAAGTATTGAAGGTGAGTGAAGAGATTAGGGTGACTGATATGAGCATGGAGCAGCGCCGGAATGAAAGGGTGGGAGATCCCCGAGAAAACCCGCTGGACAACGGCATCGTCCGGCACGATTCCCACATGCAAAAATCCGGAGTGACCCGGCCGGGGATTGAACCTGGATTGCCTTTGTGGGAGGCGAGCAGGCTAACCGCTCAGCCACCGCGGCCCCAAAACAAGTATTGGAAATTACGCCGAGAGACAACGCGCCAGATTCATACGCACTTAATGCAGTATTATTTTCCATAAGAACTATTTCTTACTCGGTGTTACCCTACTTTCTCTCCCTGTTTTTATTCGTATTAATGATAGTATGAAATATTATAATTCATTGATATTATATAAATATAAGTCAAATGTAAGCAAAAGTAAGGTACAATAGTTAACACACGTATAAAACACTTTTAATAAGAGAGATATATAGGAAAGAATCAAACCCGTCCCACATAACATATATGTGTTTTTTTAAAGCTTTGAGTACAAAAAAAAAATTGTAAAGAAACCGTGAATATACTATAACAGAGTATAATATTGAGAGAAATACTAAGACAAGTATGAATTTATGTACACACATAAATGTTATATTTTGACTGGCACAAGTGAATAAAATAATTGCTTGCATTTTTATCTGCCAAAAAAATCTTTATTTTATCGCTACAACAAATCGAAAATTCCTTACAGATAAAGTATTTATGCCACCGATCCCGTGTTGGCTTAACATGATCCATAATTGAACAAGTTGACGTTCATAAGAGTCTCGAAACTTCATGGGGACGAGATGCGGAAAACTTAAATCAAAACATGGTCTGAGTGCACTGTTTTTTTTTTCGTGTTCAAGGTGAATATCAGATTAATATATGAAACGGGCAAAATAGTTTCCACGCACTTTCACGAGTGTATCTGAAATACATTGTGATAAATGCCTGTGTGTGTATGTGTACATATATTATACAATTTCATGCTATGTACTACGTTTTTGTCAGCACTACAGACTGAAGAATTAGAAATTCGCGTCTCAATAATACACTCACAGATTACTTCTATAAATTAATTATAAAATTGTACAAAGCGATCACAACAAATTACATTATTACGAGGATTTCATGATACTCGTCTGAGAAGGGGATTCCAGCCGAAATTACATTTGGTTAAGAGGACCAGGAAGAGTTACACAATTACGGTACACCAGGGCGGAAAATGAGGAATACTACGAAGTGGCGCGGTGCCGCTAACTCAGTGGATTTTCCACTTAAGTTGGTGGATTTTAATCTCTACCTAGAGGGAAAAGTATGTTTTGGCTCAAGGGCATGAGGGTGCGGAGCGTCGGAACTGTTCATGCTCTGTCATTCCGGTCCCCTGGTGGCCATATTATGCTCCATGTCGTAATTCTGTAGAATTTGACCTTGATCACAGTGGCCTGTGACATTGAAAACTCCCCCAAAATAATCCAAAAATTACCAAAAATTAATTTAAAAATGTTTATAAAATTTTATTATTATTAAAATGTATTAAAATTTTGTTTAAGAACAATAAAAAAATATTATTTGGAATTTATTTACAAAACTTACATTTCTGGAGGTTAAAAAAAAGTTGAAATTTATTAATTTTAATAACTCCTCTGCTTTATATAAAAGTTATTTTAAATAAAATACTTGTGTTGAAAAATAAAACAAAAAATATTAAATATTATATTTTATGTTCTTTGCAGGAATATTGCTTGTCACCATTCGCAACAGGCCGATAGCAGGCAGCATAATCGAGAAATTAATGCCATATAAGTGTTGAAAATAGAATCCAGTATGGAGGGCACTGACAGCACCACCTATGCTTAAAAAAACATAAATAAAAATTGGTTACCACATGGTGACTGAATCGACAGCTCGCCTGGTGCCAATATCGATTATTAATACACTATTACCACCTAGGTGATGTTAAAGTAAACATACAAAATGCAAGATGGTGGCCTCCAGCAATGTACAAACAAATGACAAACGAAAAAACCAAGAGGGCAGCAAACGACAGAATGAGCAAAAGGAAAGGAGCCGGGGGAAGAGGGGGGGGGGTGTAGTTTAGGTGAGGGGAAAGAGGAGGGCTTTGAACGAAATCGGGTAACTGAGAAATTAAATATATTTTTAAGGGGGGAAGTGGAGGGGAATGTCATCTGCTGGACATGGTGCTGGGGAACCTCTGGAAATGTAAGTTTTTTAAATAAATTTTAAATAATAATTTTTTAATAATTTTTAAATACAATTTCATTGAATTTTAAATAATATTTTTTTATTTAAAAACTTTACTAAACTTTAAATATTTTAAAAATAAACTTTTTACAATTTTAAAATACTTTTTTAATACAATTTTCGGATTTTTTCGGCATTTTTGGGTTTTCAAGGTCACAGTTCACCGGTGTCAAGGCCAAAGGTCAAGATCAAGGCCACCAACATCCAACATGGCTGGCAAGATGGCCACCGGCGGTCTAGAATGACAGAGCATGAACAGCTCCGACGCTCTGCGCCCCCACGCCCTTGTGTCAAAACATACTTTTTCCTTTTACTGGTAGTTTTCTGCATATAGGTACCTATTTATCTTGGATGTGCAAATATTTAATTAAAATGTGTAAGTGGTAAATGTTTCACGTCTATTACTGTGTTGAGTACGTAATGCTTATATTTCATATTGTCGTTGCTGTCTCGGTTTCTAGTTAGCTTTGTCAGAGTTACAATGAAATAAAACACGCTTTTATGGAACTTTAACTGTATTATAGGCTAAGACAAAATAGTACAAACAAATATACTGAACTATTTTTTTTAAGTATGGCTGTTTTTGATATTCAAAGAATGATTATGTAGATCTTCAAAATCTAGTGCATTCTGGTGTATTTTAACTTTCGGCTTAGTTGAATTTTCTGTCTGAGTATTGTTTACGTTGCTCGCTTCAGTCCTACGAATCCTAGGCTATTCACGGTAAAGTGAGCACTTTTGAAAGCCCTCTTATTTAGTATAATAGTCAATAAGTATATTTTATTTTAATCTTAGACGTTGACTTCCGAGTGCGGTGGAATACACACACTATGTTTATTACTTGCATGCCAATATTTAATTTAAATATGGTTAAAGGAAGAAAAACAACTGAAAGGAAAATGTAACTAGGGCCTCAAAATTTCTCACTTTACCGTGAACAGACGATACCAGTTCGCGATAGCCGACCTCTCGTGGCGCAGTCGGTTGGTGCGCTGCCGGTCTGGGGTGCGGGAGGTCCTGTGTTCGAATCCTAGGCAAGGCATGCGTGTCATTTAAATTGAGTTATAAGTTAGTTTGTCAGCCGTCCCCTGATAAGCTTTCAGGCATAACACTGGGGGATGTTAATAAGCCCTTTCCAATCCAGTCTCGCTCGCGATGAGCTATTACAAGCGACACTTGAAACGTTGCAATAAAAAAATATATTTATTTCATTTGCTGCCTTATGCTGGAAGGATAATTGGAGCAAGTTTTACGTGCTACTATGATCTAAAATTACAGCTAGAAACGACACACACCCATGGCGAATGGTTTACTCAAGACTCGAACGCGAAACCTGGAATTCCGCAGGTGTAGTTGTGGCCTCAACCACAAACGTCTTTTGTACTGTATAAAATTTTATACTGTAAAAAATATGTCACGCATCATTACAAACAACAACATAGTCTTGTGTACTGATGCCGCCTGAACCACAAATACATCAATACCACAGATATACACAAGAACATAAAAATCATAACGAACAACACCTACACAAACAACATGACACTGACACCAAAACAACATAGACACAAACATCAAACACACGACGGACACCTCACAAGAAAACGACAATTTCCCAAATTTCCCAGTAATGGCCTTCAGTTGGGTACTGGTGCCTTTTTAACATGTTCTGTTCTGTATACAATTTGTATCACCTTGATAACAAATATATTTAAGTCCCGCTACTCGCTAAATAATATCGTCTCATAACAGTTATTGCTGCTTTTAGCCAAGTGTATCTTGTTCTGGGCCGATCACCTTCAGGACAAAGAATTGCGATATACTTGTATTGACGTACATAATTGTAAATTATGATTTGCAAGGATTGCCTTGTCGACTTATACATTTAAATTATAACGATCACTTCTGCATGTTTTCTTTTGACTTATGTCTTTTGACTTAAGATCAAGCTTGTTGAAAAATAAAATGATATTCACCCTAATGTTTGTCTACAATTATGTGGATTATAAGCTGTTCACGGTTAACTAAACACTTTCCTGTTTAGGATGTCATTGTCCTCTTATTTTGCTTCGTTCTCCCATGTGAAATATTTACATTGCCCTGGCATTGGGCGTCATCGTAGCGAAAATGCGCATGCATATCCATGTAGGCTGTTCACGGTAAACTGAGCACTTTTCAAAAGCCCTGCTTAAGCTCAACTTGTATGAACATTGTGTATTCTTCCACCATATGTAAAATTAATATTTCCACGGATTTGGACACTTTATTCATGCGTCGCGTCGGTCAAGTGAAAGCGTATAATGATTATAAACGTAAGTATTTTACAAATTGTATAATTCTTACACTTACATACATTTAGCCATGCGTATAAAACCAAAACGATAACTTCAGTGGCCAGACCTTTAAACATTACACTCTCAACACAATGACATGTAAGATAACTATTATATTAATTCACAACCAACTTAACTATAGGCTATTCACGGTAAAATGAGCACTTTTAAAAGCCCTGCTTAAGATCTACTTGTATGAACATTGTGTATTCTTCCGTCTTATGCAAAATTAAAATTGTCATGGGCCTAATCACTTTATTCATGCGCCGGTCTAGTGAAATTCTGAAATTATTACAAAAGAAAATGTTTTGAAAATTTGCCAATTTTCACACTTCGATGCATTAAAAAATCAGAAAGTGAAAGAAATCACTTAAATTATCACAAACGGTTACCCGACACTTTTTATTTGACATTAAGATATGGAAATAATTTCCATTCAATCATTACCAACTTTACTGAACGCATGTCACTCAGTTCGCCCGTTAAAATATCTGCAGATAGGGATAGTGACTTTTTTCTGAGGTTGATTTCAAAAGTGCTCACTTTATCTTCAACAACCTTTAGGAGTCTGCATGTCAGGGCATATAGTTTATTCACGGTTACTTCCAAGTTTTCTGAAGCTCTGCTAAAGTTCTACTTCCAGGATATTCCTCCGCCTCATGCAAACAAAGCTTAACCAAGTCTTTAAAATTACACCAAACGGACAGCGCGCCACATTCGTGCGCACTCAGTGTAATATTATTTTACAAAATAGATATTTCTTACTAAGCTTTGCCAATACACTAGTTTTCTTCCTGTTCTTATTAATATAAAATATAAATTAAGTATTATAGCTTATAGACAAAATATAATGAAAATTTCAATTAACAAAAAATAAGGTATTTTTATATTAATACAAATATAAAACGCTTGTGATAAATTGCATATTTAGAAAACAGCCATAAACATGGCATACATTGGGTAATTTTTCAAAAGTTTTATTCAAAAAGTGTGAAGAAACTCCAAACAGACCAGTGGAGTGTGTTATGCAGATATGGGAAGTACTATTTTTTCTTTCAAAAACGTATTTCAGAAGTGCGTAATTTACCGTGAACAGCCTTTAAGGGGAATGGTGCATGAAAACTGTACATTTACCCAATTTTTGCAACAAGTTGTTTTCCACAGGATTTCTTTTTAATTTTCGGTACGTCACGACATTAATAATAACTATCAAAACTTTCTAAACTTTTACATATTCACTGTCTTTATTATTCTCAGAGTACTGATGGGAGATAATAAAGCATATTGTATTTCTTCTTTTCCGTCATTGTTCCGAGGGTAACAATGGCAGTGATCATTTAACAATGTAATAAGATATTCACAATTATTATTTACGTCTTGCCGTGCCAAAAGTTTCGTTAAATCCTCTGAAAAACAACTTACGACGTAAATCGCGTTAAATATATTTGTTTCGTGCACCATTCCCCTAAACGCCATATGTAAACTTAGTATTTGTGTATTTATAAACACTTATCGTCTCATTCACATGCAAACGTTCTGGCCTTGCACGAATCGCTGGCAGATGAAATTCTGGTGATGACCCGTGCTGTATGCCAAGATGGAACATTCCTTGGAAGGGTGGTTCTATGGAAGATCTGACGATTGCCGGCCGGTTACGTGTTTATTCTGGTGTAATGTTTGGCGGAAGTTTCACTACAAAGCGTAAAATTATTATAGGCCATTCACGGTAAAGTGAGCACTTTTTAAGGCCCTCCCAAATTTTTCTTTTAAGCCAGTTTATATATTTAAGCCATTTTTCTTTAATATCAGCATTGTCACGCGACTAATAAATATGGTGTATACTTTCACCAGTGCAATAAAACATATTTATTAGAGGTTAATGCCTGTTATGAGGGCCTCAAAAAGTGCTCACTTTATTGTGAACAGCATATATGGGTCCAATGCGGGAGCGTATCCAGAGGATTTTTTCGGGGGGGGGGGGGGGCGAAGCTCATGAGTATTAGTATTGTCTTTTGTTGTACATCGTTCACTAGATACAGTGGAAGGATAGAAAAGGAAAGAATATAAAAGGAGAGGAGGATAGAAACCATGTGTGTCATGTGGGTAACAACAAATATATAAATATAATTATTGACATTTTTATAATAGGGTTTTAAAAATGTGTGTCAATTAATTGGGGGGAGGGGGGCAACCTCTTCAGTCTCCGCCCTGGATACGCTCCTGGTCCTATGTACTAAAAAGTTTTCTGTGAAATTGTTGTTTGCGCATAAATGCGTATCTCGGTAAATAAATGTTCTGGAAATACGAAGTTTTGCCAGAAAGGATAAAAAACTATTGTCTATGTCGCTATCTTTTTACTTTTATCATATCAAGTGTATTAATGGAGAAAAAATCGTATAAATGGTCTAATATCGCATTTTTAAAACTTGCCTACGAAGTTACTTTAAGCGACAAGGAAAAAGTAAGATTATACGCAGGTAGTTTGATCTGTGTGCTTTCATCGCGTGTAATAAAACCCTACAGTTACATATCTAGTTTACGCTTTAAAGCGTTGGGATGGAAACACTGCACGCCAAGCGCGTAGGAGCGATGAGGCGCTAGGCGTGCGTGTTAATGTCGCCCGTATCATTCCCTCGCTTCTTGACCTTGGACGCGCGGCTACATAGTTCTCTCAAACACGAATGTATAGTAAATAAAAACTCACGAAAATGTCTACTCGTTCTGAAAACGCAGTGTGTGAAAAATTAGGTAAACATTCGTGTCTATCCAAAACAAAAGTTCCAGTTATAACAACAAAACACTGTGCATAAACGTATAAAACAGAAGTCGCGAGGGAAGAATGATCTTGACCCACAGTTGCAGAAGAAAATCACAAAAAAATGCACTCGTCGTTGAAGTACCGTTCGATAGGTTATTCCAAAAACCCTCCATAGCAGCTTGTTAGCAGGCTAGGGTAGCATGTCTCGTGGATGCTCCCGCCCGAGCTATAGTGCGTCTCACTCTTAAATTGCAGTGGGTAGCTAATTAAATTATTTTATATTTATTTATACACTACTATTAAATTTGACAATTTTTTCCTTCATAATTTTGTATGTATGAACTTGCTCTGTCTACAAAGCATAACTACTTGGCTGTTGATAACCGCTAGCCATCTGGAAACAGCGTGCGTCGTGTGTTGTTTACTGCAATCTAAGAGCGAGACACACTATAGTACAGAACAATTAGTGGTGGCATACAGGCGCTTTAGTGCTGATTGTTGTTGCGTGGTTGCCGACCTGGCAGAGGCAAGGGGCACGTTCGCACTCGCTGCTGTAGGCCTGCTAGCCGCTCAGCTCAAGGACGGCCTGTGGACGTCATTAAGGACTTTTCGGGCGAAGGGAGCGAGCAGCAAGAGGGGAGGCCGCATGAATAACAAAGAGCTCGTAATAGAATGAGTCATTGCGCAAACTCACTTCCCCTCTTTTTCCTTCTCACACATCTCACGGTACTCTCCCTCCCTCTCTTATTTTTTTTGTAAGCCGTTCGTGGTGACAGTCCAATGCCTCCATTATTATTTTTTATCCCTCCGTACTCTAATACAAAAAGTACAATTTCACAGGGATATTTACGTATTTTCCTGGTGCACTGTAGCATGGTTTACGAGCCGACTTAGGCCTTGCCTACTGCCGAATTTTTTTTTTTTAAGTACTAAGCACTTATGAGAATAAGTACTCTTCGTATTTCAAGTTATACAGGAATTAGTGCAGAGAAGCGTTAACGACAACTTTCTCGCGCTCATCGAACTTTACATTACATGACGTGGAGTGTAGTAACAGCAATAACAATCTTCAATACATTTTCTTGGGCACAGTCTAATACCAGGATTCTTAACTTTTAGGGATGGAGGGAGATGTTTTGGAAGTCCGTCTACCTGCTGCAGCTGTAGCTGTAGTTGTTTTCCGTGTTTGAGGCCGAGAGGCGAAGAAGCTATAAGAGTGGTATTGCCTCGTGTATCGAGTACGCCATCGCCACTAAGCGCAATGCTCTGAACTGGCGTGCTGAATTCTCCTAGTGCTGCGGACTTTCAGCGGTGACCCTGTTATTTTATTGGTGGAAAGTCTGTAGCATAGCTAAATACAGGCTCGTAAAGGCTGCTCACTTTATCGTGAAAATAGTTACTGCCCCTGCATGCCTATATTTTAATGGGTGTACTGAGTGACATTCGCCCAGTAAAGTTGGTAACGATGAATGTAAAAGTAGTTCCGTACCTTAACGTCGAGTCAAAAGTGTTAGGTAACCATTTGTGATAACTTAAAATTATTTATTTCACTCTTTGTTTTTTACTGCGTCAAAGAGTAAAAATGAGCAAATTTGTAAAGTATTTACTTTCTTAATAGTTTCACAGTTTCATTTGACCGACGCATGAATTAAGTGATGAGACCCATGGCAATTTTATTTTTACATAAGGTGGAGGAATACACAATGTATATGCAAGTAGATCTTAAGCAGGATTTTCAAAAGTGCTCATTTTACCGTAAACAGCCTATACCGAGTCAGACAGTCGCCTGTCTACTGGTTGTCTTGCCGAACAGCTACCACATGTCGGTTAGACGACCTGTACAACAGCTGCCCGCCTCTGTCTATATGCTGTAGTGTCGAATAGCAGAATGTCTTATGAGCTGTCGTGCTGGTCAGCTGTTGTCTGTCACTTGAATGCGGAGCTTACTGCCGGTCAGCTGTGTACGCTAACGAACTATACCGGCATGTGCACGGCCCGCCCTACGCGGCTTATTGCATTTTTTCCCCCATCGGTCCTCTTACAATACTTATTACAAAGTCGTGGCTCACTTATACAAGATTTGTTTATTTGCGTAAATATAAAATAAATTAAATAATATTTAATTGTATTGCAAGTTTTACTCTTAGTTACTTTATATGTTAAATTACGTAATTGTATTCGAAATTATATTGTTACAAGACGCCCGAAGGGCATATCCAAGTTGATTACAAATGGGGACTAAATAAAAATAAAATAACGAAATAAGTTTTTTAATTTATTCATGCAGTTATTACGTACAACATTAAACTATATGTGTCCACTGTTACTCTTGTTATTTTCCATCAGCACAATATTTACTTAAATTCGAATTAAAGTTCTTATCACTGACTCTAAATTGGTTACAGTCAATACACAGAACAGAACATATTAAAATGGTAGCAGTACCCTGCAACTGAAGGCCATAACTGGTCTTAGTTACTAAAATTTAAAATAAATTTGAAAAAAATTGTAGAAACATTAAATTTATCGCGTTATAAAAATGAAAAACAAGTTAAATTTTAGAATTGCACAGGCTTAAAATTATATTTTGTTATAGTCATAAATTAAACAAGAAGGTTACTTTATAATTTTAAAATGTGAAAAGTTAGAATTACTCTGCCAACATCCTTGACCCTCACACCACCATCCTCTCCGGAGACAGAGGGGCCGACGGTTGTTGTTTTTGTGAGGTGTCCGTCGGCTTTTTGATATCTGTGCCTGTTTTGTGATGGTGTCAGTGTAATGTTGTTTGTGTAGGGTGTTGTTCAGTATAGGTGTTGCTCCTTTAGTTTATTTGTTCTTGTGTGTATCTCTAATGTTGATGTCTTTGTGAGTCGGACGACATCAATATACGAGATTATGTTATTGTGTATAATGATATGTGATGTATTGTTAGGAAGGGCTCAAGAGGAAAATTTATTAATCTAGTTTCGAAAATAATACTAATAATAATTAGATGGTAGGAATTACTTTGATTAGTGATTACATTTAAATAAGGACAATAATTTTAGTAACCACTCTCCCAAGTGAACATTAAAACAGGAATAGATAGGTTATCAATTTTGAAGGATTACTACGGTGGGCTTGGAAATTTGGGGGGTCCTGAATCCGAAAACCCGGATTCTGGAAGGTGGCAATTCGCCTGGGCGCTTGTCTAATTATTAAAGAATTTATTTAGTTATTTTCTCCACTTTACTGATGCTCGTAGTCCGCTGGTCATTATCGCCGCCACCCGTCGCTTTGCTGTCTTCGCACACCTGGAAATTAAGGTCGCACAATCCTGCAAACTCTAAACTGTCAGCTCGGAGGTCCGTCGCGACTTAAGTAGTCTCGCTGATCCTATCTAAAGTTCCCCGCGCCCCGAGTATGGCTGAGAGACGCAAAGGCAATGAAAAAAAAACATTATTTCAACGATAACCCTAGAAATTCAATGCTCTCAAGGACAAGAGCGCACACGGGAGTCCCGGCCGGCGGGAGCGGCACGCCTTTGTAAATGTTCCGCAAAGTCCTCGCGTTACCAGTAACGAACTCTTTCGCACGCTCGAGCAGGACGACGACGCAGGGAAACGATGCAACACACAAAATTAGATAAAAAAGTAACTGCTGGTAAAATATTTTGTTTGCGGGCGAGTGTGATGAGTGTTGCGGGCCGCTAACAGAATAGTGCTAGAGGATGTAAACGCGCCCCGACCGTACAGGACGAACTTATGCATTCGAGCATGGGCAAACACGCTAGGTGCTGGATATTAAGGGGCCCGCCTCCCTTGTCGCGATATGGGTCTCATTGGCAGCAGCTGCATCCATTATAATTTTTGGAGAAATACTGAATATTTCCATAAAAATATATATTTTTTCAGTACAGAAAGGATGTCGATATTTTGTTGGCTATTAATATATTTGGTTATTTAAACATAATGTGTTCGTTCGAAAGTGTCAATGTCAGAAAAATGGCTGGAAATAGCCAACCTCTGTTTACGATATTTATTCTTCAGTAAAATAGTGTTTAAAACTATAGCAAAAATGCTGTATCTTTTTTAAACAAATTACTGCGGCCTCTTAAGGCGCCTGGCTGACGGTTACAAATAGCCCTGCAATTGGCCACTATCTCTTGGAGAGGTCGCGGAGGAGGAAAAGGTAAACTGAAAACACAGAGCAGAATTCTTCCTACCGACTGATCGGTAAATGTTAACTTCTTCTATAACTACAGCTTTGCGAAGGTGAAGTAGTTTTCATAGTTCAAAGTGTGTATGAAATAATACTGAATCGATGTAGTGTCGATTGTGGATTGTGAACAGCTTTGGAAATATGAAGGGGTATGAACGAAAGTGATCACCAAGGGTTTACGTTTTCTATTACTCTGCCTGATGCATTCCAGGAATCGTTAGTGACAGGAAGGCTAACCTCGCTGACAATGGTGTCTTCCAAACCACGTGTATCCAGACTCAGCGCTCATATCCCCCGTCTTGCTACAAGTTGTAGTCGAATTGGCACCCTCCTCACGGGCGTGATGTTATTCCAGCGGCAAAGGCTCGTGGAGCAGTGACCCGTGTTGCCAACGTGAAGGCAGAGAACTCCACTAGGCCACTACCGACAATCCATCACAATCCATTATGTTATGAAAATATATCCAATCGTCTTTCGAATAATAAAAGTACCCATATTTTAAATTCGACTTTTGACATGTCAGAGTTTAAATAAGTAGTAGTAGCAGCGGCAAAATTGGAAAGAAATTGAAATGGAGACGAAAACGTAATACATAACCTTAATGATGAAGTTTCAACAATTAATGGATAACTACAGAAGTACGGTACTACTATATAGTATATAACTTCACTATCCACAAATTGTTTATAGTTTTTCCTCGCAAAAAAAGTATACTACACGCAACTGATATATCTATAGTATCTCAATTAGACCGACAAACTTCGAGAGATGATTCTTCATGAAAAAGTAAAAGGAAAAAGTAAAAAAAAAACATATACGACACTTACACCTAAACCGAATTTAAGCTGTATTTGTGCACAATATCAGCTATTACGTTGAAGGTCCCGATAACATACAATAATGTTCCGAGAGTTGTCATTGTGTTTTACTTTGTAACTGATATTTTGCACAAAAGCCTCGTTTAAAGCCTCGTTTTTTAAGGGCTCATGCCTCCCTTAATATTCGGTTTAGATATGAAGTGTGACATATGTTTTCCTTTTACTTTTTCATGAAGAATCACCTCCCGAAGTTTGTCGGTCTAATTCCAAATCATCCTGTATATTTTTTTTTAAAGATTCCCTAGCTTTGATTAATAACATTTATAAAACAAGTTTGTCCACTAGGTAGGAATTAAAATCCACCAAGTGCGGTGGTGAATGCACTAAGCGACAACACTGTGGCGCGCTCAGCAGCTGTGTCGACCTCGAGCGCACGCATCTGTTACTTCACACAATTATCACCACGTGTTTGAGAGGCGCGCGTGGTTGAATGTAGAAACACTCTACCCGCGATTGTGGGAGGGCCACCGTGGAGAGGAGAAAATATGGGATGGCAAATATGGACACGCAGGATGATGATGTGATCCTAGAAGTCATATGGAGCTTTAGTGAGGGGGATATCTCAGCCGCATCTCACCTTAAGCCCACATACTGTATTTCATACACACCTAGTCGTTTTAAAAACTTACGAAAATTATTGTTATTAAAACTGACTTTACTAAAGTCGGTGAAGCGTACGCCTGCATCATGAGGTCCCGTGTTCAACTTCCAGGTATGCTATCAGTGTATGTACAGTTTTCATATACGGCGATTTTCAGGTACATACTTTAAGTTTAAATAAATAACAGTTTAATATTTAAAAAAACTCGTGTGGGGAATGAACCTAGGGCGAGGGAACCCTCTCCGAGTGACGGGCTTTCCCTAGGTGCCCGTCATCCCCTGGCATGGCATGAAGTGAGACCCTAGGATGGAGCGGAGCTGGAATGCGGGGAACGGGGGAGGCGGGAGTACCCGAGAAGGCCCACCGGCAAGCAGCACGATTCCCACATGCGAAAATCCGGGAGTGGGCAAATCGGGGATCGAACCCGGATCGCCGCGGTGGGGGGCGAGCGCCACCTCTGCCCTAGTTTAATATGAAAAAAAAATCAACTTTCACATGCTTCCACAAATAACGTATGTTTAATTCTCATGATAGGCTTACTTAGCAGGTGTCTGTAGTTTAAAGCAAGTATATTGTACTACATTAAGTAATATAAAAAATGTATGGCGTCATATTCAACAGAAGTATGCTCGTTAATATTATTAAAACTTTACTTGCGTCCACTTCATTCTTGTTCCAGGAATTTACTAGCTCTACCTGTATAGCTTTTCAGATATGAAATTCTCTTAAAGCGTTAAGCGTGGATATTAGAATTGGTGCGATTTGTAAGTTCGTTTCCCACCTCTAAATAAGAATACGCCAAGTATTTTTATCATCACGTAACATTACATTTACCACAGTGCAGACTAAATAATGTTTCCAGTTTAGGTTTGTTCACAGCTGCAAAATTAAAATCATACATATATGTATTAATAGAAACTCTTGTAAAATTACGAAAAAAACACGGGAGGCAAAATATGACCAGATGGTTTCGCATCAGGCAAGCATTCAATCGTTTAGCCATCAGGATCTACTGTTTTTACGTTAATTACACGTATTTATACTTTTTCCATAGAAAACTCAAGAGACAAAAAATTCTCTTTTGGAGGTAACAGGCCTTCTCAAAACATTCAATCACAAATACATTTATAATAGAATACGTTGCAAGGAACAATTTTTTGTTTGGAACTGTACACTTAGCTACCAAGATAAGGCTCCTCCTTATTAAGGGGCCAGTGAAAGTACGACGTTTGTGTTTGGTGTTCTTGGCAGCAGCTAACTGCCGAATACAGTGTCAATAGCGACTGATATCTCATACACACGAGTTACCTCCTTTAAATGACGTCATTTTCTAATGTGTGCAGTTTAGATCATCAAATAAGTACACTTAGAGTGCAACGCCTCATATATACAGCACTGGGACGTACAGGGCTGAGCGTTTATGAACGGCCAAGTCCTCAGATCATGTTAATGCAATGGAATGGTGGCTCGTTAAAAGCGTCGTACCACATTTTGAAATCTAGCCTACATAGATATTTACCGTTAAATCTGCTTCGTTGGTAAGAGTAGGTAATATACGTGACTTTTCATACTAACCAGGTTATTAACGAGCGAATACTAGAAATGTTAAAGCTACCTCACACGTGTACAATATAATTTGTGCGAGCTGTGAGCAAACAAAACGAGATGGTGCAACATTGAGGCTGACATTCCGGAAGACGTGGGTTCGATTCCAAGTTCGCGGTCTTCATCCACATTTACGTTTACAATGGTTTCCCGAGATCACTCGATCACACTTCGTCTCTACAGACTATTCATGGTAAAGTGAGCACTTTTGAAAGCTCTCTCATTAGGAATAATAGTCAATAAATATATTTTATTTTAACCTTTGACGTTAACTTCCGGGTGCGGTGGAATATGCACACTGGGTTTAATACTTGCATAACAATATTTATTTAAGAAGGTGGTTAAAGGATAAACTATGGCTGAAATAAAAAAGTAACTATAGGACCTCGAAAGTGCTCACTTTACACTGACCAGCCTATATTAATTTCGCTCGCTGTCAACAAGTCCGTCCTACTACGCAAACTACGGTAGTATTCGACAGTGTGGATTAACAATTACTTTTCAATGCTATAAATCGCTCTTCAAATACAGTCCGGGAGAAAGAATAGTAACGCAAGAAATATTTATTTTCTAACCTTTGTCATATTAACATACAACAGACGACACTGACAGCAGGTAAGACGATGCAACAGAAATTAATTCACGAAGAGTGTGTTGGCAATTTTAGAGAAAGATATAGGATTAAGAATGAGGTTGTGAAAGTAAGAGCGGCAGGGCTGGACCTAAATGAAATTACGGATAAAGAATGAGATGGCATTGCCGTGGCCACAAGATGAGAATGTGTGGATGTCCAGAAACTGACAAGAGTTGAATTATACGAAAGAGTCTCGAAGGAAGGGCAAGAAGGCTGTAGGAAGAGCAAACAGTCTGAATACGGAAGAGACAAGTAGCGCTTGGTGAAGAAAAAACTGCGGAGAGAGAGAGAGAGCGAGAAAGAGAGAAATTATTTTGCTGGCCGGAGCCAGGAAACAGTAGTGCGCGATGGTGATTAGTGTCAGAATCAAAACTATATAAAAAAAAAACCTTCACCCTGGGCCCCAGCACGAAAAAAAAAAATAGAAAATTAATTCCGTTATCACTTAAGGCTAGGCTTAACCCTTTTTGCAGGAAGCCTTCGTTTTGGCGTCATAGTAATTGACAAGGTAGAGATTTTTGGACATTCGCCATTGCGATGCAGATGTCTGTCATGGAAAAAACAGGACTGGGCACATGCTCAGTCCTGTTTATTCCATGGCAGACATCTGCATCGCAATGGCGAATGTCCAAAAATCTCCATCTTGTCGTTCACTCACATTGCACTATTGATTCAAAGACCGCATCATAGTAATTACTGACAATGTACGAGATTAGAAAATTATTTTTTACGAGTTGTTTAATAATTTTGTGCGTTATTTTAATTGTGTTTTTTCTGTTTGTTGTAAAAAGTCGAGAACTTATTAATATTTTCTCGACTTTTTACCGCAAGATGATAACAGACAGTTAAAATTACCCACAAAATTGCTAAACAACTCGCAAAATGCACATTTTTCTATAATCCTACATTGTCGCAGTAATTACAATGACAAAGAAATTATGACGCGAGAAGGAAGAATTTCTGCTGGAGGGTTGGAGCGGTGCCTTAATTCACATCAGCCCGACTAAAGTGTGTAGGGTGCAGAGGCTTTCAGATTGACGTATACTACTGCTTAGGCAGAATTAACAACAGCCCGTCGTGTCCGTTCGTCAACCGTCCGTCCGTCATACGTTCATCCGTCTCCCAGCCGAGCGATTTACAAACAAACTTCATACGTCCGTCGTACGTTCATTGCTGCAAACTAATAAAAACAAAACTGTTTACAAATAGAAAAAACTCCATAAAAAGTGAAAAATGCTGGTGGTATTGTGTTTGAAAGTACCCAAGACAAACCATACACGTACGCAACGGAAATTAATCGCTGTAATTTTTTTTTAAGTATCATTAAAGCATAATTTTATTACTTTAACAATTGCACAAAATCAGCTCGTGTTTCCGAACGTAATTGTCAATTAGTCTTCATGAAAAATGTAACTTAATTTAATTTTACAGTTACATAAACAAACATGAAAACAACAGACAGCCGGAACAAAACACTTGCACACACACAACACAGTCTTGTAAAGAACTCGGGATGAACGAGTAACAAAACGTGCTAGTTAGAAGGCTGTAATTTCATCCGTTCGTTCGTCAAAAGTTAAAGCTTGCCAAGGTTTTTGACGGACGGACGGATAGAATTAATGGCCATCTCTGATTGGCTGTTGGTCACGTGATTGACGGACGGATGACGGACGCGACGGGTCGTTGTAAATCCTGCCATAGTTTCCTCAGTTGCGCACTAAAACAATGACAATATGCTAGATAACAAACAATGTGCTGGCTTGTCGCACTCACTCAGTACGTGTGAGGTTGTGGACGCCGCGCAGGTGAAGGCGAGCACGACGGAGGGAACCCTAGAGAGAGAGGGCAACGGGAGGACTCCGAGAAAACCACTGGTCAACGGCAACATCCGCCAAGTTCCTCACATGCGGAAATGATGTTTGAGCACGTCGCGCTGGGAATGGAACCCCGATACGCCCTGATGGGGACGAGTACACTCTAATATTCGAGTCAGTGGGAAACCACTGATTCACAGTGAAATTCCACTACTATAATATGTGAAAATGGCTCCACTTAGAATCAGTGGAAAACCACTGATTGCTTCAGTGAAATAAGTTGATTGATTGAATTAGTGACGTGAAATTATTTCACTGATTGAATAAATGACGGCCGACTACAATGTAATAAAACAGAATTACAAAATATTCTAAAAAAATTGAAAATAATTTTTGGCACTTGAAAACCTTAAGGAAATTGTAGTCCAATGACTACAATGATATAATATTCCATGTGTTTGAAGAATATTTTGTCTTAAAAATAGTAATGCGAATAATGCAATAATGTAAAGACTGTTCACGATAAAGTGAGCACTTTTGAAATCAACCTTAAAAAAAAGTCACTGCTCCTACCTGCATATATTTTAACGGGCGCACCGAGTGACATGCGCCTAGTAAAGTTGGTAACGATGGAGGGAGAATTAGTTCCATATGTTAAGGTCAAATAAAAAATGTTAGTTAAGTGCATTTGTGATAACTTAATTATTTCTTTCGCTTTCTGTATTTTTAATGCATCGGAGTGTAAAAATGAGCACATTTGTATAATATTTACTTTCCTAATAATTTTACAGTTTCACTTGACCGACGCATGAACAAAATGATGAGACCCATAGAAATGTCAAATTTACATAAGGTGGAAGAACACACAACGTGCATACAAGTAGATCTTAAGCAGCGCTTTCAAAAATGTTCATTTCACCGTGAACAGCATCTAATTATAACTTAATCAACGAACAGTGTGTAGGCCTAAATGACTGAAATAGGCTGAGTGTTTCGGCTTTGGAGTGCAATAGGTACAACCGGACTCTCAACTCCGTAAGGAGCGGTACACGACAACGCTTGGTGATTCATGTTCAGGCCACGCACGCACACAGTACTGCACGCGACGGCGACACCACACACGAGCTCGAGCGCGTATGCAAACCACGGAGGCGCGTCGCAAACCTAATTCGACGCGAGGCGGACGCGATACGCGCAAGGGAAGTGTGCCACAATACAGGGCTTAATTAACACGCGGCGAGGCGGCCGGCCGCCCACCCGCTGGATTAGCGCGCTGTCCAATAAGCGGCCATTCTTACGGCGCACCCCCGCGGAGGGACACAACGCCGTGCAAACCGCGTCCGCGTCGTGTCTCCGCTACCTGCGCCGTACCTGCTACTACTCGGCCAAGCCAAGTGTGAGGCTGGAGCGCTAGTGCAACTGTTGGGGGGGGGGGGGGGAAGAACAACACGGCAATGCAGATCATTCAGCACTATGCCACATCTCGCCAAGGATGTTAGATCATCATTAGAGACCCGGAAATTCCACGGATTCATTTGGCAACAAGCTAGACTCCACAATAATTTGTGTACTCGAACCTCAGTATGTTGTTCATTGGCTGATGCTCCAGTTTAACCCCAGACTAGGTAGCACAGAATTTGGTCGTGTTTTTCTTTGCTGATTAGTTATTGGGTCAAATGCGTCCAGGACGTGGCTGACGAACTGAGATCCGATTGAAAAGAAAGTCAAATGTACATATGTTAGAATTCTACCTTGTCCTCAAATGAATTCGCGAAATTTCCGAGTCTCTAATCATTGCTCTATCATGGTACGGATCATTCAAAATAATGGTACAATGGCACAAACGTATGGTACATTTTTAACAAATTCGTAAAATCACAACATTTTTTTTTTCATTACACAACACTTGTTTGAATGTAACACTAATAAAATCAAATACAAACGAAATATTTGAAATTAAAAAAACTAAAAAAAAAAAAAAAAAAAAAAAAAAACTAAAAAAAAAAAAAAGTGTTGTAAATCTCAAAATAATCATTCCACCTTCATAAAATATGACAATCCCTGCCTCATAGCAATGGAATGTGTTTGTTAACTAAAATAGGCCAAATTACACGCACGTAATACAGGACACAACATGACACAACAATAAACGACAGACTCGGGAATATCGCCAGAAACCCAAACAATATTGATACATTTCGATCTCGATATCTTGTTCGTAAAGCCAAGAAAGAATCAACCTTAATTCGCAAGCCAGAAACTGATTATCTTTTATTACGCTTTTGAGTCATTAACTGCATATTTTTATTGTATGTAGCTAGATTATGGTACATTCGCGTACCATGACGACCTCGTTATGGTAAATTGTACACAAGGTCTAATAATGGTACAAGTACCATGAAAATGGTACGTATAACATCACTGCACCTCCCACACGCAACCAAGCGCTGTATCTTATCGTGAAGGGGAAAGGGCGCATAAGAGAGGAGGGAAGAGCGTGAGAGAGAACGGCGTGACCTTGCGTAGTTCACATATTTTCCGGTCGCAGCACACTTGCCTTGGTCGAGTAGTACACGAGGACGCGCAGTGACCTTATCAAAGCCAGAGGCCACAGAACATTCTTCATCACAGCTAGAACATTACTGTTTACAGTCATCAACGAAGAAGACTTCTAAGGTGGAGATTTAGATGCCATCTTGGATGTATATATTGCTTGTTATTAATTATGTTTGAGATTTATTACTGAATGTGAGACTTTGTTAAGGCATTGTTAAAGAAGAAATTCCAATAATGAATGTTGGATGCTTTTTGCAAGTAAACCTTCGTCAAGTAGGGCAGTCATAATAATTACTATTGTTGTATGCAAGGAAATATTGGCATAGAAGTTAAAATTTCTTTTAATAATTGATTTTATTTACGTCTATTTCTGTTACAAATATTATAACTCCCGTGGCTGAAATGGATATAGGCTACATACAATTAATTATGAAAAATAGTTTTAAACATTGTAGTATTCCATACAACCAGAGTTATTATTATAACAGGCTTGCTTTAAAAGCATTTTGTTTGCAAAATGCGTATTTTTAAGCAACCAGAATAGAAAAAGGCTTAAATTTTGAAAACAAAAAAAAATAGTGTCACAGTAATTTATTTTTGGAATATTTAAATAAATATTTTTTATGAAAATATTTTCCTGTGTTAGAAACTATATGCATTGTTTTTCACATTTAACACAAATTGTAATTTTCCGACAATATTGGCAGTATGTGTACTTTTTTCTAACGAGTTCCGTATGTTGGACAGTCGGGATGCAGTGTTACATTGGAAGCCAGTCTTCTTTCTGCCTTAAAATAACTGTAAACAAAATGTATACAGAGTAAGTGCACATACGACCAGCATCTTCCCCAGTAAATGTACACGATGACTTTACTGGCTTGGCTGTTCATGTTCCCTCGTCCCCTACCGCCTTAACAAATTCATATAAAAAGAAATGCTACTTTGTACGCAAGAAAATTTGTTTGTGTAACTTACTCCCTGTAATCCGCTGGTGATTATTACAGTAATTATTCATGCTGTCAGTATCTTCAGTGTGATACGCAAATGTTATCTGGAGTTATATTTCTACGACAATAAAGATCTTCAGGACCTGACGAATATGAGATTTGCGTACGCCTATTTAAAAAGGAACTTTTTCAACCAATACAGAGTGACAACACGTGGTACGAAGCGATGTATTCTCCCTCTAGTGTAAGTGGAGAGAGTACGTGAAGAGATTTGAGCGGCTTTTAACAGCGAGATATTGAGAGCCGATGAAGGTGATTGAGGTAAGTACGGAGCAGCGCCGGAATTAAAGGGCAGGGTAAGCGGGATATCCCCGAGAAAACCCGCCGACCGACAACATCGTCCGGCACGATTCCCACTTGCGAAAATTCCGAGTGAACCGGCCGGGAATTGAACCCAGCTCGCTTTGATGGGAGGCAAGCAGTCTAGCCGCTCAGCCACCGTGGCCCCGTCTATTTGTATGACGAAAATTTATCGAAGGGAGTCTTTCACCCTAATGTATTCACGTGTTTTAAATCTAAGTACTCAGATGGTGGGAGAAGGTTGAAACCTTCACTGTAATAATTATGATGAATGTTTTAAACTAACGTGTACCGGCGGTATTTGTATTTGTCATTAATCATCCAACATCCCTTCTTTAGCAAAGTTGATTCGATCGTCTGTACACGTCATGCCATCAAAAAATAGCTTAGTTTCATTCAACCGATGTAGCTACACGGGTGTAATTTGGTACAGTAAAATTTACACCTCCTTCGGAGGAGGTGTAACTGGTGAAGTGTAACAAAATGCGCGCGAAATTAGTATATGTCTGTGAATGGTAAAACGTGGAGCGAACATCTAGCTAAACACAGCAGTAAGTGATACGGATCCAAATATTAGATCACAAACAGATGTCTTTTTCGTTGTGGAATGAATAAAGAAATTCGTAGATTTGTAAGACTCCACTAATATGAGGAGAGAACAATAATGACAGGGCTGGACCACCAATTTCCGTTAAAGAAAATATATATTTATCCTTATATTTCGGTGAAGGCCCCTGCCACTCCTCCTCCCCCTTCACTGGTTATGCACACGCGTCGCCGTGTTACAGAAACGGGTAGTCCAGTTCAAAGAACTCAGGAGCCAACAGTTTAATTTAACTGGCTAAGGATGACACAAATATATCTGCAGTGTTTCCTTCGAGCATATTCATAGATTAAAGAAGAGGTAGACCGCTTATTCGTCTTCTGCGCATGTCCCAACATTGACCTACCACAAAGGAACACAACTGTGAAAGTCACATGGTCAACAGTGAAGAACGTGTTTGTTTATATCTTAATTTCTACGTGATAGCCAATATTATATTAAGAAAAGACATTTACCAGTTGAAACTTAATCAAACTGCATTACGAATCGGCAATAGCAAGTATGCAAACATTACAAAGCACTTGTTTACTAAACAGTGTTTTAACCTCAAATCCAATCCAAGCCGTTTTTGCAAGTCGTGTTGGCAGAAAAGCAGTTCAATGTTGGTCTACCTCATCTTTAGTCTATGAGCATATTAGAGCACATGTTTCCCTAGTACAGTAAATCCGACAGTAAAACGAAGAATATGGTGTATACGTATCGCGTGCTTGGGCGTGTCATGTGGCAGTGGAAGAAATATGTGCATTTTAATACTTTCCTATGTGGTCCTTCACATAACCCACAGACAGAGGTGAAACAGCTGCTCGTACTCCCGCCATGCACGCCGACAATATGGCGTCATTGACCAGCAACATACTCGCCCTCCGGCAGTCCAGCCAATAGGGGGATTTTTCGCAGCATGAAGTAGCCAATGAGACACGAGGTCCGCTTCTAGAGCCTGCCTCTCGCAGCCAATCAGAGAATGGGCACGCCCACATTAAGACACCGCCACGTCATCTCGTCTACGTAGTTATAGGCTGTTCACGGTAAAGCGAGCACTTTTGAAAGCCTTCTCATATGGAATAAGAGTCAATAAATATTCTTTATTGTTGCCTTAGACGTTAACTTCCTAGTGCGGTGGAATATACATACTGTGTTTATTGCTTATATGGTAGTATTTATTTAAAAAGGTGGTTAAAGGATTTAAAAATGGCTGAAAGAAAAAGTAACTAGTTACTAGGGCCTCAAAAGTGCTCACTTTACCGCGAACAGTCTATATATATTCTGCGCCGTGGCATCCCGCCTATGCATTGTTCCTGATTAAGTAAGCACTTTTGAAATCAACCTTCGAAAAATGACGCTGCCCTCAACCTGCATTCAATTTTAACAGGCACACTGGCTAGCATACGCACTAGTAAAGTAGGTAACGACAGAGATAAATTAATTATGTCTCTTAACGTCGAATTACGAGTTTGGTATTCATCCGTCAATACTGAAATGATTAATTTTGCTTTCACTTATTTTTAATGCGTGTAAGTGTAAGATTTAACAAATTAGTAAAGTATCTACTTTCATAATTATTTCACAATTTCACTTTACCCACGCATGAATAAAGTAATCAGGCCCATGGCAATGTTAGCTTTAGATATGGCGGATGAATACACAATACGCACGCGAGGAGATCTCGAGCATGGCTTTCAAAAGTGCTCAGTTTACTTTGAACAGCCTGTAATAAAGGAGTTAGTTTTCGCTACAAGAGCTTGCAGTGGCCTGACGAGGTTCGGTGGTGTGCGCGCTGTGCTAGAACCGGAAATGGTCGCGAGCACGTCTGTCTGGCAACACGGCGCTGTAGGCTGCAAGTCGCGTGCACGCGGCAGCTGCTGTCCCCCCCCCCCCCCCAGTGTAGAAACCCACTGCAAGCGAATCGAGGAGAGCGCTGGGAAAAACAGCTGGCCGCCCCGAAAGGGGTTGCATCCAAGGAGAAGGAAGAAGGGGGTAGGGGGTTGTGAATGAGATAGCCACGGGGAACACGTGCTCTTCCACAAAGGCTGATAAAGGAGGGCGCAGGGAAGTGATGTGGTAACCAACAGCATTATTCCCCTTCTGATTTACACTCGTGGGACATTTCTACATCTCCCGCGACCCCTTACTGGCCCACTTACACATTGGCTTTTTCCTCCATCACAGTTTGCTGTAAATTTACAAGAAACTTTAAGTGGTGTGTATATTTAATAGGGGTGTAGACATGGCACAAACATAAAAAATACTTTAGAATTTGCTATTATTTAGTTTAGTTTTTTTTTATTGCGTAATTAAACACCGAAGTCAATTTTACTTCCTTCTTCGTCACACATAAGGTTTAAACAAGTTAAAAAATAAAATAAATACGATCTTGTTAAAAATTGAAAACTTGCATTAATATTGAAAAATGCCCTTCTTGAGATATGGCACGGGTTTGTTTAAACTTCAAGCGGGTTACATTTGATTAACTACTATTATTTATTTCGTAATGGTATTTTGTAAATTCTGATCACTCCAAATATAATTGGTACTTGTTGAAAGTGTCATTACAAGTAATGCAAACAACTATCGGAAAAACATATAAATATTTTTCTAATCAAAGCTCTTAGCGATACGTCAAAGGTAAATGCATCACTAGTACTTCAGCATACACTGTTCTATTTGTACAGAGCAACTAATTTATCTGCTTCTTGTACAACAAATTTATTTGAGGTGACAAATGCGAATGAACAAGTTAACACGCTGTCATTGACAAAAACATTCATTCCCAAAAATAATTTTAAAACATGATAGTTTGGTTTTAGGTTGTACTTTTTTCATGCAGAAAATCTAACGCTCGGTACACATGATACATAAATCTCAACTTAATTCTGTGATTAAGCTTGTATAAAGTTGACAATAAAATGCACTGCGACTGTATGAATTGCAACTGCAATGTTAATAACGAAACTTGCGTATTTCATTTGACAAATTCAAGTAGCCTAGCCCTAATACCCAACACAAATAATTCCTTTTATATATGCAATGCGCTAAATTACTATTCACAACGAAGTTAATGTGCAGCTCGTTAGGCTAACTTTGCGTTGTCATTATGTTCTGCTATAGTTCGTGCAGCAGCGTATCCACTAACGCAAAGGTAAATTTTCCACGCGAGAAGTTACCCCAACTTACTCATAATGTAAAGGTGATGTAGTGGTAGCCAGTTAGATTTAACGGAAAATTATTTTCTTGTGTTTTCTGTATTCATTTTTATTCTTGCCAATTTCCGTCTGGATAGAATATTGTGATATGCCACAATTACAACAGACGTTTATGTGTATTTTAATGGTAAACAAATTAGCGAATGGAAAATTTCAGGATTTAAAGAAAATCTGTGAGTACAAATTGGCGTCCATTCAGGTGAGAAATTAAGTTATTATTAGCACGTAAAGACAAATGTTTTAAAAAATTACAACTTCTGTAGATGTAATCATAGCCATTTTTCAGATCCTAGGTACAGTATATTTCGTAGCACTGAATTACAACTTGTCAAAGACGAGCATTTCTTATCTCCAATGTAAACAAAGCTAAGATTCCGTCAAAAAAAAAATTGACTCTGAATTAATGCAAAGTTAACAAAACTTCCTCCGTGTTTTCTTCAAGGTGAATCGGCCCTGAGTTACAAAGAGAGAGACTGCCAATGGAGCATGCAACCGACTGTACGGAGTTCATTAGAAAGTAGTACGCACACTATCAAAATTGTCATAAATAATGGTTTTATGTTGCGTATGAAAGGTAAAAGTAGGTATATATTTTGTAACACTGTAAAATATTTTGTTAGAATAAACTTATTGAAAAAAAATCAGCGTGTCAACTTGTAATCAAAATTTAAGCGTATTTCCATTTTGGACGCTTTAGAAAGAACATTTTGCAAGAAAACCTTCGTCCAGTAGGGCGATTATAATAATTACTATGGTCGTATATAAGCAAATATTAGTACTAATGTTGATATATATATATGATTTATTTGATATTTTACATACATTTATTTTACTTATATAAGTGACAACTTTCAAGGCTTAAATAAATGCGCATAAAAATATTTAATAATAATATTTTTTAACATTATTACTAACATTTATTACACACAACCACACGAGTAATTGTTATAAGGGTATTGCTTGATGAAGGTTTTTTTTCTAAAATATGCTTCTCGAATAATACAGGATGAATAGACGGTTAAATTTTGATAAAACATTTGACTGTTATTGATTAAATTGTTGAACATTTAAATACGTAAATTATAGCAAAGTATTGCACAGTTTTACAAAATGCATGTATATTTATTTCATATGCAGCATAAACCATGCTCGTAAGACAATTTTGGTAGTATGTGTACAACATTTAATGATTGTACAGACGGGTACACTGCTAAATTGGTAAATATGTGGGGTCATTATGTTAACTTTGCATTAATTCCGTGTCTAATTTTTATTACAAAGTCCATAGATTCTTAAGAACTGTCTAAGTATGAAAACTAAACATTAATTACAGTACTGAAGTACCAATGTTCGCCAAAGAAAATTATTATTTTTCTTCATACTTAGACTCTATTGGAAGATAATCTAATCCTACCCTAAGTGTGCTGCTATTACTGCTTCTGCTGAGGGCCACAGTGCGTAAAGTTGAAATAACGTGCAGCCACATAAGTTTTTTCTTCCGTTTATTTAAATTCTGAAAAACGGTGCCAATTTTAATATATTTGCGTTCAATATTGCAGACACCATTAACAAACAAATATTTAATCTTTTCTGCAGTAAATCTAAGCTACACGAAAATGGCGGTTATGTGTACGCGCGAGTGTAGTTTTGCCGAAGTTCGGTGAGTATCATCCATCGTCGTTATAATACTTAAGTACGCAGTTAAGTGAGGATAATGGAAAGAGCACATAGGGCGTTTAAAACGGCGGGACATCCAATATTTCGGAGGGCTCGCTGTAACTACACTTACTCGACGCGAATAACTCGAATAATTACGGAGATTTATAGACAAAAGAAAAACTAACTTTCATTCCATCTCAGTCACTTTTAAAAGATAAATAAATTTGACTGCAAAACTTTCCCATCGGGAAGTAAGTATCGTCCATTGACGGTCACTACCAACTTTCCTGAAGCCCTGCTAAAGTTCTACTTACAGGATATTCCTCCGCCTCACGCAAACAAAGCTTAACAAAGTCTAGAAAATTACACCAAAGGGACAACGCACTGCATTCATGCGCACTCAGTGTAATAATATCTTGCATAAGAACTTATTCTTACTAGGCATTACCAACACACCTATATTCTCACTGCTTTTATTTGTATTTATTGTAAATGAAATATAATAATGTATAAATAAAAGATGAATACATGATTAATTTAATAAAAAATAAGTTACTTTAATGTTAAAAGAAGCAAAAACTCTTGCGATACACGACATAAGGAAACATCCAGGCACGTTATACATGGGGTGATTTTTCAAAGGTTTGATTTTTAAAATGTGAAGAAACCGTGAAAAGACCGCGAATGACGTATTAGCCAGTAAGTTCGTTGACGCCGTGGGACGTGGCTGCCTGCACCCGGGGCGCCAGTAAGTCCACGAACTTACTGACTGTGGTAGTAGAGGCTGTTCACAGTAAAGTGAGCACTTTTGAGGCCCTGGTTACTTTTTCCTTTCAATCATTTTTTTATCATTTAGCAATCTTTTAAAATATAGATTGCCATGTAAGTAATAAACAATGCGTGTATATTCCACCGTAATAGGAAGTTAACGTCCAAAGCTAAAGTAAAATATATTTATTGATTATAATTACAATTGAGAGTGGTTTCAAAAGTGCTCACTTTACCGTGAACAGCGTATAGTTAGAAACACTATGAAATCGCGAAAATTTTTGAGTCAACACATTGTCGATAAAACAATTTTATCCTTTTATGGCAGAATGAACAAGTTTTTGATTCTTTTAATTCATTTGCAGACAAATGACCAAAGTTCTGTTTTACAGTATCAGAATCCTCATTGGCCTAATGAAATAGGATAGTATCTCCGTTCATGCATGATAACCAACAAAGAAAGAAAACTGTTGTACAGTACGTTTAATGCTAGGGACGAGTCAACTTTTCCCGCGGTAGACCATCGCCTTTAGTAATAGTCCCTGAAACGTATTCTGAGGTTTAGGCAGTGCTGGATGATAGAGGCTAACTTAACTTGTTGGAAGGTCGTGGGTGCGAGTCCCACGTCGGAAATAGGTGTATGGATCTTAACTGAAAGTTCGGATTAGACTCTAAGGCAGTTCAGCTATGTGGGGCAACAGAATTGGGCTTTACTTAAGACTTCCCGCCAAAAAAAAAAAAAATATATATAATGACTATTTACCTTCATGGTTGAAAGTTTCACTGTTAAAAATTTCCGTATATTTACGGAATGCTTTACGGAATTGTACAGTGTATATACGAAAAGGCAGTCCGTAATGACGAAACACGGGGTTAAGTCCGTAAATGAAAAATACGGAAAGTCTCCGTATTCCCTTTGCCTTCGAGTTACGAGGACGAACAATACCAATTTTACACGAAGCTTTCTACGCCACTATAACAAGAAAATTATCGTTTCTGCGGCAGTTAAGATTATCCACGCGACTATGACCTATTCCTTCAAACATTGAAAAATAGCATCAGGTGTCTGTAACATTTGGCAACACTAAAAATACAGTAAATTTAATAGAAACTGAATTTTGGCTTTTGTCTTTTCAGTATAAACAAAAAAGTTACACCGTACTTTTTAATTGAAAGTTGTAACTGAATGGTCAGAGTCGTCGGCAAGTAATTTTTTGACTCGGGTTCAAACCTCACTTAAGTACTAATTATTGTTACTTTGTTAATATCATTTTTCATACACGATAAAACACCCACATAACGAAAATTAAAGACATTTTCATTATCTGTTTTTATTTTAATCTGAAAGTACAGAAAACTAACTTGGAAATTAATAGAGAGATTCCGTGAAATTTACGGAAAGTCCATTTCAGAAAATCAATGTGTCCGTAATTTTACAGAGATATTACGGACACTTCTAGATAAATGTTTACCAGCACTTTTCCATAAAATGAAGGAAATGATTTCTAACAGCTTATCACGACATATACTGCGTGCACAACTCCTGATTATCGAGTAAACCAATTATTATAAATGAAAACAGATTTAAATGGTGTATATTGTTACGCGCAGCCAGTTTCGGTGCATTGGGGAGGGTGGATAACCCGTCCCTCCCCAAGGCTGACCAGGCCCCGTCTATGTCACCACGCCAGCGTGGGTGATGATCGACAGCTGACCTGATTGACGTCACTGCATCCCTACTTATTTCTCTGCCAGAGAGGTCATCGGCTGAGGACTATCGCACGAACTTTCTGGTCATCTCCTCGCTCGGCGCAACTCGATGTGCGAAGAAAGTAGATGTATAATGCCGATCCTGGCTCACCCCTTATTTTTAATCGAAATATCGAGGTTTTTTGCTTCAAAATCAAGGTTTTGAGTCAAAATTTGGTTCTAAAAATTTAAAACAAGGAGCTCACAAAAACAAGCAAAATTTGCAATTTTTCAAACTCATCGTGCAGGATATATGGCAACTAAAAAACAATAAAAATTTAAGCAAAAAAACGCGCAAATTTCCAAGAGAAATAAAAAACTCATTTAGGATTGTGAAAATTATTTTTTATTTGATCAAATAATTCATCTACATTTCTAAATATTCGTAAAACTTTTAAATGTAACCACACAACTATAAGTCAAAAATATTGTATTAAACTACCTGAACAATTTGTTGATTCTCAATTTAATAATATTAAAAAGTTATAAATCTTCAGTATTTCTTTCTTTCAAATAATCGTAAGTAAGATTCCTTCGACTAATTAAAACAACATTACAAATGGTACCTGCTTCTTCAACCTTTTTATTAAAATCAACACTAATTTTTATATTTGTTTTTTTTTTTTAACTCAGTTGTTTTTCTGTATAAACAATCAATAACATATAAAGGTCTTCGCCCCCAAAATGAATAGTAATTAATATCACCATCAAAGTTTACAGTTGGTTCATAATCAAGTTCATTATTTCTATAGCCAGTATCTAGTTTGGTTTTTGAATATCTAAAATCGTTACAAGCAAGAAATTGTTTGAAATAAACACCATTTTCAATGTCAAGATTTCAGTTTTCTTTAGGAAAAATATTATTTCTACCAGTTTTAATATAAATATTTCTTACACTACAATGATCAAATATAGCAGCGTGTTTATGCTGTTCAGCAAGATTTTTACTATTAAATTGAAAGCCTACAATTACCAAATCGGGCATGTCGAATTGTAAATCATTAAACTGATCTTTTATATCAAAGCTAAAAACATTTGTTCCTCTAGGAACTTCTTTTTCTAAAAATTGCCAATAATCAAAACTAATAGGGATCTTTGGATCTTTGTATATTTTTTCTTTAATTGCAATGGCGGTGTTAGACTCATATTCAACAATAGGTCACATAATTTATAATTTTTCAATACCAATTTTGCCACGATCAGAAGTTTCATAGAGAAATAAACACTTGTTATCGGATGAATTACGAAAAAAAAGTAATTTTATAACCACCTTTCCAATAAAATTCATTCTTATTACGAATAAAACCAAACAGATATCTAAGAGGATAAATTATTTCATTTGGTTTATTACTAAAAACAGTTTTAACCTCTTTTGTTATATTACTAGAAACAGATTTATCTCGATATATATTATCAACACCAGTGAATTCTAAATAATTTTGTTCACTAGGCGATCTTAATAAAATTCATCATGTTTGATGTTATACCTGGATTATCAACAGCTTCAATAATATTTCCATGTTTTGAAATTTCTACTCTACAAAATTGGAAACGAAAAAAGTTTGAACAAACATCAATATTATCTGATTCATCATAGTTTGCCTCAGCTCCAACCTTATCTCTCTTTAGTAAACTAAATTGCTCGTAATCATAAGCGTCATTGGAAAAGAAAAGCCATCTCCTAGAGGAATATCAAATTCGATTATATTATTTTAAACATTAAAATTCCCCCTAGTTTGATCAGTTGGAGGAAAAGTCTGCCCCTCAAAATTCTCAATATTTTTATAACTCATTTATAAGTAAAAAAAAATGTATAAATGGCAGAATCGTAGGGAGTTTCTCGAGTTAGATTACTCATTGAAAGATATAAAAAAATACATTAAGCGTCATGAAAAAGAATGTGAAAGAAATAAAAAGAAAGAGCTACCATTAATCGACGAATTACGAAATATTGTTAAAAAAGTAAAAAAAAGTAAGTGAAGGAATTAAAATTTAATAACAACACAAGTTCCTGTTGTGGTATCCACCAACTCCAGAAGAAACATTGTTTGAAAGAGAATTATTTGCAGAACAAGAATCTTCTAATTTAGAAGAGCAAATGGGTATTATTCCATTAAAAGATTTGCCACTTATAGTAGGTGTTTCTACTATACATTTCGGAAAAGAAATTGCAAAAAGAATAAATGTTATTAATGCAATGTATGATTTACGAGATAATTTGTAGATTGGTGATACAAACGTAGAGCTAAAAAATGATACAATAAAAGTTAAAGGCAAAGAATATGAATTAACAAAAGGACTTTCTAGTTTGATAAAAAAAGGTCTTCAAGGTGAATTCACCAATAATGACTATAAAAATTACAGAGATATTGTTTTAGTAACCAATGTTGCATTCCAAAAATTTTATCCCAATAAGAAAATAAACTCGATCAAAAGTTGGAAGTACAGAAATATAATTAAACCGATTTATGATAATTGTATATAAAACCTCAATCAACATCAAAGCCAAACACACCAGAAAGACCAATTTCTACAAGAACTCCTAAATCTGGAGAAGGCATAAAAAAATAATAATATTTTACCAAAAGAACATATTTGGATGGACGATGTTAGAAAATTATTCGATGGATTGTTAATTATTCACGGCGAAGAAAATGCTGGAAATATCAATTATTACAAAGAAAAAGTAAATATAATGATTATGTTAAACAATAAGTTTTCTGATTTTGTTACTAATAATCCAAAAGGAATTCCTTATCTTATAAGAGTTTTAAATGTAATTCCACGCTCATTTTGGAATTGTGAACAACATGATAAAGCCATTATAAACTGGGCATTAAAAAATTTTAATTCACCCCAAATGCATTTGCCTGGTTATAATTATTGTGGACCATTTACAAAATTAAATGAAAGACTGGAAAAGGCGATACAGGAATAAATAAATTGGACGAGGCATGCAAATATTACCATATTGCTTACAGAGATCAAAAAATTTATAATCTAGACATGAAGCTGATAAAATTTTACAAAAAGAAGCAGAAGAAATCATGTTAGATAAACATACTCCAATTGGAGAAAAATTGCTTCTGCTGCTGTTGCCTTAATGATTACAAAAAGAAAATTAGGTTGGGGAATTAAATGTTTTATAAATTATATATACTTATAAATAAAGATAATACATATAACTATCGATATTCCCTTTGAGGAATTAAAAGATTTAGGTATAAGTCAATTTTTAATAAACGATCAAATTGAGAGAAAAAATAAAAAATTGAAAGAAGGCAAAAGTTTCAAATTAATTATCACTGTCAAGAGTTAAAAAGATGACCAAAGAAAAAACTGGCAGTGATTTATATTGTGGAGGAATTATATCAATTATGTTGGCTGCTTTAGGTGCACTTGGTTGAATTAAAAAAAACACACAATTTAGCAATGGAAAATAAATCTGCAAGAGGATCAAAAAGAAGATGCCCGAAAAATATCTGAATATATATCACCTATCTAATATCGATATTGAAAAATATGTAAAAATTTTTAATATAAATATTTCAGAAATGTTTATATGATTAACGAATTACTCAAAAGTATGCACAAAAATGAATGTGCTGTGGTTAATTTCGACATATAATCTAATCCAGGAAATCATTGGGTTCGCTATTTAAAAAAATCAATGTTTACTATTTTTGATTCATTTAGAGGTTATATTCCAGGTAATTAAATTAATTATTTCAAAAATAGCGATGTTTATTACAATAATGATGGCATTCAGAATTTTAATTCACTTATATGTGGACATCTATGTTTAATTGTATTACATCTTTTTATGCTTTAAAACATATGTAGATTCACAACGCAATTCGGGTATTTCTGATTTACAAAGTAAACTAAGCACTTGCTTTGATTATAAATAATATTTGTGTTCTTTTTTAGGACATATAATTGTTAGACGATCCTAGAGTTGATAAAGATGCAGTCAATAAAAATAGTAAACATATAGCTGATTATGCTTCAAAAGAAGGTATACATTTACAATTTAGTAACACTGTTGCTGATTATATAGAACAAATAAATAATGCAAAGCAGGTAATAAAAAGGAAGTAGATTCGATATAAAATAATATAAAAATAGGTGTTAGATTACAAAATTTAAAGCAATCAGTTCGGAATTATTGTGATACACTAGTTAACTTGAAAATTGAAAAATGTAAGCACATATATTTTATTTGTCTGCAATGTGGAATGAAAGTAATAATAATTTTCACTTAGATAATAAAAAAATTATCTTTACTTTTTTGATGGAGTGTAATGTTTATAAAATAATTACTGCTCACCCAATTTACCTGATGATACCGTGACTGTTATTAAGGGATCTCAAATATAGATTACAGTAAGCCTTTTGATGTTAACATAGGTGATATATTAAGTTTTAAAATTAAAAACCAAAATATCTGAATATGATGATGGTTTGATTACTACATAGGAGTACTTGTAAAATATAAAGATGAATTATTCTTTATTCTTATTAAATGGAGAACACTTGGTGCTTGAAGTGTAAAATATCACAAATATAATAATATAAAAACTGAAAATACAAAAAATGGACGATCAGTTCGGAAAAGTATATGTTCAATATGTAATGCTAATAAATCACAATTTTTAATTTTTTTTTGCCCACTGTGTATTATATAAACCTGCAAGAAGAAATTTTTAAAGAATAATACTAATTTTGTATTGTATTACTGATTTATGCGAATCGATCTTGTAGAGATGATTACTGGCAATTTGAAAGGAATATCAAATATAAACAATGGATACAAATATATTATGACAATTATTGATGTTATTTTTTTTTCAAAATATCCATTTGCTGCACCTATTAAAGATAAAACAGCAAAAAATGTAGCAATTGGTTTAGAATCTGTATTAATTAAAAGAAAACAACAAAATATTCAAAGCATTAATGGGTCCGAATTTTAAAATAAAATATTTAATGAACTTATGCAAAAATATAATATCAATCATTATTCTTCTTTTAGCGAATTGAAAGCATGTGTTGTTGAAAAATTTAATCGCACAGTGAAAAATAACATGTGGAAGAGATTTGCTTTGAATGGAAATTATAAGTGGGTCAATATATCAAATGAATTAGTGAAAGAATACAATACAAAATATTGCACTATCTGCATGAAGCCAATCGAAGTTAATAAAAACAATGAAAAAACTTGAATATCACAGTGTGTGTTTACTGAACCAAAACTGCATGCTAAATACAAAGTTGGCGATGTAATTTGTGTAAGCAAAATAAACAAAATTTTCGAGAAGGTTTATACTTCTAATTGGTCAACAGAATTGTTTACTATTTGTAAAGTTATAAATTATTGTGTGCCTACTTACAAACTAAAAGATACTAATGGAGAAGAAATAGTGGGTACTTTCTATGAACATGAAATTATGGAAAACAGACTATCCCAATAAATATTTGGTCGAAAAAGTCTTAAAAACTAAAGGCGATAAAGCTTCGGCTAAAGCAGGCACAGCTGCGCAAATTTATGTAAAATGGTTAGGTTTTGATAACACTCATAACTCATAGATTAATAAAACCGCTGTTTTGTGATTTTTTAATTTCGAATGCAAAAGTGTAATGCTCATTGTTTTAGTATTTGTTTTAAAGTTCATTGTAATGTTCATTTTAATGTAAACATGTTATTCAAAAACATTAAAAATTTTATTTAGTTTTTAATTTGATTTCTTTACTTTCCTTCATTAATTTTTCTACTCAAATCTAACATAATAAAGCCACAATCTTTGTCTTAGCATTTTGAGCATATATCTTTAAATTTATCGTAGGACATGTCCCCACCAACAAAATCGTTGTAAATATGCTTGAAGTTTGTGTTGTCCTGTCTAAAAAATACAAAGAAAATTAGTACTATGTCTTACCAAATGTTTAGGTATTTTTAAATAAGTTTGAGCTACATAAAATACATTTATATTTTTCTGTCTTCCTCTAGTAAAATAATTGTGTATAATGTCCTGATTTTCTAAAATAATATCATATAATATAACTAGAGAGCTGTCTTCACATTTTTCTAAAGGGGGCATTTCCATAGTATTATTTAAAAAGTATGCCATTTATCTTTGATTTTTAGTATATTGGATGCCTCATCGATATCACAATTGCTCGGCCCGACTATTATTGCTCTAATGTTATCAGGTAATAGTTCTCCATTCTTTTTAATTTCAGATAGTTTTTCAGAAATTAAGACACCAATGCCCCAAACAACTTTAGGCTGCTTTAGCTGTCACTTTGCCATTTAAATAAGATATTTTTATATGAATGGATAATAAAGTATTCAAGTTAACTGCTAACAGCTCTGTTCTAAAGAAGAAACTTCATTATGATATCATCCATAGTGAAAAATTAATTGATTTGGTCAGTTTTAATACCAAATTTTTTGCACATAATATAAACAATAACACTATAGTAAAAATTTAAAAATTGAGCCCTGTTGTTGATAAAAATGAAGTTATAACTATTCCCAGAGGCCAATACAATGTTAACTCTTTGCAAGAAATTATAAATTCGATTGAGCCATTTTCAACAAATAACATTGAATTAACAGAAGATAGTATGAAAATAGAATATCTATCAAATCTAAGTTTGATATTAAATTTGATGACCAATTGTCTGATATTCTTGGTTTTGAAAGAAAATTAACTTTTGACAAAGACAAAATTGCTGTGGGCACTAAATTACCTAATTTTAATCCATTCAAAACAATAAATGTCCACTGTAATTTAGCATATGGAATGTTTATAAAGTATGATGAGTCTAACCATTTAGAAACTGATGTAATTGCTAGTTTCCCACCAAAAACCTGCATATCCTATTTTCTATCAAATTATCGATGAGCGATTTAATCACATGGTTTTAGAAATTAGAGACGAAAATGGCAAACTGACTGATTTCGATGATGCTGATATCGATATTCTTTTAGAAACTAGATATGTTTAAGATGCTCTGTTTCGATAACCATATGGCACTGTATCTATTTTATTTCCTAGTATAATTCTCTTGTCATCATTAGGACTTAATGCTATTTTATTAACTTCGATTGTATATTTTTCATGCTTATTGCTTCTTATTAAATTCATTGTTCTATATTGTATATTTTTCGTTAAACAAGCAATTCTTACAATCGTCAAATAATATTTGCTTGTTAACTACACATTTCTTTACTCCTTTAGATTTTTTGTTTTCTTTATCATCAACTCTACATGCATACATTTTTTCTCTTAAACCAACAAATTCTTTCATTATTTACCTTTACATTATACTTTTATTTTTTCTAAAACTTTCTTATTGATTTGAGGTATGTTATATATATTATCTTTTGGGTAATCACTTGTATCAAATAGTCTAACATTGTTTTCATATCATCATAAAAATTGTATGTTTTCATGTTATACATGTATGAATCGGTATCTTGATTACATAATTCTATTTTATTGTCATATTTTGGTTCCATTACTTTATAATAGAAATCATACATTAAATCTTTCGATATGTCTAAAATTGACATTCCAACATAAATTGGCTTATTGAATTTTATGCATAATTCATATGTATAGCTGCAATGTTTTCATTAAATACAGTACTTTTCTTAAGATTTGGTTTTGCTATTAATTTTTCACATTTTTCTTTGTTTACTATTAGTTTTATACCCACTCTGTTTCTTATATTTTCCATAGTCTTGCTGAACACAGAATTATTCATCAGCTTATAAACATATTTTTCAAAGTCAGTTTTAGCTTAAATTCTCATCACTGTGTATGTATATATAATATATATATATATATATATATATAATATATATATATATATATATATATATATATGTGTGTGTGTGTGTGTGTGTGTGTATACACACACACATATATATCTTCAACCAATCAGACTGATTAAACTTCAATATTATATGTGTTTTAATAAGTTTTAATCCATTATTTAGGCATTGTTTCAAATTACAGTAGTGTATTACATACTTTTCTTTTTTATGTAAAGACGTTAATAATTTAGACTGCTTTGTTTTTGGAACTGCCTTATTTTTGGGGCAAAAGGTACATCTTTATGTAATTTATGCAGTTCTTGTGGATATTATAAATCAGCTTCTAATATATAACCATAACTAAAATCATCATCCAAATTTAATATAATTTCATTGTAAAAATGAAGTGCTGTATAATTCTCCCATTCGAAACCACCATATGGTAAATATTGTGACATTGCCCTGCCATATAAATTATTAGCATCGAGACATGCTAAATAGTTGGACTCTTGATCAGAGTCAAAATCATCTAAATATTTATTACTTGCTTTAACATATTGTTTGCAACATGGCGATATTCCACCTCTAATTCCTTTTTCTATAATAAAAATCATATAAATTGTGTAATAAATCTAGTGGTTGTTTGGTCGTTTTAACATTGTGTCCCAAGAAAATCCTGGTGCTATTAAATACCACAACGAAGCTAAAATATATGCGTTTATACATGTAATTCTAAAATTTTTAAATACATCTGCTAATAGTCATACGTCGGTTTTTAAATATAAATAGTAATATTCTCCAAGATTCTTAATATTAAATTGATTCCATACAAGTTTTGCATGCTCAAAATCAGCGTCAGTTATGTCAGATTTGTGTAATTTATTGTAAAAGTCACTCTTTGGTGGAAGATCGGTTGCGTTAAATTTTTCCCACCTGTCCATATAACCATATGGATAAGCACCCTTTCTCATAACAAAATCCACTTTATCTCTAGGAAAATGTGCGTGTGTGTGTTTCATTTTATCTTACTTAAATTCAATGTTAATTTAGCTAAACTACTGGCCATAAATTTTCATTTTATCTTTACTTAAATTTGATGATAATTTAGCTAAACTACTGGCCATAAATTTAAATGTGTCTATAAATTTCATTTTTAAATTTTCTGTTTCTTTCCCAAAAATAATAAACTTTTCTTCATTACTTGCAAGTACATCTATATTTTTTTATCATAGCCCAACTCTTTAATAGATATATGTGCATCATATCCAGCTAAATTATGAAAATATATTTGTACAAAGTTAGACAATTTTAATTGTAGATTACAATTATTACATACAGGATTAATGAATTTTGCAGTTAAATGAGTGATAGCGTACTTTTTTTTATTCTTCGAATACTCGCATTCACATACAGTGCATTTTTTAGACCTATTATATAACGCGTTTTCTTCTTCAGTAAGCAGTCGCATCGGTTCAATTTGTGAATATATTTCCCCAATTCTTTCTACATCTCTTTTAATTGATTGCATAAAAATGTTATGAGCAGTTGGACCTCGATCGACAGGAAGAAAGGTGGCCAGCGGGGGCGTATATAAGGAGGGTGTCACAAGGTCCCCCCCCCCCCCCCTACTTCCCAAGAAGTCAACAGGTCGCCACGACATTGAGCCGCAGGTCCAGGACAGCAAGGTTTGGTGGAGCCCCGAGCGGCCGTCGAATGGTATCAACTGATCAGATTCAGTGGTGACTGCGAAACCCAAGTGAGCATGAGATGGGGCTAGGAAATTAAATGTAATAGAGGCCTCTGTATTTTACAGTCAGTTGGATATAACAATTTGAAAGCTGCGACCAAGTCAATATTTCAGGAGAGAATCTTTACCATCAATAGACTGTTGAGTTAATAGTTTGTATTCGATCTGATAACTGAAATAATTTACATTACATAATATCTTATTTCAGGCTTTGTTGTTAAATGTAAACAAAGTAACCTTTCACTCTAAATTCGAATCAGTGGAAAACCACTGATTCGCAGTGAAAATGGCTCAACTTAGAATCAGTTAAATTTTTCACATCACTAATTCAATCAGCGTAATTTTTCCACTGAAACAATCAGTGATTTTTTTTCACTAATTTTAAGTGGAACCATTTTCACTGCGAATCAGTGGTTTTCTACTGATTCGAATTTAGAGTGATTTGTATAGCAGGTTGCTAAGTGAAGTTAAGGTCTTGTGTAGTTTAAAGGCTGGTTATATTACTGAGTTATACAATCATCCATTACTGTAACGTTAAACCCTAAAAGTTAACACTGGCTGAAGCGCCGATTCGATTATACCTCTCGTTGCAAAGTAGAGTAATATAGCTACCATCCAGGTTTAAAAATTTACCGAGGTTAGCCGAATAAGAAAGTTCCGCGTTTAACAGCAAGAGTCATTAGAGCGGAGTTGTAAATTAACTTCTTAGGCGCGAAGGCAAAGGTAAAATCACGTTTCCACTTTATATTTGCTAGGCAAGCTGGTAAGTCAGCATGTTTAACAGTGACATTCGTTAAAGTGATCGTGTAATTCAAGCTGGTGTAAGCAGTTAAAGGACACAGTGCTTTTAAATCGTTAGAATTCCGTAGGAATCTCCTTATACAATTACTTCTGCAAAATTAAGTAAACGGATAGCAATATTTACTCTTGTGGGCGAAGTATACTAAATTGAAATAAAGCCAGGAGAAGAAGGCAAATAGTAAGAACGCCATAGTGTACGAGAAACAGAAAGAAAGCAGTGTTTAAAAAAAAAAAAAAAAAAACGCGAGCAGTTGACAGGGAGTAACAACGGAACAACCTGGCATAGACAGCAAAGTACGATACTGTAACAGTGCATTCTGCATGAGGCCTCTCGCGAATTCAACACAGGAGAAGTGTGGCTTAATATAGGGCTTTATGCTTGTAAACAGTAGTGAATGCTAATTAATTGGAAGTGCTTTTCAGTTCCAAAAAAAAAAAAATTCTGCCAAAAGTGTCCACAAAAGCTTGCAAAAAATCGCGTGCGTGTGAAAACGCAAAAAAAAACTGAGACATCAGCTTGGTAGTGAGTAGAATATTAGTATATAAGAAACTGCAAACCTTACACAGTTCGCGAAAACAACACTACAATACATACATTAGTTGACATAACAGAGTAAATGCAATATAATACACGTAACAACGCGACAAATTAATGGATAATAAAATATCACAGCCCCATCCACAACTTAGGAATTCGTAAAGGCGTCAACCATAGACTTGTCCAATGTCAGACACGCGATAGAGTGTAAGGTAATAGAGGCGCAGACAAAGGCAGTTAACGCGATACAACATGACGCGGCAGACACGTCTGTGGAAGACTCGAGCGGTTACTTCATGCCAAAAAGGGTGGTAAATCTACGACAAAGCCAGATTTTGGCATACACACACCCCGCATATGAAAATGAAGTAGTTGTGCATAACTATCAAAATGTAAAAGCAGAAAACAAATGTACAACAACAGACAAAATGAGCACAGCGCACACAAATTACAGTAGGCCTATAAGCAGATAGAATTCCAACATTTTCAGGAGAGGATCGCCAAAATGTGGCCTGCCTGCAACATCTAGCGGTGTTCCCTACGCTAAACTTTAGTCTTCTTTTCAATTCTTCTTGACCTCCATGTGTCGCTTACAACTTCACTTTGTGTCCTTAGCTCGTCAGCACGTGGTCAGTTTCCCCGCATGTGCCGACACGTGATCGTTCCATTTGGAACTTAGTTTTCCTTTTCAGTGTTTTAAACACACTTCTGCATCATGTAGCGGAGTCAAGATGTAGTAGTTTATTTTTGTGGAGTGCATATTTATTTTGTTTGGGTGTTTCTATTTTGGTGCTTCGCCTGCAATGAAATATGTTTGGATAATTAGGCTAATTCTCCCTCGTTGGTGAGTAAATTTTCTTTTAACTCTTCACTCCCTTTTCTTATCTTGCCTAATCATTGAGTAATTAAATTTTTGGTTCGGCACACACTGTTGTAGAGAGGGTTCCGGTGGTTGCGGTAACTCCGGTAATTCAAGATAATTAAAGAAATATAAGGAATTCAAGATATTCGTGTAATTCCAGTAATTCAGTGATATTTTTCAATGGTTAATTTCAAAGTGATTATTTTATAATCTATTTGCGGTTTCTTCACATTTTTTGAATGAAACATTTGAACAATCACCCCATGTATGACGTGTTTCGTGGTTTCCTATATATGTCTTTAAAAAAGCATTTAATACTTTTGTTAACATGAAAGTAACTTATTTTTGGTTACATTGAAATATTTTTTTATTTGATTTATTAATTATAATGTTTCATTTATAATAAATACGAATCAAAACAGTGAGAAAACATATGTGTTGGTAATGCCTAGTAAGAAATTGTTGTTATGCAAAATATTTTTAAACTGAGTGCACACGAATGCGGTGCGTTGTCAGAAAAGTAAGAAATTACCGTGGATGGATATTATATTGTGAACAGCCTGTAGTATCTTAGTGGCAAGGGACGACGAATGCAGGGATGGTGACGTCACTACACCCTCTCTTGACGGTTAGGCAGATTGAGGGTCGACGAGCCGAGACCCTACCCACCTGTTTCCGGTGTACAGGGTTGATCGCCACCCTACAACCCTCTGCGTGGTCGAGTATGCGGGTTGTGTGTTCCGAGCTAGGCTACGGGGAAAAAATGGTGTGTTGCGGAAATGTTCGTAGAGGCTGTTCACGATAAACTGAGCACTTTTTTTAATCTACATTAGAAAAATTCACTGCCCCTGACTGCATATATATTAACGGGTGCACCAAGTGACATTCGCCCAGTTAAGTTGGTAACGATGGATGGAAAGTAGTTCCATATTTTAACGTCAAATAAAAAGTGATAGGTAACCATTTGTGATCACTTAAGTTATTTCTTTCGCTTTCTGTTTTATTTAATGCATCGAAGTGTAAAAATGAGCGGGTTTTGAAAATATTTACTTTCCTAATAATTTTACAGGCTTACTTGACCGACGTATCAATAAAGTGATGAAGCCCATGATAATATTAATTTAACATGAGGCGAAATAATACACAACGTGCATACAAGTAGATCGTAAATAGGGCTTTCAAAAGTGCCTATTTTTTCGTGAACAGCCTATGCCGACATGTCTATCGTCACTGGGCAAACAACTGGTAAAAAAATGTAGTATTCACATTTAATCACCTTTAATTTTGAAGTTTTTGATAAGTTTTTGTATAAATGGTTTGAGTGAAACACCGGATTATGATTTTTATGTGCAGCTAAGTTATTAGTTTATTTCTCGCTTGTAGCTTTTTCCACGAGAAAAACACATTTACAGTGTTGGCATTTTAGTCCTAGTTTATGAAATAAAACACATTTTAATAAGTGCACCAGTGGAATTTTCAACTTCTCAGACCAATCCAAACAAACCGTTAAAGAAAATTTGAGGTAGTTACAGCACTGATCAAAAGTTTACGACCACAGCTTAATACCAATAATTATTATACATAATCTTTTGCCATAAGAGGTTTCTGAAAAATTTGGTAGAATATTCTTTAATTCGAAAAAATTTATACAAAAGTCAATGGATAAGGTGATACATCAAAGTAACGAATTTTTGTATTTCGGAAGTAAACAACGAAAATTCACATAATCACATAATGTGGAGTGTGTTCCTTCCATGACTATGCAAATGTTACCAACAAAACGAATTTTTGTATTTTGATAGACAGCAATGAATATTCACCCCATCCACGTAATGTTCTGAAAGTTCTATGTCTTTGCAAGTGTTAGTACCCAATTATTTTCTTACAAGAAGTGCATGGGTATTACTATGGTAAGAAATTGAGTTCCAAAAACAACTTTACATTTTTATTACACGTAAACTTTAGCCTACTTTCCAAATGTTTTATACCAAATTTTTTGTTTATACGTACAGTCAGCTGCCAGAAACTTTCACCGTAAGAGCGGGCAGAGCAAAAATGAAGTCTAAACACGTTCATTCAAGTCTACGACATATTGGAAGCCACTATATAACAGTAAAGAAAAGCTTTTCTGAAAAATTTAAATATTTAATAAAAAAAATACATCTTTTATTCAATAGCAGACCTCCCCTGGCGCAGTCGGTTGGTGCGCCGCCAGTCTGGGTTGCGAGAGGTTCTGGGTTCGGATCCAGGTACGGCATGGGTGGTAGTTTAAATCAAGACTTAAGTAAGTTTGTAAGTCGTCCCCTGATAAGCTTCCAAGCATAACACCGGAGGATGTTAATAAGACCTGTACAATAAAATTTATCCTACAGTAGAAATCTTCAACAAAGCAGTTGGTTAATTATCCTATAGGCTGTTAACGGTAAAATGAGCACTTTTGAAAGCCCTGCTGGAGAGCTACTTGCATGCACGTTGTGTATTCTTCCACCTTGTGCGAAATTAACATTACCATGGGACTCATCACTTTATGCATGCGTCGGTCAAGTGATAATGTGAAATTATTGGAAAAGTAAATGCTTTACAAATCTGCTCATCTTTTGCTTTCGATGAATATAAAAAAAAAAAAAAAACGAAAGAAATCATTTTAAGTTATCACAAATGGTTACCTGATGGCTGTTCACGATAAAGTGAGAACTTTTGAAATCAACCATTCACTGCCCATACATTCATATATTTTAACGGATGCACTGAGTGACATTCGCCCAGTAAAGTTGGTAATGATGGATGGAAAGTAGTACCTTATATTAACGTCGAATTAAAAGTGTTAGGTAGCAATTTCTGATAATTTAAATTATTTCTCTCTCTTTCTGTTTTATTTAATGTATCCAAGTGTAAAAATTAGCAGATTTGTAAAATGTTTACTTTTATAATAATTTCGCTGTTTAACTTGCCGACACATGAATAAAGTGATGAGGCCCATGCCAATGTTAATTTTACATAGGCGGAACAATACACAACGTGCATACGCAGTGCTTTCAAAAGAGTTCATTTTAACGTGAACAGCGTATAACACTATTTATTCGACGTTAAGATATGGAACTACTTTCCATCCTTCGTTACCAACTTTACTGGGCCTATGCGAATGTCACTCTGCGCCCATTAAATTATATGCATGGCAGTGACTTTTTTCTAAGGTTCATTTCAAACGTGCTCATTTTTATGTGAACAGCCTTCAGTTAACTTTTATTTGAAAAACATTCAACTTCGAATGTAACTGCAATCTCTCTCCTACCCCACTTCTCAAGTAATTTTGCTCACACCGACACTCCATCGCATCTACCGCTACTTAGGAACGCCACAATTCTACTACGAAATTATTTTAACAACAAATGGCAGCCATCTTGGTTTGGAAATTACAACCTTTAATATTTTTTAAGGAAATCAAATTATTTCATTGTAACTCACCTGTAGGCAAATAATCGCTACGCAACGAAGTAGCAGCACAGCCTAATATATCACTCAAAACAATAAAATTTACTTACATTGCAGCCGAATGGCGCTGATTGGTCGACACCGACGACGTAAACCATAACAAAAAAGTTTTAAGTCCTTTGGCGGGATAATTAACAACAATGAAATTATAACGTAACTTCCACGACAAATAAACAGAAATCAGACTAGAAGCGTTTCATGCCCGTGTGGTTATGGTAACTTGAATTAATTGCCGATAAACTCTTCATTCTTAAAAGTGAAACGTTCAACAGGTACCGATAACTTAGCGTAAAATGTCGCGCGAACAACGTAACAATGGCCGGTAACAGAAGGAAATTTTGACGCGCGCGCGCGCAGTGCCACCTAGCGTCCGTCACGGCAGCTAGCTGCACGCGCTCTGAGCCGCTTCTCTCTCTTTCTACCCTCTTTCCGCGACAGTGTTTTTTTATTTTTAAAAAACGTGCCATTCGCTGCAACCTCGCGCACCCCAGCCCCTCGCGTCCTAGCCTCCCCCCTTCTAGCTACGTTAACCCTCCATCCCGCCCCTCTTTCTCACTCACACTCTTATGTTTCTCTCTCCGCTCCTGGGTTAACTCGACGCACACAAGACGGGGGGCTGCAAACCAATCAAAAACAGCGAGCGAGTAGTTCCCCGTCACATCCTGCCCGCCAGACAGCGCTAAAGTGGGGCAACGCGCAGGCTAATGACCTACAGCTGTACTCGTAATGCCTCTTTTATGTTGTTTGGCGGGAGAAATGATAAAAGACGACAATAGTACATCTGATATAATTGTCTTTCCTCTCACGCCTTCGCTGATATGAACAGCTTAATGTGATTTCCCGTCGTGCGGGATATAAGAAGCAACGTGAAAAAAGTTCGTAACAAAATCCTGTACGGAATGGTAACGTCAACAGACCTTTACCTTCTAAAAGTTTGTTTTACAAGCCCTTAAAATCAGACGCTAAATTGTACTTATCGTTGTCGTCTTACTGGGTGTACGCAACTTACGGGTGACAAATTTCCCAATCACAATTAATGTTCTTTTTGAGGAATTTTTCTTTCGTTGCTGAAAATTCCAAACATAAGGATAGTGAATTGAACATAACGGGGGGGATTGCTTGGTTTTGGACATTTACACTGGACTTTTGTTTGTTTGAGAAAAGTAAGTATAGGTATAATAATTACTTGGGAAACAGAGCTGTGGAGTGTACTAGGTCGCCTATTTTGTTTGATTATTTTTCGTTTCGTTAACATGGCCTATTCAAGTTTACAAAAAGTTCCATACCTAACAAGACCGAAGCGCATATGTTAAGAACGGATTACGTTCAAGTTTATAGTACCTAATAATATTAGATGCTACCAGTTTTTACTTTTTATTACTTAGGTTATTGTTTCTCAAACGCTTGGCAAACAAAATTACTTCGGAGTTATGATGCTAGCCGTTAGAAATAACGTGGTGATTGCTGGGAAGGAAGTGGATTAGCGTCAAAGAAATAAATGGCGTACAATAACCTGGCCCGCGAAAAGAGCTACACAATGCGAAATGGATGTTTCCTTAACCCTTTCAGTCAGATACATGTACAACTTTATACGTCCAATGAATAACGCTTCGCACACGTATGAATACAACGCTCCGTCTTATACCGCGACCATAAAAATACGTTTGTGTTTGATGCTATTGGCAGCAGATATGCCTGAGAATGCGGGCGATAGTCTCAACAATGACTGGCGTCTCCCACACACCAGCGATTGCCCTTAGGCCTAATGGACGTTATTTTATGCTGTGTTCTATTTAGATCATTAAAGACTGTTCATGATAAAGTGAGCACTTTTTAAATCAGCCATAGAAAAAAGTGACTGCCCTTGCCTGCATATATTTTAATTGGCGCACTGAGCGACATGCGCCCGGTAAAGTTGGTAACGATGGATAAAAATTAGTTCCATATTTTAACGTCGAATAAAAGATTCTACGTAACCATTTGTGATAATTTAAATTATTTCTTAGGCGTTATGTTTTTTTTTTTTTTTTTTTTTTTAACGGCTCAGTGTGTAAATATTAGATGATTTATAAATTGTTTACTTTACTAATAATTTTACAGTTTCTCTTGATCGACGCATGAATAAAGTGATGAAGCCCTTGGCAACGTTAATTTACATAATGTGGAAGAATACCCAATGTGCATACAAGTAGATCTTTTCAAAAGATCTCAATTTACCGTGAACAGCCTATAAATACATATACAGCTTGTTCGGAAACTCAGTGTCCAAATTCCAGCAGACATAGTTTCTTTGAGCCAAAAGTAACACAAAAGTCTTATAAACCAAATAATTATGTTCAAAAGTAGTAGTGGCGCACAACACCTGCAGCGCAAGACGGTGAGATCACGCTTGTATGACTTATACGTTGCATAGGAAGTAGATGCGCAACGCTGAGGATGTAGTAATATATTGCCGCGCGCCTATTTCCTATGCAACTTATCCTACCCGCACCATCGCATCGCCTTGTTCTACAGGTGTTGTGCGCCGTTCCTTTGAACACAATTATTTAGTGTAAAAATACGTTACCGAATATAAGTGTACAGGGCTTTTGCGTTACTTTTGGTCCAAAGAAACTATGTCTGTTGTTTGGGCACAGAGTTTCCGAACACTCACTGTATATGACACTGTGAATGAAGGGTTAACGAACACTAATAAACTCTGTACTGAAATTGACGTATCGCATTAAGATTCAGGGCATTGTTAACACTTACACTTACTGTAGTATGTCGAATTTGGACGCTACGTACCAGAAGTAGGCCCGTATTGTGTGATGCGTACCCTCAGAAGCAACAATAAACCGAAAACTACTTTGTATTCCACAAAGGTCTGTGTGTTTATAATGACTATAAATAAGAACAGACCCATTATGACTCAACAAAATTCAACGTCGTGACTCAATTATTTTATTAATTTGGGTACTTTTAATGGCAAAATTATGGCCTCTACTTTTTTCTTATACTGAACTAATAACACCAATAGTAAAAAGCTTCGAAGTAATAAAAAAATAATAATATACGTTAATGAATTTGACCTAACAATGAGATGCCATAAGATATAAAAGAGAATACTAAATTTAACACACAGAATCAAGCGAAAAAAAAATGCACAGCGTAATATTAACGGATGAATTCCAAGTACTGGAATGAAAAATTAACAAAACTTATGTGAGTAACAAATGAATCACTGAAGGAAAAAGCTAAGACAGTCTGATAAAATACCGCATTGTATGTGTCGAATTTGGTTTAGGGTTACATTTTTTTCTCGTCATTTCCGGATATTCGTAATGCAATTGGGAAAATAAAAATAATCCTGAGAGAGTATGGGTGGGGCTTGAACTCTCTAATACCCTCCCTTCTATACGACTCTGGTCAGAATGATGACCTAATGATCATTCGCCGGTCACCAAACTCTAGTATGGCCCGTAGGAAACTGTACTCTGAAACGTTACAAACAGTCAGTTCTTCCCCTGATAAATATCTATCTCTTAGGTATCCTTGCTATAGACTGTTCATGGTAAAGTGAGAACTTTTGAAAGTCCTCTCATTCGAATAATAGTTCATAAATATATCTTATTTTAACCTTAGACGTTAACTTTCTAGTGCGGTGGAATATACGCTCTGTGTTTATTACTTACATTGCAATATTTATTTATAATAGTGGTGGAAGGTTAAACAATGGATGAAAGGTAAAAAAGTAACTAGGGCGTCAAAAGTGCTCTTTTGTTACTTCCATATAGTAAGAGGATGACACAAACCGTTTAGTCTGCGATATGCAAGACGAAAAATTTTACCTAACATTCCCGAACATCATACAATTTTCTTAAATTGCTTTGCACTGGAAACGCCTTTTCTGTTGGGAATTTTTGCCCCGTCACCAAAAATTAATGAGAGAAAGAATGAAGTGTGTTTGTAAATTCCGGATGTTTTTCTACAACACCGACAAACTCACGGAGATACAAGACGAAAATGCATGTGCACTTTTCCCCAGTGGTGATTTTTAAGGCTGCTGTGCACGCCGGGGCTGCGATGGTGTGGTGGTTAGACTACTCGCTTCACACCTGAGCGAACCGTGCTTGATTCCCGACGCGATTGCGCCCGGATTTCCACATGTGGGAATCGTGCCGCACGATGCCCTTGGTTGACGGGTTTCCTCGTGGATGCATCCATGCTGACTATCATGAATAGACTGTGGGCAGCATACAAAGTGAGCACTTTTGAATTCAACTTTAGAAAAATGTCACTGCCCCTACCTGCATATATATATATATATATATATATATATTATATATATATATATAATATATATATATATATATATATATATTATATATATATATACATACTATAATACTAATACTATATATATAGTGTCACACAACGATACTGCCATCCGTTTCATAGTGTAATCCATTATACAAATGCCATTCGCCGATTTCTTACTTAATCGCAAGTAGTTTTTGTTATTTTGAACGAAAATTATTTTTAATTAAATTTTTGGGGGCGCATCAATCCCTTAGTAATCACTTTAAGGTAAAAGTGATACATATATTTTATTCTCATGTTTTCGTAATTAATAAACTGCCATGGACTGCCGATGTTCAAAAAAGCCCTCGCCCTCGCAATGCGAAATATTCGGCAGCAGATGTAAATAATGGTTAATGCAAAGAAACAGTTGATTATGCATCAATGTGTATAGGTGTTTTAAAAAATAATTTTTTTTCTGCATTTCTTAAAGGATTAGATTACACCGTAAACTTCCATACCTTACTTGGAATACTGATCTGCAATGATTCTGTTCGCAAGACGACATCCAAACTTTATTCGACTAGAAGGTCATCATAAACACCCAAACCTAGAAAACCCTAGAAAGTCACTAGAAACAAACGAATGCAAAGGCACTTGGCACTATGTTCTATATGAGGAAAGTAGCGATCTAAATACCAGAACAGTTTTGTCACTGTCAACATGCTGGTCGTAATACTTGTGTACCGTTTAGACATCTAAAACATTACCCCGTGACGTAACTTCTTTAATAGAAATGTGGCGGACAGTAATTATTTCCCAAGTCGTTGGACTTTTACACGAAAAGTGTAACTTTGGTATACGAAGTGTCGCTATCGGACTTAGGCCTACTTCTTGCACATAAAATATCCAATGCAGAATACTTCACGAATAACCTACACCCGCGTCTTGATTCGTGTCGTTAACTGGCACGGTTTCAAAATTAAATGACACCAATTATTTTGAATCTGTTGCTGAGAATTTACAGACTTGATAAGTGCCTGTTGAAATACGCAGAAGCCTTTAAAATAGCAATCCACGATTGTTTCTACAAACGAAATACTTTGGAAGACCAAATCAAATGTAAAACGTGGTGAAATGAAACCCAAAAATTAAAAAAATTTAGCAAGGCGTTCTACTAAAAATGTGGTTTGCAACCAGGAACATAATCGTTACTAAGAGTAGGATATTACATCATAACGTATTTTAACAACCCAAACTCGAAGCCATAAAGTTACTAAAGGTAATTAGATTTTGAAGCTTGATATTGAGTGCATATAAGACGCCGTGGTGTTAGCGTATGAATAGGCCTACATACTTTTTTCAAACATTCCTTTCAGCTAAATGCGATTCGACATTGTAACGATTTCCTGAAAGTTCAGGTATTAGTGCAGTTATGAAGTCCCGATTTTCATCTCATTATTACACGTTTTCTTTATGGTTCGTAAAAATTTAATATAGTCACCACTGTTTCCTGTCAATGTTTTTCAGTATTTAGACAGTGAAAGAGCTGTAGGCTATATCGCGAGTATCACAATTTGGCCAGTTATACTTCAACAGGCACGTGTTTGATGTCGAGCTTATGGCGAAATACTACATTACCTCCATAGAGTAGGTTATAAGTAAACTGTGAGGAAATACTACAGACGCAGTTACCGCTACATAGTAGATTATAAGTGAAAGTGGCGAAATACTACAGACGCAGTTACAGCTACAGACTAGATTATAAGTAAACTGTGACGAAATACTACAGACGCAGTTACCGCAACAGACTAGATTATAAGTAAACTGTGAGGAAATACTACAGGCGCAGTTACAGCTACAGAGTAGATTATAAGTACACTGTGACGAAATACTACATATGCATTTACCACCCGAGAGTATGTTATAAGTAAACAGTGACGTAATTGCGTGACTGTTCCTTTGAGGTGGGTGTTCCCAATCTCTGATTGGTTACGTGAAGCCCTGTGTCTGATTTGTCACTGCTAGCTGTGAGATTGTTTCCTATTGGATGAGATGCCGGCAGGCGAGTACAGTAGGTTAGCCCTATCAGGTGCTGATCGACGAATGGCATTCCAGCATGTTGCTGAGAAGTGTGGCTGCAGTTCGTGGTGCAAGACTCTGTATTGTTAAGGAAACTCGCCAGTAAAACACTGTCTGCAAACTCATTGTTTGCTGATATACGCCTATTTCAGTATATAAATGTTCTAGCAACACGGCGTTTTTTCCAGGAAAGGTAACAAAAAATTATGTTCACCCACCACTTATTTTGCCTTATTAAATGTATTCGAAGTGCAAAAGGTAGGTGATCAAGGACAAAAAGAAAACAAGTTTCACGTTTTCCTGCATAATTTCTTTCGAGGAAATGGTCAAAGCAGAAAGTAAGAGGCGTCTGTCGTTTAATGAATTGGCTCTCATCGCGTGTAGTGATATCCTACTGTATAAGTACATCCACGGCTACGTCCAACATTTATGAATTCCTGCTAAAAGTTATACTTCCAGGACATTCCTCCGCCTCGTGCATGTTAACAAAGCATAGGTATTCACACCACATTCGTGCACACTGAGTTTAATAATATTTGCATAATAACTATTTCTTACTGGGCATTACCAAAACCCTGTTTTCATCCATATTAATTAAATATATAGACTAAATATAAATAAATTCACAATTTAATCAAAAATAATTTACTTTTATGTCAACATAATTATAAAATGCTTGGGATACACGGCATATTTAGGAAACCACAAAAATACGTAATACATGGGCTGATAATTTTGAAGTTTTGGTTCATAAGTGTGAAGAAACAGCGAATAGACTAAAACAAATATAATTAGTGAGAGATTCAGCTTCTCGGGATTGCATATGGCAGTGTCTGGATGTTTCATCATGGCCAGACGTGCCCACCTTGAAGCGTTAAATATACAGTATATATTTTTACTAGATATTCCCTTTAAGTACTGTGTGGTATTGCCGACGTATAAGTGGGGCAGGGCTGTAATGTTTACCGCTGCTGTTGCTGCAGGCGGCTGAGCGCAGTGAGGGGCGCGCACATGGCTAGTTCAGGTGCTCAGCCGCGAGAGGGGGGTGGCTACCGCGAGTGGGTGTGTAGGGGCGGACGGCCGAGGGTGGGGGAGACACCGCGGGGGCGTCTTGGCGCCCCGGCGCATGCGTCGCGACGCGCGGAGGGTGGTAGAGGGGGGTTACCTCCCACCCCGCGACCTCCTAGCAGTAACCCGGCCGCTGACTTGCACTAAAAACCGGGTCAAGCGACCGCGTGGGGGAGTGGAGGAGGGAGGGAGGCGAGGCGCCATTGGCCAGCGCCGAGCAAGCGTCTTGCGTGGGCCAATCGCGGTAGTCACGTGTCGCTAGGTGCAGGGGATAAAGGGGGGGGGGGGAGCAGCCTCTCTGGGGTGGCGTGCGCTCGCCGTGCCATTAGCCCCTGGCGTCGTCATGGGTATGCAATGCGCCTGCCATTGTCTCCGTACCGCAGCTCCTAACTGCCGCTCGTATCGGGGTAGTGAACCCGCCCCTCCTACGCCCCTCTTGCACTCTCACTGGCATATATAGGCTGTTCACGGTAATATGAGCACTATGGAAAGCCATGCTTAAGTGTCCTATGTACTGAAACGTTTCTGTGAAATCGTTGTTTGCTCCTAATCGCGTGTCTCGGTAAATAAATGTTATGGAAAAACGAAGTTTTGCCAGAAAGGATAAAAAAAACTATTGTATATATCGTTATATTTTTACCATATTAAGTGTATTAATGGAGGAAAAAAATCTTGAAAGTGGTCAAATAACGCATTTTTTTCCCCTTTAAGCGGCGAGAGAAAAGTACAATTTTACGCAGGTAGTTTTATTTGTGTACTTTCATCGCGTGTTATAAAACCCCACAGTTACAGATCTAGTTTACACCGTAAATCGTTAGGACGGAAACACTGCACGCCTTGCGCGTAGGAGCGATGAGGCGCTAGGCGTGCGGGTTAGTGTCGCCCGTATCGCTCCTTCGCCTCTCGATCTTGAATGCGCAGGTACATAGGACCCTTAACATTTACTTGTATATACGTTGTGTGTTCTTCCGCTTTATGTAAAATTAAAATTGCTATGGACCTCGTCACTTGATTCATACGTCGGTCAAGTGAAACTGTGAAATTATTATAAAAGCAGATATTGTACCAATCTGCTCATCTTAACACTCCGATGCACTGAAAAATTCAGAAAACGAGATAAATGATTAAAGTCGTCACAAATGTTTACCTTGCACTTTTTGTTCGACGTTAATATGTGGAACTACTTTCCCCTCCATCGTTTCCAACTTTACTGGGCACATGTCACTCAGTGCGCCCGTTAAAATATACGCAGATAGGTGCAGTGACAGTTTTCTAAGGTTCATTTCTAAAGTGCTCACCTTATCGTGAACAACCTTTAAATATATTTACTCCTTTAACAGTCCAACTTAATGCTCTCAGGCGTAGGGAATGTTTGCCTCCAATACACCCTACAATTTACACACAAACGAACCAGTTTATACGGCATAATATTCTCATTTTATTTAACTCTTTTAAACCTAGTTGAAACATTTGTGTACATGTTCCGCGGGGAGGTTATAGAGTACGATTGAACGAAGTGCCCGATTATCTTCGTCGTGGGTAACTGCTGCTGCTGTACGTTATGATGTATTCCCATAGCAGTCAACGAACACAAAACTTGCGGCCCATTATTGGGAAAAAACTACTACAAATAAATAAATAATAAAAAAATATATATTATATGAATTTGGCCATCTACGGACCGCAATGAACTCAAGACTTCTGCTTCGTCTTCTTCTTTCTTCCTTTCTAGAACTTCCTCATTTCTTCTCCAACTGCTCATCTCTGTTCTCCAGTCCACTCTCTCTTGTGTCATGGTTTCGGTCGGTCCACCGGAAATCTTGTGATGTCGATCAGTCGCCTCATGTTCTCTCTGTTGTTGAACAATTCTTCCGTTATCCCAACTTTTTCTGTATCTTACCTGGTGTGCATTACCATCCATCCTGTTGTGCATTTCAATTTTGCGATGTAGTAGAGTATTTTCTTGGTGAGTCTATTCTCATTCATTCTCTCTCTTACTTCCAATTCTCACAGGTCTCCTTTCTTGTTCATCGTCAGGCGTTCTGATCCATATGTTGCTTCTGGTTTGATGACTTTATTATAGTGTCTAATTTTGGCTTGGATAGATATTACTTTCTTATTGTAGTGGTTTTGTGTTATTCTGTATGCCAATTCCAGTTTTATGACCTTTTGTTTGTTTGTTATGTCGTCCATTTGGTTGAATCCATTCTCCTAGATATTTTTATTTATGGACCCTCTTTATTTGTCCATAATCTGTTTTCATGTATCTTTCCCTATTGTTATATATATAACTTTGTAAGGTAACTAACTGCTTAAAACCGAAGTGGAAAGGATGTGTGAGTTTAATCCCGGCCACCTCCAAATTTTTTTTACTTTTTTAAATTACGGTCAATTGCGCATTATAAATAACAAACTGCCGTAAATATGTATTTCACGTAATTATTTGGCTAAATCCAGTAAAAACAATATTTGATTCGCCACTGCAGTCGGCCGACACTTATTCACCAGTGAAATTTCTTCACGTCACTAATTCAATCAGTGAAATTCTTTCACTGATACAGTGTTCCATTGTTTAAATGTGGAGCCATTTTCACTGATTCGAGTAGTTGAATTCCACTGAGAATCAGTGGTTTTTCACTGATTCGAATTTAGAGTGTGGGAGCAACGCCGCCGGGAATAGAACCCGGTTCACCTAGGTGGGAGGCTAGTAGTCTAACCACTGCATCACCGCGGCCCGTGAGGTCATTAGATGCGGGTTGAGTTGCTCATAGAAGCAAGGGCGGGGAAAGAATCAGCCATAGCCTGTAGTAAGGAACTATCTCAGCATTCGTCTGGAGTGATTCCAGGACTTAATTTGTACCTTTAAACACACTTAACACTTACAAATTAACTCCTGTAATATTCATTTTGTGAAAAAGGTTAAAGAAAATTGTGAGTTCAATACTTTATCAGGGAATTAATGAAATGCTGGTGTGTATAATGTTTGAAGGTAGTTTTTATGGGACTTCTCTTAAACATTAAAATTGAATTGAAAACGTGCCTAGTTTTGAAAACATGAATAATTTTCATTGCAAATACACTTCTAATCAATTTGATCAAAGCAAAATCAGATACACATTAATATAATCCTACTCCATTTAAAACACTCAAGATTATAAAAGAAACCATGTAAAAACTGGATTCAAGTTGGCTATACCGGAAATCGAACCCTGGCTCGGACGTAAAGGTTTTAGGATTAATTATCCCGAGCAACAACTGAAGAAGATACCCACCCCGAATAGAACCTGCATAAGTTGCCTCCGGAACAAAGTTGCTGTCGCACGTAATATGAGTTGCTGCTCGGAGGGCCATTCACATGCACAGAGCCCAGGGGTATTGCCCCCACTAGTACACTCGAAAGTATAGGTAGTGCTCTTGCATGACAAGCAAAACCACATCCAGCTCATGCATACATGTAGACTAAAGCCTATTACACCCCCCCCCCCCCCAGTACACTCGAAAGGGCAGATATTGCTTTCGTATATTTTTCAAGCACCACGCACACTCACACACTTTCACCAGTTGGTTTTCTCCCAAATAAACACCAATTCTCTAAATCTTTATGGCTTTCCCGATCCAAGTCCAAAACCCCTTAGTCATTCAAACAAACCTGCGCAAGCACTTTGGGCCTCCATCGCCGACAACCAAAATTCCTCAACTCCTCCACTCGTAACACGGCCGATTTCTCCCCTTCGCGCACTTTGGCAGTAAAATTCCTAAGTCCCGAACACTCACTCTCGGAGAGTACTCCCCACACTGCCCAAAGCCGAAGCCAAAAACGGTCGCCATATCACGAGTTCCAGAATTCTCTCTCTACTCTACTCCAAAATGTCAAAGTTTGCCACTCTCACAGCACCAGGTGGTGAGTTTTCCTAAGTCCCGATTTCACTCTATCGGCGACCTCTCTCAACACCGCCCAACACTTGAAAAAGTGCGAAAACACCTGCCCAAGAGTCGACCAAGTTCCCACATACGCAAAATTTACATCAAGTCCACGCGCAAATGTAAAACTATCCAAAGCCTGCACCCCAACAGAATTCGTGAAAGTACGAGCACGGCCAAATTGTTACATTTCTTGAAGTCCTCTCACGAGCCGAAAAATCTCTGGGTCGCATTCCGGATACGAAAAAACATACGGAAATTAATCTAATTTCATAGACTCGATACTTAACTGTTCTCTCTCTGCAGACATCCTCGCATCATCTTCTGGTCTGGCTCCAGTCCACAGCGACGATTCCTTCACTGATTCCAGGCCCTCGCCAGCGATACTTTTCCCAAAACAGCACCCCTTTTTTCCCTAACTACCCTATAACTAAGTGTTAGATGGAAGCTCGGTGGGTAGTACGGGAGTTAATTGTGTCTCAGGACTAACCCCTTACGCCTATAAGGAAAGGAAGTCATGCAAGGAGACATGCATCGCGACAGAGAGGGACTGGGCAGTCATGGCCAGCGATTGGGGCCGTGACTACCTCACTAAATGTAATTATAGCTAAGCAATAATTAAGAAGAGACTGGGAAAACCGGCATAGACAACGTAAAAACAAAGCTGACAGAAACAAATTCAAAATTATTGCACGCAATAAATGAAAATGCTACGAGAGAAAGAAGATAGGATATCATCCTTTATTATAAGAGAGGACAGACTAGGCTTGGTTTGCACCGGTTTTTATACCCGACAAATTCCCCACCAGGCATGCTCCCTCTCCTCCTCTCTAGAGACCACCCATCATCATCACTAGCGCACTCTTTTCCAAACATAATTTCTTTATTATACATAAAGCCATCCAAAAAGCACACGGCAGAGAATGTAAGCCCTTTGAGTATCATCGAAACAACCCGCCTAACAGCAGAACACTGCAGTACTGGAGCAACACAAGGGCTCGAGTGCAAAGGCAAACAAACTCGCTGAAAATATACAATAAACCTTAAAATCAAATCCACATTCCACTATAGTGACGGACTACATTGTGTCACATTGCAAAATTTCTCTTGTTACATTCCTACAAACTATGTTTACGGTTTACCTAATACAACCAAAAGACAAAGGTTGTTGCGCCTGGAATTTTTTAGCAGCGTCTCATTATTATATGATGTCGTGAACTCGCCTGAAAGGACCGCGCCTACCGACTGAATACTGTTTCCTTCCGTGTTAAGTACAAATACATACTTTGGTACTAACAAAGGTGTTGAGGAACCTCCTCTAACCTGTTCATAACACGGATTTATCTCCTTTGTCGCTGTTACGAGGTCCACTGGCTGACTAATTACCGAGAAAATCACTTGCCAATTGAAACTAGTCCTACCAAAATTCCAATAACAAATTAATGAGTTTTAATTTGTAGAAATTCTGTTAATTTATTTATTTGATATTATATAAATTTCTTCGTGTAATTTGTATCTGGCAGAAGTAGATATACTTACTTGAACTTTCTTGCTTATATTATAAGTTTATCAAACTAAGAATTACAATGGACAATAAGTACAAATTAAAAATTGTAATTTCCAAGACCCAAGTAAGTGTACGCTCGTATTTTAAATTCTGTGAAAGTAGCATATTGATAGAAGCGCAATGAGCCATGCGTTGGGTATTTTAACCATTCTCTGCAGTTTCCGTAGAATCGCGGTTATTCAGAAGACGCGTAGCTAAATACACAGTGAGCCATTACAGAAAAAACATTTCTTCCGTGACAAAATTACAATCCCGATAGAATAAATTCAGCATTTGTGCTTACGTGGTATTCTAAACAAGCCTATCTATATTTTTTCCCCGCGAATGTCTATTTAATAGAAACTAGTACTAGACCAGTAGTACCTCAAGTGCGTCTGTGGTGGGCGTATATACACGTGATAGTCTTCGTTACAACGCTTAACATTACATTTTCATATGTGCCTGAAAGAATTACATGCAGGAAGTAAGAGAGCATATTGTTATGTGCATCAACAGGCATGCTAGTCTGATTGCGAGAGCACAAACATACTACGAGGAAGTGGAACAAAGCCTTGAACGCTTAAAAACAAATACCTCCAGACAGGGCCGGTTGTTACTAAACACGGGCTAATATTACTGCTGGAAAGACAGCGAACGATGTCTTTGTCGTTAAGACACTGCACCAGCATGACGTCCAGAGATGGGGGTGTGCCGTCCGCCGACATGCGTCTATTCATCAGCCTAAGGCATTATAGGCAAGATAACGATGTTCCTTAGAAATTGTTCAGAGTGGCTTTAATGTAATTAAGTAATATATAATAATAATCATGTAATGGAACCAAGTAAACATAATAAGAGCTCCTCCGAGTTAAAGACTAACTGAAAGGTTTGTAAACAAGATTTAATTTATATTATTTCAATACAGGACGATAAGGAGGTAAATAGTATTCACCTTTGAGTTACGCCTAACCCCAAACTTGTACTTTTAATACAAACTATAAAACCCAAACCCATTTTTATAAAACGTAACAATGTGTTGTTACAGGAAAGTTGAACGTGACGAAGGCACATACTGGTTGAAGCGGGCCCCATACATGCATACGTTGTACCCACGTTTAACCCTTTCTACGATAAATTATTGCGTTGTTCACGCGTAATTATTGCAAAAATCCTTTTTCTATTTTACAATATACTCATTAGAGACAACAGATGGCTGCAAAGTCACACGCTTTTCTCGCGCTGAGGCGCAAGGAAAGATAGTACCTTCATTTTTATTTCCATGCACGCTGACGTTATGAGGTTCTAAACAGCGCGGAGATAGACTAGTCCACACAGGTTTTCGGCTGCCCCGCCCCCTCCCTCCCTCAATACATCAAGCATATATAAAACAAAACTAAGGCAGGATTTACAACGACCCGTCACGTCCGTCCGTCACCCGTCCGCCAATTACGTGACCAACAGCCAATCAGAGGTGGCCATTATTTCTATCCGTCCGTCCGTCAAAACCTTGGCAAGTTTTAATTTTTGATGGGCGAACGGATGAAATTACAGCCTTCTAAACTTGCACTTTTTGTTCCTCGTTCATCCCGAGTTCTTTACAAGACTGTGTTGTGTGTGTGTGTAATGTTTTGTTTTGGCTGTCTTTTATTTTCATATGCTTGTTTATGTAACTGTAAAATGAAACTAAGTTACATTTTTCTTGAAGAATAATTGATAACTATGGTTGGAAACACAAGCTCCTTTTGTGAAATAGTAAAAATAATAAAATTACGCTTTATATGCTATTTTTAATTTTTTACATTGATTAATTTCCGTTACGTGCGTGTATGGTTGTTTTGGATACTTAGTAACACAATATCGTAAAATATTTTCACTTTTTATGGAGAATTATTTCCTATTTGTAAACAGTTTTGTTTTTATTAGTTTGCAGAAATGAACGTACGACGGACGTATTAAGTTTGGTTGTAAATTGTTCGGCTGGGTGACGGACGAACGTATGACGGACGGACGCGACGGGCTGTTGTAAATCCTGCCTAAATGCTAGTGTGAACGGGCTTCTTGTTTGCCATCGGGAGAGGCACAAAGATTAGCAGAGGGAGTTGGGAACTCGGATAGTCGCTTTACGCGCAGCACATGGACGTGGCAAAGTATACACAAAGCTTTTAAACGTAGAATTGTTATTTTAATTCCTTTCGCTCGTGAACGATAAGCATTTCAGCATCTTATGAAGCAACGCCTCTGCTGCTAATAATTACTAGCAACACGAAGGTGTAACTTGTTTCTAAGATCGATTAGAAGTTTGTGCTATTTCACATAAAACACACGCCTTCCATTCTATCTACTGGCAATAGGAGCGATTGCTTTCGTTGAGCTACTTCCTTAGTAACAACCTACGTTGGAGTTTGGCTGGAAAGGTTGGCAACATGTTGGGCTGGAACACACATATCTATACAACGTAGGCCCAACGTTAAATATCAACGAAATTTTGCTACCACGAAAATATTATATTACTTAACACCCGTTAGACAATGATGTTATTAAATTAAAAAATTGCCATAACCTATCGCATGTGTAATTCATTTATATTTTGAATGGTTCATTGATGGTTGGTAATAATTTGATAAACATACTGTTTGTATTAGGCCAACGTTGGGCAACCAACATTTCATGTAAAAGTATGGAACAAGCTTTTTAATGAAAAAAAAAAGTTCCACTTTCTTGTGTTCTATAAAATATGAAGGTTTTTCATGGCGGTCTCAGACCTTTCTATTTAAAATATGTTTAGTTGGTATTATACTCTGTCAATGTTGGGAACACAACATTTGGTGGTTGCTACTAATTGTTAAGTTGGTCCAACATTGTGTAACCAACATTGTGCTAGCGATGGTAATTACTATATTTTTGAAGGAATAAAACAATTATTTTGTATGTTTGTTTAAGAGCTATGTTTTTAACACACTAAACATGATTTATTTAAAATAGACATCGTTGGTCATGTTTTGGTTAGTATTGGAAAACATAGTGCAGGCATTTGGTATTAAAACATATATAGGGTCAAGATTGTACACCCAACATAATTTCACTAATACAAAATAATAGTTTTAAGTGGAAATTATATTAACGTTGCTAGCAAATGAAGACTTTCAAAATGTAATATTTCTTTAAACTGTGTTTTTTTCCTCATAACTTGAGACAATGATGTGAGCATAACACTTTGTAATGGGTACTTTTTGTTACGTTGGACCAACTTTGCATTGCAGACATTGTGCCGCCATAGGATATTGTTAATAATTTCTAAATAAAAAAATATGTCATATTTTTATTTGCTTAATGGTTCCGGTTTTTCAGTACAGAGATTATTTTAAAATAAACTGTCTGCTGTTGGATGTGGACTGGTTATTGGGAAATATACTGTTGTAGCCGGCAAATATGCGTATATTTAATCAACACCTCGAACTGGGCATTTTGTTGGTAAGGTTGGAAATACGCTGTGTTGGAATCCAAATATTTGGTCAATGTTTTGGAATACCACAATAATTTTAATGTTGATTTATGATACTTTTCAGGCAATTAACATCTAAAGTATAAAAAATCTAAGTAATAAAGAACGGAACAATGTTTTATTTTTACTGTTGAAAATTGTTGGATAGTGATAAGCATGTTAGGATGTATGTTACTTTGGAATAAGCACTGCATATACCAATATAAACCAGTTTTATTACAGCTTCCCACACATGCGAGAGAATATTATCCTGCGAAATTGCTTATAACATTTTGCATTGCAAGCTCTGATTCAACACAAGACTTAAAAATAAAGTACATGTGTAAGGTGTAAGGCATAACCTCAAAAGCGCCAGTTAATTTCTCTTGGGAAGATATGTAAATACATTTCCAAAGTAGTGAAATATGACACAAATACATTGAAATATAACACAGTATATTGAATTGCAATAATATGGTAAGTTATTTTTGCTTCACTGGTGTTACGAAGTCAGAGTAGTTTAGTGGAAAACACGTTGCGCTGATAACCAGTTGCCGCGAGTTCTGATTTCAACATCCACTAAGGATATTTTCAGATCGTAAAATGAAGAGGAAACGTGGAATATCCTAATAAGGTTAAGTAATTATTTTTTTACTCATTAGGTAAAATTTTATTTAAAACACTGTAAACCGACGTTGTCAGAATTTTGTTTATTGGTTCGCACTATATATACAATAGTATACCTGGCCAACACAATACTAACGTCGAAATATGTTAGTAGATATTTGGGTTGTAAATTACCGCGTGAATTCCTTTATTAAAGAAAAACACACTACTCTTTAAAGAGGACACACAACTGTAACATTTATGTTCGGTCAATGTTGTATGTAACTTGGCAAACCAACATAAAGGTCATTTTGGGCCAATGTACGTACGCGTGACATTTAGGCGTTGGCCCAACCAAATGTTGGTACTGAGGTAGTCTAGCACCACGAGTATACGGAAGCGATTAAAGTGCTACCTCGTGTCAGTTCCTAGAGCCGCGGGATAAATCTCTAAAGTCTTCGCCAGTTCAGTTCTATACGAATCTTTACATTCGGCGGTGACACGTAGTTACATCTACTATGGCGTCCTGCGCGTCGGCGCATCTGACAGCTAGCTGTATACCCGAGACCCACTTCACATACAGAAAAGTACGGGTTTGGGTATACATATATACAGGCGCGGCACCTAAGACAGTCCACCTGAATAACAATACCACTTTCAGTGGTAGAAGAAAATCTTTCAGACAAAGGTTACTTGAGTCTAAGGCGCTAATAACTGGATAGCGATAATTTCCTCTTACGTGAAAGGGTAAAGAAGATACAAAAAGTCAACTTCGTTACTTTAAATGGAAGGATAATTTTTATTAACACTGCCCGACAGTGCGTATGAAGATGTAACATATACGAGGACATTTGCTGCAATTATTGGAAGACATCCCACTGGACATAAGGCAATGCAAGAGGTACCAACATGATGGATGTCCCGCTCATCCTGCACAGTGAATCACAATAGTTCTTAACATAACTTTCGGTGGTCGTTGGATCGGTCGGTCTGGAAACACGAAATGGCCTGCACGTTCCCCAGACTTCACACCTATGGACTTTTATCTGCAGAGAAAATTAAAGCAACAGGTTTACAAAGACCCACCGAAGACTCCCGAAGACGTGAAAGGCCGTATAACACGAGCTTGTTTTGTGATAAGTCCAGATGAAATTCGACGTGCGGTACTGTCCGCTCAGAATCGCTTTACAGTCTGAGGAAGGTGCTACATTAGCCCATTTTTCCGTGCGGCGTCGCAATTTGCTTCGTCTTTGACCTTCAGCTTTCTTAAATGACCGGCAAATGTTATTGTATTTATTACATCATCAAGCGCACTGTCGACGGGTGTTAATAAAGATTTTTATTCCATTTAAATTAACGAAATTGACCTTTGTATATTTTGTACCCTTCCACGTACGGGGCAATTATCACTATCAAGTTATTAGCGCCTTGAACCCAAGCAACTTTTGGTTCAAGCATTTTCTTCTACCACTGAAAGTGGCAGTGATATTCAGGCGGCCTGCCTTAGGTGCATCGTCCTGTATATACACACACAGGGAGTCCCAGAACGCACACCACGCGAATCCTTAGCGAAAATGGAGACGAAAATGTTAGTGGCAAAATGTCGTACGATGACATTTTTCGTGCACAATGTGGCAACACAGGACGCAGTTAATCCCCTCTTGCGCTTCACTGATATCGTACTACCACTGGTTTGGCCGGTACGATGTTTCCACACACTCAACTTCAACCGCCGATTAGGGCGCAAAGAAACACTTGGCACGACATTAACCGTGATAAATAGGCTTCGAATACTTGTTGATTTCACGTCCTGTTATTCTTATGTATGTTACGTTAACTACACGGTACTAAAATGTTCTGACTGGCCAGGAATTGAACCCGCGCCTATAATATGATGGCAGACAGTGGTAGTACGATATCAGTGTAGCGCAAGAGGAATAACTCCGTTCTGTGTTGCCAGATTGTGCACGAAATATTCCATCGTACCACATTTTGCCACTAACACTTCCGTCTCCAATTTATCTCAGGATTCACGTGGTGTGGTTCGTATGCACGCGTTATGAAACATTCTTTATGCATGTATATGTATATGTACATACACATACATATATATCTTAACCACCAACAATAACTTCGTAACAGGGTTTCCAAATGAAAAACCACGAAAAAATAAACGTCTATATAACTGAATAAATTTGCTTTGAAAATCACTACCATCGATTACGCATAGGCACGCCGAGGTTTTACTCAAAAACTATTAATTCTACGTTTACGAATACAGGAATCTATAATCCTAAATATGTATTTACAGAAGCACGTATATATGTATGCATATAATTGGACGTATATGCATGTATACATATGTGGATTGGGCCGACTTAATGTGAGAGAGAAGGTTATAATATAATTTTAACTCAAACTTTGCAGACTGTGGTTTAAAATAATTTTATGTGTAATGCTAACCTGTTAATATTATTTCAGTTTGGGAACAGCTTCAGTATTTCGTTTAATGGTACGCCTTCATCACCAAGAAAGTAAAATTGTAAATACAATAGCCAACGACATTTTGTTAACGCCGTCATTTGGTAACCGATGTAAATGCATGTGTGTAACCCAAGTATAAAATTAGAAATGTTGGTGATATCTGAGATTTTCCCGAGGTTTAGAAGTGTGGCGGGCTGGTCATTTCTCAGAATATGGGTATAAATAAAAACGCATATCTGCGTCTTGGCAGCGCGAAGGTAAGCAGTTTTAGTACTTTACAGCGTTCTTATTTCATGGACGCTTATCTCTATGCGGTATATCAACGGAAACTTGTGCTTACTCGGCTTATATTTCGAGAACAGAATTTATTCCTCGAAGTAAACTCTGGCAGGGAGTTTAACCGTCGACAAAAAAAAAAAAAAAAAATGCCGGGTCGCGACTGTTTGAAGTTTCAGACCAAATCTTTACGTATGGGTCGGAGATCCGATCTGGGCAGTCGCCTCATGTGGCGAGATTGGCAATGCGAGTTGGGCGCTTGTTGAGCCAGCGGCTAGAATCCCATGGACAGGGAAAGCCTGTGTATTATTGTGAAGGGGTTCACCATCGATCTGCGAGCTCTGAGGGGGGTTGCTTCCCCCTTAACTGTTGGGTCGACTGGGATTGAGGAGAGGCGGGGGTGGGGGAAATTGATTGGTGGGAGGAAAGTAAGGACAAGGCCAGGGAAAAAAAAGAGAGGCAGAATTGATAAGCAACGGAAACAAAAGAGAGAAAGATACAGTGAAGCGAAAGTGTTTTTTTTTTTCTCTCCTCGCGGCTGCTGTAGAAAAGGGTTGGGTGGAATAGGAATAATTGATAATTAAGGTGCGGGAAGAGAAGGGAGAAAGGCGATAAATTATGGATAAAGTGTGGGAGGATGGACGGGTTGGGAAGAGGGTTGGAGGAATTACCGAATCGGGCGGGGGAGGATAAAAGAGAAGTGCCGCTCTGGGGGGGTTGGCCATGTGTGGATAAACGGACCTGAATGGCAGCAACCAGACCGACACGAAGCTACGAGTGGGAGAGGCTTGGGTTTTTGGTCCTTCGCGCGCCAGCATCCTTCTGGAGTCAGTGCATCGTCGTGGCCTTAAATGTCACTCACTAGAGGCATGCCAATTATCGGCTGTTCAAGGAGAGTCCTGCTTAAGATCTACTTGTATTCACATCGTGTATTATTCCGCCATACGTAAAATTAACATTGCCATGGGCTTGTTCACTTTATTCATGCGTCGGTCAAGTGAAACTGAGAAATTATTAGGAGAGTACATATTTTATAGATGTATTAATTCTTACACCGACACGTGTTGAGTAAAACCAGAAAGAAAACTAATTCATTTCAATATTCACAAACGTTGTCATAGCAATTTAAATTTAACGTTAAAATATTTAACCACTTTCCCTGACTCGTTGCCAACTTGACAGGGCCAATGCCACTCAGTGTGCTCGTTATTACTTATACCCGCAGCTAGCAGCTATGGCATTCTTCAAAGTTTGATTTCCAAAGTGGATTCATAACCATGAATCGGCTATAATTCTCTTATGCGCGTCGGAAACACACTACAACCAAAGTGTCATTTACGATTTCAATATTATTTTTACAGTCTTATGTGTCCATAAATAATAGACGTCGCTAATATACACAGAGTAAAAGAACAGTTCTAAATGTTTTTATTATATGTTTAACGCAATTCATTGTGGTTTTCGTTTGTTGCCCTGCAACACCTAAGCAATATTACAGTTCTTGCTAGACACGATTGAGCACGTCAGTTTGCGATAAAACGCCATATACGCATTCGAATGTAGTGAAGTATAACAAAATTTTAAGAACTAAATATTTAAACTATTTTGTAATCGAAGTATTTACTGCTTTTTTTTCTGAGTCCATACAACGTTGTCTAAAATGTTCGTAGGTATTTTAAATATGATGACTTACACTGACACGAATATAAATCAACTATTTCTGTGACCGTATTTCAGGCATCTGACTCCAGTATTCTATCGTGCGATTTCATTATAGACGAATTCTTGAGTTTCCACCACGAACTATATATATATATATATATATATATATATATAATATATATATATATATACACACTGTATATTATTTGAAGCTAAGACATAAGGGGTAGGTGAATAAATGCTGCTATTTTTTTCCGAGGCGCCATCGTGCGGGCAGGAGACCAGCAATACTCATTCTTTTACACACAAAATATAATTTTCCTTCGAAACAGTTGGAGTACCAATAACATGTCTAAACGGTTTTAGTTCTCATAATTCATTGTATAACTAATTAAAAGACCAGTGTGTATATATATATATATATATATATATACACACACACACACACACACACACACATAAACACACATTCCTTTCAACCTGTCATCATGCCGGGTAATCTTAAAGCTATCGAGAACATAAGTAACTCTTCTGATTTACCATCGTTAACTTGTTAAATTCCACCAGGTACACATGCTTCGATTGTAAATCGCATCGAATCGTCCAGCTAATGATAATTTCCATTTAATTCTTTGTCCACCAGCCCACAGGACATTTCCCTAGTTACCTGCGCATTGCAGAGTACTGATAGTTCTACCAGTTAAATTCCATTTGTAATGTAAGGTAATGTACATTGCACTGAGGGTACGCAGCATACGAGGCACCGAGTATAGAGTGCACGCCGTGGAGGAAGCGTTGCAACACGATGCATCGTGTCAGCGTCTTTGTAGCGCAGCGGTGGGCACGCAGGCAGGCGTCACCACCGGCCGTGCTATAGGTTGTTCACGGTAAAGCTAGCACTTTTTAAGGCCCTTCTGAATTTTTCCTTTCATCCTATTTCCATCTTCCTACTGCTTTTTAATATAAACATTGAAATGATACCAATAAACACGGTGTATACATATCACCGCCTCTAAACGTAATGCCTGAGGCTGAAATAAGGTATATTTATTAGAGGTTAATGCCTGTTGGGAGGGCCTTAAAAAGTGCTCACTTTACCGTGAACAGCCTATAGTCACTTGTTCTGTAGAGATGGAGCCGGGCAGGCTAGTCGTGTGTGATATGCCGGTGCCCGCCGCTGACGCGTGAACAGTGGTTCTATACCGTGGTGATCTCGATGCCTAGTAACACGCAGATATTGTAACATGTGTGTACACGTAATGGGCAAAATAAAACAGTAGGTGGTGTTCATCCCGGACTTTAATCGTCTCAGTGAAAAAAACCCTTACCGTAACATATTTTTAAGCCATCCAGACACGCACAATTGGACAACAGGAAAGCATCAGTCATGAGTAACCATTGTACAGAATTGAAAGCGATATTTCAATTTTCCAGGAACCTTTTGCGAGTTCTTGATTTATCCTGGGTCGTGGTAGAGTTCCTGAAACAATCAATGAAACATCCTAATGAAATATACTTTTTCAGCACGGAGTGAATCACTGAGCAAGTCTTTACAACAGCCTTATGCCTACTAATGTAAATTCGCGCAAAGAAGACAAGAGCAAGCGTTTTCATTTCCATTTTAAAGTAATATTTGTAGAGAATATTACGTTACACCGAAAAAGGGAGGGAATCGGTTCGATTTGCGGTCTGGTCATCCTATTTTCGGTTTTCTACGATTTCCTGGAGTAGCTCCACGTGAATTCTGAGATATTCCCTCAAACCAGGCGATGGTTGCTTCCTTCCTCGATCCTGTTTGCCTGCTACTTGTGCGTCTCTAATACGGTCGCTCTCCTCGACGAGACACTTAGTCCTACCTACTCATTAAGGCCTGTTCACCGTAAACTGAGCACTTTTGAATACCCTGCTTAAGATATACTTGTATGAACACAGTGCACTGTTACACCATATACCTGTATAAAATTAACATTGCTGTGGGCCTGATCATTTTATTCACGAGTCATTCCGGTGAAATTGTAGAATTATTAGGAAAGTTAATACGGTACAAATTTGCTGATTTTTAAACTTATATGCACTAAAAACTGAAAGCAAAATTAATAATTTATTATTTCATAGTTCACAAATGTTTTCCTAAGACTTCCAATCCGACGTTGCGAAATGGAACCAATTTCCATCTGTCGTTACCAATCTCGCTGAGCGAATACCATTCTGTGTGCCTGTTCAAAATAACTACAAGCAGGAAGGGGAAGTGACATTTTTCAATGGTTGTCTTCCAAACTGCTTACTTTATCATGAACAGCCTATACACGCATTACTCTCCCATTTTATGTTGTTTTACTCCCATTTTCTTATACTCGCAGTCTCTCTCAAATGCCTTCTTCCTCTTCCTAAATATATATTTCCTCTAAAAACGATATCTGTAACTAATGCCACTTAGGACCATATGATAGCGTGTTTGAATCCCGCGGAATACGTGGGTGTAGTTTATAAATTAAATACAGGTTTGTTGACGAAAACATTTCTCGATAAGCCTCCTGAAAAAAACGCGGTTATTAATAAAAACAAATTACTTCGTCTAAATAACCAATTCTGGTCATCTTTCCAGCAACATGATGAATTGCGAAGAGTCACCGCACACTTTACTCAAGATATCACCAGATTTCCCACTCACAAATAGGATGTGCAATGTGTGTAAAGAGCAGGATCACTATCAACATGAAGATCAATAATATCAAATTATAATATTTGTTTTCCTATGATTAGTATTTTGTGTTAAAGTATGTTAATAGGAAGCAATATATGTGTGTAAATACAGATAAAATTTTTTTCAGAACTAAAGTTTGGAAAGTGATGCTTTTAACAGTACTAGTGGCGCCAAATTCTGTACAAGACCTTGTCGCCCTCTTTACCGGAGAAAAGTTCTGACGCCTCTGCTGCGTCCCACAACACACGAGGACGTCACATACGTGTTATTATTCGATCGCGTGCGTTTGCAACTCGTAATTCTTGCTCACATAACTGTTTGCCACCAGTTACGATGGGATATAGGGAGCTTTGTTCGATACCGGAATCAACAAAACTCACGTGAACATACATTTTAAGCCGTGAATTACAAAACAATGTAAGTTTAAGTTGAACAAACTTGCTGTCACAAATTAATGTTTATACTCTTTGAACGTGAATAAGTGAGAAACTGTTAAAATGTGACGGTACTGCTCGTATTTGACGCTATTGGAACAACGTCGAGCGTGTGCGCATGTTATTAAAATCACAAATGTTCAAAACGTCTGCCATAAGCAGCAAGTTATCATCCGCAACGCTCTACAACAGAGCGAAAACAGAAGCTACGGTTTACATGGGAGTGAATTCACAGGCGGTCACATCAGAGTTCCCCACAGATAAAAATCTAACGACGTTGAATCTGGAGATCTGGGTAGATACTCAACACTTCCTTGTCGGCATGTTCATCCTCAACAAATGTTCCACCCAGTGAGAGACCGTGCGTCTCGATGGTGGAGCAACTTCCTGCTTGGAAAAAGCAGAATTTCTATAGGATGCTCCGCCAGATACCATTGCTCTTCTAGCTGGATTCTGTAAGACCTTTTCACTCAGTGGATGATGCATTTTGTGGACCATGTCAAACCCACACCTGATGATTCTGTTGCATTGATGTTGGATGGACACAACTCGTATACTAGAACCATAGACGCAAATGGAACAGGAAGGAAACGTGGAGTTTTCATTGTTTGCTTACCGCCAGACTCCACCCACAGACTGCATTCACTAGCGTCCTTCATTGACACGCTAAAGATGTAGCATATACCAAAGAAATTGAATCTTGGTAGGAGAACCGTATATTTCGGGTAGTTTGTTACTACTGTACTTATCAGGTCGCTGAGTCAATGGGAAAAGCTTATCTCTGTGAAGCAACTACTGAGAACGCTGTACATGGTTTCCGAAAGTGAGTAACCTAGCGATCTAAATGTTACTCATGATTTGGATTTCATGTAACCAGCATATTAGCTACCAAGACGGATGTAAATCATGATAATAACATTTCCCACTTAATTCATGAAGAGATAACACCTCTTCGTACATCATTAGATCCTACTAGTCCTAAACAAGCCAACCCTTTTACTCTACAACTATTCGCACATCAAGATATCATGTTATTCCTAGAGAAGTAGGCCATTCTCAACCTGAAACAGTTATGAATGGTTAAATTGGAACTCTGCCTAAGTCATTTGAATCTGATATTCAGTGTTAACATTCTGTATTTAAAGTGTTTCTGGGTCCCAGTGAAATTAGCCCTCCACCACTGCTGAAGACATGGCCAGCGAGTGCTACCACGCTAACACAGCCAGGTAAAACGTCGTTAATCACAAGTTCGCCATATAAAAGACAACTTGATGAGTCTCTGAGCAGAACTTCTACCACAAAGAAGCTAAGTTCGGAATGGCATTACCAAAAAGGGAAAGCACATCCAAATGCCCAGCATTGAGGGTAGTGGTCATGAAGACAAGGATGACGACGATGTTGAATACAATTACTACCACGTCTTATATTCTGATGACACGAAAGGTGAATAGTGGCTGAACTGCATCAGATGTTTTAAGTGGTGCCAAGAGCATTATGCACATGCGAATGACTAGAAACACTGTATTAATAAAGATTGCATTGATAATTAACTGATAAAGTATATGGAACCAAATGTACTATCAGATAATGGTAATTCTCGTTATCTGATAATGGGCGACTATTTTTACAGGGTGAGTCCTTTAAAAGAGGCCCCGTGGGACATGTGTGTAACGGAGCGAGGGAATGAGGAAATACTACAAATTTACTGCGGGGTATCAGTTGCTGGATGTGTACACGACAGCTCGAGTGCAGTTCTGTGAGTGGTTTCTGTCCAATATCGTTCCGGAGGTGTTGCAGGATGGATACGTATTCTTTCCCGATGAAGCATAGTTCTATCTGTCAGGGTAAGTAAACTCCCAGAACATGCGCCATTCAGGTGACAATCCACACATGTTGACGGAAGCTCCACTGCATCCTCAGAAACTCGTGCCGTGTCATCACGCCGCATTATCCCCGTGTTCTTCCATGAGACTGTGAACACGGTTCGTTACATCGAACGCATTTTCAATATTTTTGTGGAACAACTGACGGAGGATGAGCGCAACAATGCTTACTTTCAGCAGGATAGAGCCACGGCGCATACTGCACGTGCAATGATCGCGCGCATTGAGTCGGTGTTCCAGCCTGATCGTGTCAACAGCCGCGGAAAAAACCAACCTATGCCACCCCGTTCTCCAGATTTATCCGTCAGTTTTTCCTTCTTGTGGGGCGTTCTAAAGGGACAGGTCTACATCAACAACACGCACACACTCGAAGAACTCCAGGCCAACATTATCAGAGCTATCGATGCCATCCTGCAGCATGTCCTCGCCCGTGCCTTTCACAACTTGTGGTGTCGTCTGCAGACCTGCCTCAAGGTCAATGGCGGCCACTTCCAGCACCTGCTCTAAGTATTTTGTTGTCACACTGGACTGTATTTCCTCATTCCCTCGCTCCATTACACACATGTCCCACGGGGCCTCTTTTAAAGGACTCAAGCTATATAAAACCACAAAATACAATCTCAAAATTTCTGAATTATCTCAATTACTTGTGAAAAGGTTTTTACTGCTGTAACCTACCGATGTATTCTATGATTAATATAGTTACGTACACCTAACGGATGACTTCAAACACTATATTTTTATAGCATTTATTCATTTGTTTTCAAAGTATCTGATAATTGGTTACATTCCTCCATAGTTTTCCTTACCATTACCTGTGAGCAGACCTCTATGTTTACTGCTTTAAAAGTAAGAGGCTGATCTGGGTCGGTTACATACTGCGATAACCTAAACCCGCACTTAAAAACGGCGTACAGCCATGAATTGATCGAGAATGGAACTTCGTAACCTTCGTAACGTTGGCCACGGAGCTTGCCTCGAATTATATGGAGAATCAGCTTCTAGAGAAAATGGCACCTTACGAAGATATGCTTGTTTCTCAGAGTGAAGCTAAGTCTAGCACAGTTACAGGAACCAAATTTCTCTAAATACTAGGGCAACAATCACGTGGATTGCTGGTACTATCGGTGGTTCACGATAAAATGAGCACTCTAGAAATCAACCTTTAAAAATAATCACTGTACGTAACTGCATACATATTACAGGAAGCACTGACCACAATACTCAAAGCAATGTTGCAGCGAGTTGGTAAAGTAGTTCAAGTTCTTAACGTAACACTAGACACAAAATTAGCATCAACGACACGTAAAATTCATCACACTGTTTTTATTTTTGCGCACATAAGAATAAAATTAGCCTAATAATAACACATTTGGATTTCTAGCAAATTCATAACATCTCTTGGACGACGCATCGTGGTTCAATTTATAGGGTTCATTGTTTTGTTTAGATTTTTTTTACGAGTTCCCCAGTCCCACGTTTAAATGCTTTGAATTCCGTGGTAGGAACTGCTACGGTATACATACATACATACATACACACACACACACACACACACACACACACATAAATAATTATATATATATATTATAATACACACACACACACACACACAATATTCACACACACCTTAAAATTAATTTTTATTGTCTAGTCATACAAGCTGTTCAACCTTTTATCTTTATGTGTTTAGGCCCTTCACGGTAAAGTGAGCACTTTTCAAAGCTGTTTCATCAGATATAATAACCAATAAATACATTTCATTATGGCCTCGGACAAATGGTTTTAGGTAAGGTGAATGTATGCACTGTGTTTATTATTCACATGGCAGTGTTTACATTAACAAGTGGTGGAAGGATATAAATTGGTTGAAAGAAAAAAGTAACCAGGACTTAAAAAGTGCTCACTTTATCGTGAACAGCCTATAAGGTATAATTACTGCACTCTGCAGTAAAATTAACGAAAATAGCGGTGGAAAAATTCCATAAATGGATGGGAAAATTACGTTACGACGCGTGCATCTCTTCGTCATTGTCTCAACAGCTAAGTGGGGGATGAGCGGAAGAAACTATCATGTAACATACTAATATCCACTTGTGATATCATGTTGTCGTCGTGATGTAATGGATAGCGCATCGGCCTATCACGATAGAGGTCTACAGTTCGCGCACACCCGGCGGTAAGTGTCGAGCATTTTAGAGTTAAGATTTCTGTTACAATTCGTCAGAATGTATAGGTAATACAAATACTAATAGTACTAATACCCCGTGTATTTTTAAATATAATTTTATTATAAAATATAGTTAATATTCACTTACTTGTAATGCAAATTTACTCCACTTTGACAAGTAATTTTACCTTACATGTAGAGGTAATTAACTTCCCTTACATGTAATGGAATTCTACCTCATATTTTTTTTTAAAGTGTTGCGTTATTGTGTAGCAATTCTAAATCTTCGATGGGTGTGAGTTATTATCTGACTGTTGAGAATCGTGTTTGCGAGTCAATATCTCGGTACGTATTTAATTAGTTATTAGTAAATAACGCTATAAAATTGCTTCATATTAAACGTGGAATATTTCGTTACTACTTTTAATATGTTTACATAGTTCTTTGACGTTTATTGAACCTTTAAATGTGTCCGGGCAAACATAAACAATCAGCATTCCGAGTTGCCACTGCTAACCTTAATTTCTGTAATGAAAATTGGGCTTTGCATTAAATGCGTGAATGCAATTTCATGAAATACGTTGTCGTCGGTTAGGTTTTGTTTTGTTAGTATTCTGATGAAATTACGTTCACATCGCTGTAGTCTTTCTAATATTGTAAGTTATATGTTGTTTTCTCGAATGAAAGGTTAGGCCAAACTTTCATGTCGTTAGATCCTGTAAAAACAAAGTTCATTTGAACGGATTTTCATGAAACGTGCATTTTGTGATAAATATCTACATGAAGGAGTGCTGCAAAAATCTGGATCAATTTGGTTCAGCCACTGAGCGTTTCTGACAACTATTTTCGGTATTCGGAACGTCATAGTAGCAAAACTGGCCATAGAGTGTTTATAATGTATACAATTATTAATTTGGGAATAATTTGTGCTTAAAGTAACACTGTTACAGACTGTTCACGGTAAAATTAGCACTTTTGAAACCCCTGCTTAAGATCTACTTGTATGCACATTGTGTGTGCTTCCGCCTTACGCAAAATTAAAATTGCCAAGCGCCTCGTCACTTTATTCATGCGTTGGTCAAATGTAGTTGTGAAATTATTATAGAAGAAAATGCTTTGAAAATCTACTCATTTTTACACTTCGATGTATTGAAAAAAAAAAAAAAAAAACTGAAAATTAAAGAAATCATTTAAGTTATCACATATAATTAGTTGACACTTTTTAATCGACGTTTTAGATATGGAGCTGCTTTCCATTCATCGTTACCAACTTAACTGGGTGCATGCCACTCAGTTCGCCCATTAAAATATGTGCAGGTAGGGATAGTGACTTTTTTCTAGGGTTGATTTCAAAAGTGCTCACTTTATCGTGAACAGCCTTTATCAGTACGAATTGTGATATGTCGGCAAATATTGTCACTATTGTAATGCATGCAGTAAGAGAGTAGTATTTTATAATATTCTACTTAAATATAATAACGTGTCATTTGAAGGCGTTTATGCACGCCGTTTTCCTTAGTTCTGCCCATACTTGTTATTGAAAATAATTATCGTACCATTTAACGACGATTTAACACATCATGTTGTTTGCCAGAGATGTTCGACTAAATAGTATTATTTCAGAGGGTTCAATTCCCATTCCAACCTTGCGCGTCTCTAACGAGGAATGTTCTAAATAGCGTAATGCTGATATAATGAGGGGGAATGAGAAAAATAATTTCCAAATGTCAGACAGTTTATTTCTAAACAGCAAAAATTAGATTATTAGTTTAACGTGTACGATATATAATTTACTGAAATGAACGTGTACGTAATTGCAGTGTACACTACAATAGATGATCACATGTTGCATTGTAATGTAAATAATAATAGAGGACCTCTGAACAGCAGATTAAACATACGCGACATGGCAGTGTTTACATTGAGGTACTGCGGAAGAATACGTAACGGGTTGAAAGTAGAAAATTATTATTCTGGTATCTTAAATTATTGTCTCGTATGTTAATTGTTTTTATCTCACGTGTAAATTTTAACAGCAGCGTATTTTAGTTTATGTTTTGACAGTTTTGTTAAATTCCAGTCATGTTTATGTATTACATAAGTTGGCAGTTGAGCGTGACGTCACTGGCTAAGACGGCTTTTTGAATGTGCATTTGAGGTAAGCCCTACAAATGTAATGTTATTTTAAATTAGGAATTTTCACTGGAAAATTCATTACTGAGAACGAACTTGGACGACATACTGAATGTGATACGTCATTAAGCTGGGCATCCAGGGCTGCTGGCCCAGAGTTTTAAATTGATTAAATATGTGGTAATTTGGTTGCATCGACGTTTTGAAATGCTTTCAGTTATTGAATTAAGGCCGACGGAGTGCGCAGGAGCGCAAATAAAGAGAGCCAATGAGTATTTTCTGAATTTATACTGCAAGTAATGTGGCATATGTAACACACTAATTATCTGTTCGCCGTATGTTCCTGAGGTGAAGCAGTGACATCCTATCTTGCATTAATTATGTAATCTGAGTTCTTGTAACAATCTCACATAACCCTCAGAGAAAGATTTTACTGACTACGTAATATTATCAGCTAAACCAGATAAGAGTTTTATAGTACGTCTTGTGTGTTACAGTAATTTTTTAACTGAACTGTGTGAAAGGACATTTTAGTTTTTGCACTGATATAATGATACATAATTGCCAGCTGCGCAATTGCTTTAATATGATTATTATTTTGTTACAAACTAATTGAATCCCATACGCTGTAATAATAGCATTTGAATTTTAGTTCAATTTTGACACAGTTACTTAAAGAAAGTCTTTACCATTAAAATTCATGCTTCACCAATGGCTATTTGTTTCTTGAAGTTTGCTGGTTGTATTACGTTCCTTTTCTATAGTGTGCAAGTGTTCTGCTTATGTGTCAAGGGAAGTTGTAGTTTTATTTAGCATATTGAATCTCCTGTCTGCAAGGGTGAGTTATTATATGTTTCTCGATGTCTTATGCACACATTAAGTTCATTATGTGAGGAAGCAGAATCCTATTATAATTCACTCATTACTTCTTACACGTTTATCCGTGCAAACCCTAGTTCTTTTCACGATGTTCATATGTGTGTTGAAATTCTGTTTCCTTTACACTGATGACATTGGGAGCTCCTTGTCAGTACTTTGGGATAGTTAACTACCTATACGTAGGACGTGCTGGAATATGGTATTTACTAATGCTGTGAAGGACTGTTTCCTCTTTCTTCTTCAGAATTCACAGGATTTGTTATTCACTTTTGTTGTTCCTTAAGAGATTGATGGTACAGTCAAATAGAGCAAAAAAACACCACTGACATTCTAATTTCCTCTAGTTTTATTTTCTTGATGCGTATAAGCATTGTCCCCCAGGAAAAATGTAACTTTGTTCAATAAATACCCATTTGAATAATTATTAAAATTTGTGCCTGCCTTCAATTATGAGTCCTTTTCTAAACTTCAATTCTGTGCAACCAGTACATCAATAGCACCATTAATTTCAGCAATATTTGCAGCGCAAGTTTTAGGCTATTCACCCTGAATACTGAATAACAGCACAAGTGAAGCAGGGGAAAAAAAAAAAAACAGATTTTTTCACGACCTCATACATGCCGTAGCTCAAACCAACCAGTTTCGGTCGAACAGTAGTAATTCTCTTCCCTACCCACACCCACAGCTACACCATCCCCACCTCCCCTTTGCACGGCTCGTCCACAGCACTAAATGTCGGCAACCCTGTGTGTCAGCTGTTTTGATATGTGATCAACGGTGACGTTTAGAAAAACTGCAATGCAATGGAGTAATGAGATAATTAATGCACGCGCAGTACATTAACATTTGCATAATTATGTCCCTAGCGCACGCGAATACAAAACGTCATTAAGCAGTTCGTTTGTGGGTGTTTTTTTTTTGGGGGGGGGGAGGGATGACAACAATGTTTTACCATGATGACGCGCAAATGAAAATAATAATAAGGTTAAAAAAAAGTACTTGCTCGTTCGTCTGTTCTGCGATGGCCAACATGATGTAACTTCATTACGGCGCCAGCTCTGTAGCCCCACGAGAATTCTCTCCGCATAATCTCTCAGAAACAACGAAGCCACAAACGTCCTTCAAAGCGACATTGTATGTTTTTTTCGGCTATCTAATAGCATGAATAATTGTAATGGTTACATAACTGCACTGCCTGGCCGCCTGTTTCGCTACTGTTGTTGGCAGCATTCTGAAATATTGCGGCAAGTTCATAGTTCAAATCCTTCATTTTTATATCGTTACGTTTACTGCTTTAAAATGTTTAAACTCACCCTTTCATGTTTATGGGCACAGGCATTTTTCTGCATAAATATGTTGCTCTCAATATGACTATTATTATACTACATTTACAAAAGTAAAGTCTCTTTTCCGAGCTACTCGTCTTTGTAGGGAACAAAATCGTTTTTGCCGTTTTTACCAGGGTACTCTAAAATTATTTTTGTTATTAATGAACACAGGAAAATCGTATAAAAATACTTGTGCATATTAAATGAAGTGTTAAAATAGTGAGAGTAAATTAAGTTAACTATCTCTGATTGAAAAATAATTTCTAAAAAATTCGCAAATAAAACTTTTTAATGTTGTTTGTGTGACATCCAAATTTTAAAAAAATAAAAAAATCTAATTAATAAATAGGATCTTGAAGTGTTTCATCTAGGTTGCTCCTAGAGTTGTACAATCTGTTGATTCCTTTGGTGACCGTATATTTCAAGCCAAATGTGTTTTATTTATTTTGCGGTCGAAATACGGTCTAAGTCTGAACAAGTAATATTTTTATCAAAAAATGTGCACAATCCTGTTATGAGTAGAATTTTGAATTAGCACTTATTAAAGGCAACATCCAATCAAAGCAGCAGTATACCTCAATTATAGACATGATACTGATGCCTAGGTATTGAATACTTCGTTCAACCAATCTCTAAAGCTGGCATAAAATTTACCAACGTAACAGAGAGACAATCATAATTTGACTCTAGCTGCTGTAGCTGCACCTTCGTTGCTGAGGAGCTACGAGGTTTATCCACTACTGCGTTATGGCAATCCGTTCTACAGGAACATTTTTGTACCGCCTGTCTCTTTGGGCGCGTGTCTTGAAAGATACGCTTTATAACGTCCCACGGTTTTATGCTTAAAAGCTTAGCAGGGGACGGCTTACAGACTTACTTATAATATAACTTAAATTAACACCCATGCCTTACCTGGGATTCGAACCCAGAGACTCCCGTAACCGAGAAACTTGTGCGGTCGGCACGAGTATCCATGGAACAATCTTAAAGGCACATAAGGGCTAAGAGATTGAAAATTAAATTAGCCTATTTCTGCCAGTTAAGAATTTGCATTTTTTTTTCAGCGCAAACAAAGCTTAAGACTAAATATTAGTTGCGAACAACTTTATTTAAGCAACGTATCCATTTGCAGTGGGGAACATGAGTTCCGATTTCATTTTGAATGCGTTTCCTCCTACTGGCCTAGTAGCTTGGAATGTAAGTGGATCAACTGTATGTCATCTCTGTATAACTACGCTAATGCGCAAATTTACTGTTTGAGCACGAACTTCAAATTTCGCCTTACTATTATATATATTGTTACGTGTCGCTGGTCTGCGCCCCTGACCTTGGCGGACCCTGCGCGATCGGACGGAAGAGGACAGAGTAGTGATAAGTAAGGCGGCAAGTCAATGGAATGTTTTGAATGACAATTGAGCGATAATCCTACCATCGTTTTAAGTTATGAAGGCATTATGTAGCGATAATCCTTTGGCGGTTCACCGCTCCTGACCTTCGGTGAATAGGATTTCTGCGTTTATGTGAAGAATGCTCTGGATTACTGACCTCGTTCTCTTAGCGGGACTCGCGGTGCGTTGAAAGTTCCAGATGGTCGGGGCGGCATATGAAAGGTGTGACAGGCCTCCGAGCGTGGATCAGTTGTTGGATGGATGAGTGACTGGAGTTTTAGCGATAGCCAAGTGAAACGAGCGTCGATAGACGAGACCAGAGAAAGGAAAATCTGCGACTGCGAACATCACAGCAATAACGATTGTAATTGGCAGGCTGGACTATTGGACTGGATGCGTGAGTCAAAGACATTATAAATGAATGCAACAGACAGACTGAACGTGTGTTAGTGTTGCGTATGAGTTAATTGACTATCACGTAACAGAGACATTGAGAAGGACGTTAATTATAATTGAAATAGTTTAAATATTGTGCTCTTGAGAAATAAAAACAATAATAATGGAGGTAGGTTATTTAATGCTGTAAATAATGGCTGTGCAAATAAATTAAAAATCAAATTTAGTTCTTTAATTTCTATTAGAACCTCCATCCCTCACGATCTCAGATACGCCTCTCATGCGTCATGTAACGTTGGTGTCAGAAGTGGAACGGAGGCAATTATTAATTTAACAATTTTAAGTAATGTTGGACTATAGGCAAGTACTTAATGATTTTAAAACATATTAATCAATAAAAATAACAGTTTGTGAAACTAATTAAGACTGTTCTGTTCGGATATCACTGTGAATGTTAACAAGAAAAATGTCTACTGAACAAAAACCACTGCGATCATTAATTGAGGGATTTAGTAGCCAGATGTGCGCAAGTGCAAAAAGCTTGAGGGAAGATGTAAATGCTCAAATTAGCGTGTGAACAAATGCTGAAATGAAACTGTAAATATCCAAATTAGTTCTGGAATCGAACGTTTCATTGTGTTAATCATAATTTTTAGACAGGAAAATTGACTCTGTAAATGAAGATGTTGACAGGAAAATAGAACGCATTTGCTAGTTAGGGAATGAAAAAGTTGAAGATGTGGACAAGAAGAGTGACAGTGTAAATTAAAGAATGGACAGTGTCGAGAATGAAATGAAACAGAAGATCAGTGTAGTTGAGGAGCAGATGGAGGAATTTCTTCAGCAACAGAGTGCCACTACCATAACACCTGTATCCGAGAAAAATGTGGGGAAGCAGTACAAGTTGTCACTAACACAGCGACCTCGGAGGATAGCAAGCAGCTTTACGACATTGATGTCGCACAGCCAGGAGTAAGGAATGAGGTCTCAATTAAGCCCTCCCCTTACAATAGCTGCTCTTCATGGCGGGAGTACCAACACCAGTTTGAAAAAGTCACCACCCTGAATGGCTGGTCAGCCTAACAGCGGGTTTACAACCTCGCGGCCGTACTGAGAGGCCCTGCACTCAGCATAATACAATCTCTGCTCGAGCGTCATCGACTGGAGTACCCCACACTGGCGTTGGCCTTGGAGCTACGTTTCGGCGACCGGTACTTTCGACATACCCATCACGCCCAGCTGTGAAGCCGCACCCAGCGAACAGGGGAGCCGCTGCAGGAACTATGGCAAGACATTGTGCGGCTCTCCCACATATATCTGGAAGGGTGCTCCAAAGGGGCGCAAGACATCATTGCAGTCGGCTTCTTCATCGATGTCATCGCCAAAACAGAGGTATGGCAAGTGGTACGCCTGGCTGCACCCTACAACATGCATGATGCCCTGGCCCGAGCACTAAAGTTGGAGTCAGCTAGACAGGGAGCCGCACCCCGATGTCACGTACGGGCAGTGAAGCTGAACGAACATGACGAAGAGCGCATTAAGAAGACACTGAAGGAATTGCAGATGGCTGTGAAGGACATCGTTTCCAGAGTCCGTGATACAGAGCTCCCCAACCAGGCGGCCTGAATGTTGGTTATGCGGGCTGCTGGGGCATCTGAGACCCTACTGCCCACAACAGCAGCAGCCACAGTAGCAGAAGCAGCAGCGGGAAGAGGGGCAGCGAGAAGCAGGTGAGAATACTGCACATTCGGAAAACTTGTAAACACTGATCTTGGGTGGCGAAGGTCAGTGAATGTTGGAGGGAAGGCCAAATGTTCTTACATGTACAGTCAGTGAAACGGGATTGTGACGGAATAATGGTGGATGGGAGCATAAACGATGTTCCTTGTCATATGGTCGTCGACACTGGAGCGACCACGACAGTAGTAAGACCAGACATCCTCGGGCCTTCCCCCCTGGCGATTGCCCAAAGACAGCATGGAACGATGCTATTAGACGACAGCAACAGGCGAGACCATAGAAGTAAGAGGAAAATAATCTAAAAAATTACTGACTTTAGCATAGAGCACGATGTTTATATAGCAGAAATAGAGGATGAATGTATTTTGGGGCCCGATGTACTATGTATGCTGCGGTGCTGTATCGATACTCGACTTGGTGTGTTTTGGGTAGGCAGGACAGAGTTGACGATGTCAACACGACGATTTGTTATCCCCAATAAGCTGCCTATTTTAAATATAGAGTATATGAATAGATCCTAGAGAATTACGTTAGGAAGTGTATTACGAAGAAGTCTGCAACGATTGCCGAAACGTTGGAGAAGAAATCCACGACGCGGCTCAAACCCATAAGCCTAGAAATAGACACTAATCTGTTTGCTACAACGAATTTCTAGGACCACTTTTATTGCGACCTATTCGCGAATTGCAAAACAGTAGTTAAATTTTAGTACTTTTAATTATCTGCGTCGTAAACAGTAATAACTCTTTCTACTGCAGGGTAACAGAAACAAATCACGCGTTCGTTTGACCTGAAGGTAGTTTGGCTTAAAGTTATTTTGTGCCAAATGAGGTAGGCCAAATGAGTTAAGTCTTAGAACTAGCCAAATGACTTTCAGACCTAGTAACGCTTAGGCCAAGCTGACGTGCACCCGTGTGCTGTTGACTTGTTTCCTAAACGATCTTGGGAAATTTAATAAGTTCAAGGCCCAAAAAGGTAATAGCATGGCTGAATATGGATCAGCGAGTTATTAGACTCACAAAGACGCGTTCCGCTTATTACCAGCTACCATTCTTCATTGGGAGCCTCCCAATGCGACAGGGAGTGCAAGGGACACCATAAGCCAAACCATACATAACGCACAGTCCGGGACACTTGCGTCTATTATCTGGCGCAGTTTGCCATCCACCCCTCCCGAATTCGACGGCCGGCAGACAGACAGCCTTTTGCTCGCCGTCATAAAGGCATGACGCAGCAAGGCTCGCCGTGGCTAAAAGATGTTATTGTACCAGGTTTAGGGGAGCGTAGGGCGTGGGGCCGAAACCTGTTTCGACCCCTAGCGCGTACTTTTAAAAGGGTTAACTCCACACCCTTCTCAGCCAGCAGCTGTGCATACGGAGTATGTCTGCTGCACTCTTTGTTATAGCACGAGTGTGTTGTTCGCTACAAGGAGATTTCTGATGTGATTTTTATCCTGTACATTTGAAGTAACGTTAGGCAGGATTTACAACAGCCCGTCGCGTCCGTCCGTCATCCACCCGTCCGTCATACGTTCGTCCGTCTTCCAGCCGAGCGATTTACAACCAAACTTCATACGTCCGTCGTACGTTCATTGCTGCAAAATAATAAAACCAAAACTGTTTACAAATAGGAAAAATGTATCTATAAAAAGTGAACATCTTCTGCGGTATTGTGTTTCTAAGTACCTAAAACAACCATACACTAACGTAACAGAATTTAAGAGATGCAAAAAATTTAATAGCATATAAAGAATAATTTTATAAATTTTACTATTGTACAAAAGGAGATCGTGTTTCCAAACGTTAATATCAATTAATCTTTGGGAAACATGTAACTTAATTTCATTTTACATTTACATAAACAAACATATGAAAACAAAAGACAACCAAAACATAACACTCCACATACACGGCCTTGTAAAGAACTCGGTATGTACGAGTAACAACACGTGCAAGTTTGGAAGGCTGTAATTTCACCCGTCCGTCCGTCAAAAGTTAAAGTTTGCCAAGGTTTTGACGGACGGACGGATCGAATTAATAGTCACATCTGATTGGCTGCTGGTCACGCGATAGACGGGAGGATGACGGACGGACAGACACGACGGGTCGTTGTAAATCCTACCCTAGGGTCACTCGAAATGCACTTATTTTCCTGTTTCTATTGGCAAATCAGTAAAATTAATTTACAATGACTTGGAGCTGTTGAATTTCCTGTACTCAGTAGTATTTCAACAAATCGCCTAGGGCGTATTCAGGTTCCTGACTGATGGATGTCTTAATAAAATAAAATAACTATAGTTACTCTCCTAATTTATTTACAACACTGCGAAAGTACATACAGTTATTATTTATAAAATACAACTCTCTATTCCTACGTTTAACAGTTACTTTATTCATAAGCGAGCGCAACTTTCATGGCAACGTCATTTATAATCAGTGACTTACAGCCACATAATATTTACTCATCAATTACAAGTATACGATAAAAATGACCATTGCCATAAATACACATTACCCGAATGTCCATCACTCACGGAAAAAAGTTCCACTTTCTTAAAGACTAGGGTGCCGCGGTGGTTTAGTGGTCAGACTACTCGTCTCCCTCTAGGTGAACCGGGTTCGATTACCGGTGGGGTCACTACCGGATTTTCGCATGTGGGAATCGTGCCCGACGACGTCGCTAGTCGGCAGGTTTTCTCGGGTATCTCCCGTTTCCCCATCCTTTCATTCCGGCGCCGCGCCATTCTCACCTCATTTCACACTCATCGGCTGTCAAGACCCCATTAAGAGCCACCAAAATCTCTTGACTCACTCACTTGCTCCAGCGGGCCTCACTACCCCTCCCTCAGTCTCTTATGACGTAGAGCAACATAGTATCAAGCCAAGAAATTAGTCAAAACTGCACGGAGAACTTTTAAAGCATATTCTTTCTCTCTACATAATTCTGCATGTACGTACAATGCAAATGCAGCGCCTTCATGCTTGTATAAGCTGTTCACGGTAAAATGAGCACTTTTGAAAGCCCTGCCTCCGCCTTATGTAAAATTAGCATTACTATGGGCCTCATCACTTTAGTCCTCCGTCGGTCAATGAAAATGTGAAATTACGAAAGTAAATACTTTCAAATGTGCTCATTTTTACACTTCGATGCATTAAAAATAAACAGAAAGCGAAAGTAATTATTTTAAGTTATCACAAATGGTTTCCTAACAGTTCTTGTTCGACGTTAAGATGTGGAACTACTTTCCATCCATCGTTATCAACTTTATTGGACGAATGTCACCCAGTGCGCCCATTAAAATATATGCGTGCAGTGGCAGTGACTTTTTCTAAGGTTCATTTCGAAAGTGCTGCCTTTATCGTGAACAGCCTTTAGTTACACTACAGGTCCCGGCTAGTCCTTGTCTATTATCACGGCTTCCCATTGCAAGTGAGAAATGTGGTGGACGTTGCCAGCGTTCGATCGAGTTTTCTCGGGCATCTCCATTTGCTACACAAGTGCGTTGCGCCGCTTCGCCTTCTTAGAATCTCGTTACATGTCGTAGATTCAGCGACGACGGTTGCCTATGGTTCTTAATTAAAAACTGTGAGTGTTATCCACATCTAGGCTTCCCCCTCCTACACGTTTTCCTGTGGCGGATTTATTTATAAATATGTATCAAGAAGTGTTTCTTTAAATGCCAAGTCAGATGTTTGTTTGTGTGTGTGGATATACAAAGTGTTCAGAAACTCACTGCCGTAACTCCAGACCTAGTTTATTTGGACCAATAGTAACACAAAATCCCTATTAACTCATATTCAGAAACGTATTTTTATATAAAATAATTGTGTTCAAATTTGCGGCGTAAAACCCCTGCAGAAAAAGGCGGTTTTATAATGCATGTTTTAAACAATTTGCATAGGTCGTAGGCGCGTGAAACTAACCTACTTCCTGTGCAACTTATCCTACACGCATGATCGCCTACGTACCAGCCACTAAAGACTGTTGGCGATAAAGTGAGTACTTTTTAAATAAGCCTTAGAAACATTCACTGCCCCTACCTTCATATATTTTAACGGGCGCCCTGAGTGACATGCGTCCAGTAAAGTTGGTAACGAAGGATGGAAAGTGGTTCCATATCTTAACGCCGAATAACAATTTTTGGGTAACCATTTGTGTTAGCTTAAAATTAATTCTTTCGCTTTCTGTTTTTTAAATGAATGGAAGTGTAGAAACGAGCAGATTTGTAAAGTATTTACTTTCTCAATAATTTCACAGTTTCGTTTGACCGACGCATGAATAAAGTGATGAGGTCCATAGCAATGTTAATTTTACAAAAGACGGAGAGATACACAACGTGTATACAAGTAGATCTTAAGCAGGGTTTACAAAAATGCTCATTTTACCGTGAACAGCCTACAGCTCCCTTCACGGCTCCAGGAGATGTCGAGTGTCCAGCTGCACCTAACCGAGTGCGCACTACACCGGCCTACGTCCCACATAGAGACATACGAGCTGCTATCAAAACATTTCGACATTAACTCTGTTCACAAGAAAGTAGATACATTATTTATATACGTGCACAGAAACACAGCGCTTCCAGAATTACCGCAACTTCTCCTGCATCACAGCTGGCAAAATTGTACTCGGAAGACTTTTGCAACTTGCATAACAGTGTTTGTAGTATATCATGTAAGAAAAATTTGATTAGACAAACAAAAGAAAATATTTCAATAAACGATTTTAATGAATATATACGTTAGGATATTGTAATAAGAAATCGAAAAAAAAAATTCTGATATTATTGGTAATTTTTGAAAAAATTCCGTTTCCGTATTTCTATAATTTGGGTCATTATAAATGTTACTGCTATCTTAGTAAAAATATTTTTCGCTTTATCCCCCATTGTCGCCACTGAAATTTTTGAGAATAACAATTACTAGGAAGGCATCGCCTGTGTAAAATGCAGGAGCAATATGATGTGAGCAATAGAAGTATGTTGGGAGGGGGGGGACCGATAGTTACAGTAAGTAGCACTGCTGTGCGTGATCGTGACATTCGCAGGAGGGTGGCAAGCTATGCGTAAGTTCACCGCCGTGCACAAGTCGACTTATTTCGCGTCAGTGCATAAAGCTGGACTCGCAACCATCCGTCAGTAACCCGTCCGTTCGGTGCTCGCATGGTCTTCAACCAATCGCACGGCTACTTTTCTTTCTATCCGTCAATCCGTCAAATATTTATCAGACGTTAACGTTCACCGGACGGGCGGATGGGCCACCGCCTTTTGGCGACAGTCCGTAGACGCGATTACTCACTTTGGATTAAAATGCAAGGCGGTGGATATGTGTTTGTTTACGTTTGGTGGTAAATTCAGGAATTAAAAATGTGTACAAAAATTCAGTATAGATTCTTATCACGTAAAAGAATTATTTACCCTAAATGTTTATATTCTTGAAAATCTATTTACAACCAAAATATTCCTCCAACGAAAGAAAGATCACAATGTTAAGTTGTCACACATGCGACGGATGATTGTGAGTCCACCACTGCGGCCAACAAGGTTGGCTGTTCTCACATGACCACGCCGACAACAAACGTCCTCGGTGGTCACCATTGCAACGGCTTCACGCTTACGCGGCGAGAAGGTTGGACATGAGACGGTCGTACACAACTAAGCACCAAATCAGTAAACAGCTGAGTTTGGAGCCCACTTAAACCAGGTTTTGAGCGAACAAGTTTCTCACATTTTCAACACCACCTGAAATAATTGTAGGTCTGTTACTTAACTAAGTATTCCGGCAATATAAGCTCCAAGAAGTTTTTTTTTCTGACTGTAGTATAGCTTCAACCAGTTCTGCATCTGATATTTAGTTCAACTTGGGTGTAATATTCGGTGGTGTTCTTTTAAAGATGTGCAGTAAACAACGTAAGCACATTCTGGTATGCCAGCCAGCAACGAAAAGCTTAACAAATATATACGAATTAGTGCTAATGTGGTAGGTCGTTATAAAAATATTTGACACTAACTGAAACGCTGTCGATATCACGTACATGTCACTAACTCCACAGTCATCAGCCTTAAAATTATTTTACAGCAAAGTACTGCGACTTAAGGGATGGTTACCTTGGCTCAGCGCGTTATGATACTCGAAAGCTTAACTTGCACACTTGGCAACGGGTACGAAATACTGATACTTGCAAACAACAGGAGAAGCACATCGATCTTGCGCAGCCGATATCGGAGAAACTTGGGTACGGTACACGCAAGCAGCTTAGACAAGACAGCCTGGCTTCTGCCGTGGATATCCTCACGTTATCTGTCTACACGACACGCTACGTCACGGACAACTGACTTGGAAATACTTGGCTGCTCACAGAAATAGTTTCACAACTTTCCAGGAAATGTTTGCTGTCCCGTAGCTACCACGAAGTATAACACCCAATTTTTATTTCAGACGTGTATGGTCATGGACCTAAGTTCTCTCGCCTGCATCCACATGCCTCAAGCTGTCAACCAAAATTCGTTCACCTCGCATTCAGCAAATCAGGGTTTTGATCCTGCTGGCCGCACTCAATTTAGTTTTTTCAAGTTTCTACCATCCACACTTCAGGCTGGTGTAGTTCCGTAATAGCATCGTTAATACTCACCCGTTTCATAAATATTGTGATCATAATGGTTGTAAAAAACATGTTGAGAGTAATAATGACCTTGACCATAGTTCTAGATGAGTGATAAATATTTATACGTTAAATTAGAACGTGACTGATTACTGAAGATGTGAGTTAGTGAAAAATAAAGTGGAAATACGCATGCGAATTATGATCTTACGTTACTTCTGAGGGCAGTATATGAGTTTGAAGGCGGAGATCAACTATTACTGTAGTTATCTGCAAATAATACAGAGCTAAGGTTGAACACTTACCTATGATGTGAATGATGTTTCCATGTCAAAGGTTTGCAACTTATGTAAAATCTGCTGCCTGTATCATCAAACCGTTCTATGGAAATAATTAGGATTTCCACGTAAGCTAGTGATGATTTTAATCGAGTTATAAATCAACAAGTCAGAATGGAAAAGAAAAATAGCGTAATTATTTAGAAGGCTCGCCGCTTTTTAGGAACTGAAGCAGCGTAATAACGTAATAACGCTCACAGGACTTAATGTGATGCACTAACTGTATTGTAGGAGTGCTAATTCCCAATGGAGGTACACCCCATGTGCATATCACTTAGAATTATCTTTAAAACGTCAAGTCTAAAACAATTGCAGCTGACACACTGTCATCTGTTTTCGCGCACGGCGGCACGTGAATGCCGAACAAATTACTACTCTCGACAAAACTCAGCTGAATTATTCACAGTTGCACATAAGTTGTAATCCCAACTTCACCTTCAAATTTCGCCTCTGCGTAAACCGAAGGTTCGCATTAGAAAATGTGATGTTCTGTGGCTGCCGTTCTGTTAAGACATCGCTTCCTGTACTATCGTGTAGCTCATGTTTTTCTCCCACTGCCCTGTGCACGAGTTGTATAACTGCGAGATCTGCCCACGAGAAAACTCCCTTACGGTATAATTTTAACTTGCAACACTACTAGTATAAAAATAGGTTACCAGAGCTCAGCGTTCTTAAGTATTTATGGCTACGGTTGTATTTGTCTTTTACCATGTGGGAAAGATGAGGGAACCTTTGATTGCGGATACAAATGTGAAATGAATCACGTAAGAAAAGGAGTTCGATTTCAAAATAACTGTTTAGAGTTTCCCTGCGCTTTGTAAAACTTGGTTTTTATTCGATCAGGAAATAAGCTATGCATTAGTATACGCGAATCCAATATAACGGAGTATCACAAGACTTATGGATCTAGGGAAATATTCTCAACAGTTATCCGCAAATCCAGTTTATGAGATGCCGCATGAGGCCAGTAAGAGTCTTAGGATAACGAGGTACCGGGCTAATAAACATTATCCTACGATATTTGCGTTATTTCTTTATTTAGTGTTAGTAGGCCTACTATACTATATACGGCTGTCCCCGTCAAACCTCCAGGCATAAAGCAGGCCTTTATAAAACAATAAATAAAACAAAATAGTATGAGAAGTAGAAGACGAGAGTGTCCGGTCCGCGACTAACCGGCGTTAAGTAGGTTGTGAGTTCGATGCAAGCAGTGTACTGGACATAATTTTCACCAAGTAGTTTTCCATCTCCAGCTCAGGTACTGACTTATCTAGAATAACTGTCTGAGCTCATTTAAAAGCCTCCTTAAGTTCTTCTCTGTGCGTTTTGTATCCATCCGTTATGTGTAAAATTAGCATCGCCATTGACCCGCTCATTTTAATCATTCACTGATAAAATGTAACGATGAAAAATGTAACAGAAGTGCAAAATGAACCCCGCAGCAGTTATATGTAATTGCCTGTGCAGTTCCTACCCAGTTCGTCATTTATTACGCTAAGGAACCCAAATGCCTGCATAGTTTTTCTCCTTTTTTTGGTCGAGAAGCGCGGAAGCTATAAGGGTCACAATGACACGCACTACGAGAGCGTTATCGCCACTACGTGCATGGTTCTGAACTGGCGTGCAGTGTTCACGTAGTGCTGCGGGTACCTATAGCACTTTCAGCGGTGACCGTTTAATTTTATTGACGAAAAGTCTATAAAAAAGTCCAATACAAGCTCCTATCGTAGTTTGGCTCGACTCCGGCTAGTATGTTTTACGGTACGGCAGTGTAAAAAAAACTTTTTTAAACTATACTGAGGTGCTGCAAAATATTTACAGCATGCGTGGTAACTTTAGAGTACCATTCTTCCCTCGTATGTGGTTTTTTTTGTAGGTAAACATACTGGGGGCACGTTTAATAGTTTCGTAAACGAACAAGGCTTTCAAACACACTGCACAGCAGTTGAAGCACGAGGCAGCGAACCCCTTAAGGCTCTAGTCTTACTAGAGTCTTAGTCGGTCTCACGACACACAGGCCATCCGGTGGCGTATGAGGGTTCGGCGGCGGCGGTATATAAAATGAAACAAAGTTAGAGACCATGATGGCAGGTAGAACAGCGGTGGGTGGGATGCCGGATTAGTCTGCACAAGTCAGCGAAGAGCGTAGAGACAAAAGACTCGCGACCTCTCGCAAACAAAAGCCAGACCAGCAGGTTTGTCCGGACGTCCAGGTCCGCGGCGCAGATTTCCCTCGCGCCGGACTTGCCACTGGAAACGCAGGACGCGGGCAGGCCTCCTTTGTAATCGGATTTCCATCCGTAATAAATTTCGCGTTTCGAACGTCGCTCCCAATAAGCAGACACGCCGCCGATGAGATTACCGCTTGACGTCAGCGCGTCTCGCTGCTGTTCGGTCACTCGCTTTTTTCCCCGATCCCAACGACGAGTCATAGAGACTTCCTAATTTTGTGACTAAAAGGCTCTTATTTTTATTTATTTTTAATATCTTTCAAAGACTTCCAGAAAAACAGAAAAATTGAACTCTTTTTTTTTCCATCTCAGAAAGGAAATGTTTCAAGAAACAGACTCCGGATGCTAGTGGCAATAGCAAATTCCTATATTTAATTCCGTAATTAAACTTAAGAAGTGGCACTACGACCGTTTGATAACAGTCTAAGATGGTAGAAGCAGTATTCTCACATTTAATCGACGTTGAGAGAGCTGCCAATATTGCTTATGAAACAAACAAAACTTTATTGTCGCCTTCTCTTTGCCAACAACAAACATGGGCGTAGTATTGTTACCTCCCTTAGTCTAGGTGGCCAGATATGGGTTACTATGGAAGAGAAGAATTGGGTAGAACTAACTAGGCTCGCCACACGATACACCTCGAACTAACGGAAGAAAATTATAGAGCTAAATTTTCCAGCACAGGGAGACTGCTGTAGGTATATTTTTTATGTCTTCGCCTTTTACTTTGATCAGGAAGAGTCTGCAATCGGAAAAAGTTCGGAGACAATGTAACTACGTACACAGCTGAATATAATTGAATTATATAGTTCTTTATCCTCTGTGACTGCAGTCTTGATTACAGATAATTAGTTTTCATCTTAAATATAATACTTGTTCTAGTATATTTACAGTTACTGATGTTGATAATTGTTGCTGACCATTAACTGTTATACATAATTTATAAGATGCCCATTGTATTTTTCAATACTTTTCCTTTCGATTTCGTATTACATTTGCCTTCTCAGTCAAAGTGCATGTAACCTATATAGTTTACAGTAGCCTAACTGTGTTCGTGTTATAAACATTCTGGCAAAGCACTTATTCCAGCTTATCTCATGTATTATTACGCAAATTTTACTGCAACTTTTGTTGTAAAAAAACATCTATGGTGCGGCTAAGTAAGCATTACAGGGCTATTATTAAATGTAAGTGGTTCCACCAAACTTAACAGGCTTTTAGGAGAGCCATCAATATACTACAGAAAAGTTGTATTAAATAATAAACACATTTATCGATGATTCTACTTATAACTGGTTATAATTAATACGCCACTCAGGACTTTCGCGTAACGCTAATGATAAAATGAAACCGGCATAAAATGGCACGATATTGCAATGCAACACTACCTGAATCGTGAAATACATGAGTAAGTCGTTCGAAGTAAATCTACACAGCAATATCTTTAAACTATGCCCAGCTGCCTCACATCAGCTGCTCGAAGAAAAACAGCATATAAAAATCTGTGAAAGTGAATATTTTATTCTATGGCTGATTAGTACGGTCTGTTTATGACTTAACGTATATAATATACATGTATATTATGCATATATATGTATATATATGTATAATATACATGTATATATTCATATATGTTTATATTTATAAATACATGTGTATGCATATGTACATATGTAAATACATACACATACATGTGTATATGATAATATACACACACACTCACACTCACTACATTCAATAAAATATTAACAATTGAATTTATATCCATATGTTTATTTATGTATACTTACATGTTATATCAATATATGATTTACATGAAATATTCACACCACATTTCTCAGGTTTGTGATAAAAAATTGTACAATACTTAATTGTCGTTGATGTATAATCCCCACAAATACTGCAGCCATTGGCGCAGTTACCACACAGTTGAATTGCGAATACAAAGGCATGCTTTTAACCTTGATGACCAAGGAGCAGCGACCTGCATCATCGCTAACTGGTTGTCATCAGTGCCGTTTCTGCGATCGGGTTTTCACCTTTGTTCAAAAAGCTTATCGGTATGAGAGGGCGGTCTGTACGAAGAGTCCTTTTTCGCCGGACGACCGATTGGGGTCATGGTGGTGGCCTGACGTGGTGCTGCAATGTTCAGTACAAAGTCCAAGTAGTGCATCGACCAATGGCGAAGCGTAGTTGGAGCCTGCTGTATTTCTAGGCACTTTTATTGCAAAGTGCAAATACAGTTCATCCAGGAAACGATTAAATATGCCGAGGGATCTAGACATATACATTTTAAGGAGAGATTACTAAAAAACTGAACACCTTTCAGCTTTTGGAGGTAGGACTATTATATATATATATATATATATATATATATATATATATATATATATATATACACACACGGGGAATTAATTTTAATTTGTGTTCCACACACAGACTCGCAAAGAACTCGAAATATTCCAATTTGCAGACTGACAATACCTCCACTTTCAAAATGACTCCAAAATGACACCAAAGTGACTTCCAATGGCTCCATAATGACTCCTAATGACTCCTAACGGCTCCTAACGACTCCAAAATGACTCCTAACGACTCCAAAATGACTCCTAACGACTCCAAAATGACTCCTCAGGAGTCACAGACTTATTCCAGCACGTGATGTATAAGTCCCTTCACGCGATTGGTCAGCTGCAATCACGTGGTAACTGAACGACTGGTCGGTGTTTGCTCAATGTATTAATGGCGTAGTACGATTGGTTTAATGTCAACTGAGAGGCTTACTTTGACAGCAGCTCCCATTAAAATTGGATCGTCTCGACTAGCTCCTGCATCTTCGCAAGTAAGTCTTATTCTGCATCTCCGATGTCTTTGGGCACTCCAGATCTAATGGTAGCTACGACAGTGCCATCGACTTCTTCGGGTGTGGTACCTAGAACATCATTGCCAGCATTACATGCTTCTTTAGCTCCAGCACCTACATCTCCAACAGGACTACCCGGGTCTTTACCTCAACCACTTCATCGTCATCAATGTCACTTTTGTGATAAGGTATTTAGTTTCGACCATAATGTACGGCAACATGAGTGCTTTAATTGTGTCCAGTCTCCCTGTCGCATGTCATATTTGTGTGACATATGCGGTAAGTAGTTAAGTCGTGCCGATGTTTAAATAGACATGCAACGACCTGTAATGGTGAAGTGTATTTCTCGTTCAGTACCTCGGTACCAGGTTTACTGCAAGCAGGTCTCTTGTGACTTTTTGCGAGTTTCTGTTTTCAGGGTCATTCAAGATCATGTCATCAAGGTCAAAGTTACCTGCACCCTCCCACTATGGCGGTAGTAGTCAGTAACATAATATGATGTTGATTTTTATGAAATTTTCTCGATTTTTGTTTTCAAAGTCATTCCAGGTAATGGGGTAAATTTCAAGGTCACTGGTTTCCAATATGGTGGTAGTAGTATGTAACATCATGCACTAGTCTATTTTTATTGATTTTAATTGAGCTTTTGTTTTCAAGGCCATTCAAGGCTATGAGGTCAAGGTCAAGGTCGCCTGCATCCAATATTGTGGTAGTCTGCTTGTAGACTGTTATGGATTTTCTGGAGTTTTTGTTTTCAAGGTCACGTAGTCAAGGTCAAGGTCACCTGCATTCAATATGGTGGTAGTAATCTGTAACATAATTTGCTTATTGACTGGGTATGGTTGCGGGAGCTGGTTGAGGGCGGTGAGGAGGGAACCTTAAGAAATTTAATTTTTTTAAATAAATTTTTTAATAATTTTACAATTATTTTTTCGGATATTTTTAAATTTATTTTTTATTTTTTGGGTCAAATGGTTAAAGGTGAAGATCAAAGCTCATGGGTCCTGAGTCCGGCCCTTCTGGCTATGAGTCGCTAATCCGTCTCACCTGCTCCACGAAAAATGTATTATTTTCTGAGTGTCCTTTATTGCAAATGGGGAAAAAAGGAAAATTTTTTACGTACAAAGGGGAAAAAAATGGTGGATGGGTGAGTTCACAACATGTCGGTCCCCGTTCCTGCGCTCCTGTCCCAGGTCCCGTTGGCCACAACTCATCTAAATCCTACTACTTACAGCATCTTGAAAAAACAGTGCTTCGAGATGGTGTTTCTAAAATGCGTGACGTCTTGGAAGTAACCGACAGGCGCGCGTTCTCCTCGTAGACTAGCACACTGGACGCACGTTTAAATAACCCTGTATTTGGAACACTCCGCAGTGTAGTTGGAGCGCCAGCCGGATCCCTTCGAGCACGTCATACACGGCTTGATTTCTCAAGCTTTGGTTCAACAAATGTGAAGAAACCGCAAATACGCTGTACAAATTGAGCTGTTTGTGGTACAAATATAAAATAAACATTTTTCTCAGTGGCCAACGTGAACTGAGTACTGGGCGCTCGGTGTCGTCACGATGCGACCGCGACACGACGGTCGGGCGACGCATACAGCACAAGTGCACGCTGCGATGTGCAGCCCGACTAGAGATGGGCGTTATTTAATGTAACGGTTATAAAAAAACTGTTACAATTTGGTAACACGTTACACAAGTAGCACGTTCCTTTGTTTATAGCATAGAATTAAAGTTAGGTAGACCGCATATTCGTCTTCTGCGCATGTACCCAACACTGACCTACCCCAAAGGAACACAACTGTCAAAGTCACATGGTCAACAGTGATGAACGTGTTTGTTTATATCTTAATTTTTAATTGACGATCACTATTTTATTAATGAAATACTTTTACCAGCTTGGATTTAATCAAAAAAATATTACAAATTGATTACAGGAAGTATAAAAACATCCAAAAAACACTTGTTTACTAAACAGTGTTCTAACCTAGAACCCAATCCACGCCATTTTCGCTAGGCGTGTTGGCAGAAAAGCAATTCAATGTTGGGGCACGGAAATCTGTTAAACGCAGTCAGCGAGATCAATCTACCCCATCATTAGTCTATGGGGACTGCCTCGACGCCTTACTACTGCGCATGCGTAAAAGTTAATTTTTGGAATGTCTAGCTTTGTTTACTTTTGTTCCCAACCTAACCTCGTATATCATAACTATATTTAAACAAATCATACTTCGAAGCCAACATTTTCTATCAGAGAACCTTATTTTTGTGAACAAATAAAATAGTAAACATGTGCACAAATACGCCTTTTAGTATTATTTATACATACGTATATTACTGTATAAAAGTTTCCTGCCAACAACTCAGACTGCTATATTCTGATTGGTCGCAGCCGCACAAGTTTCACCTACGTTTCGGCTGGCAACTGTAAGTGTGCACATGCGTAAAAGTTCCTTTTTGGAACGTCTTGGTTTGCAACAATGCGCATGCGCGAACGTTATTTCTTGGAACACCGAGCCTTGGAACACTGATCAACGTAATCATTATATTCCGGAACGTCGGGACAGGCGAGAAAAAATTTACAGTAACCTGTTACAAAAATAACATATTCCTAGAACGTGTTACTTGTTTGGAACTGGAACGATGGGGCACGTTACACGAAAGTAACTGTTTAGCTCATCCCTAAGGCCTTATTCACAATGCGCAGTCGGCAGTTGGCAGTCAAATGCAATTCACAATATGCAGTCCCTGTTTTTGAAATATCGTTTGTATACTCTGCTAGTTTAGTTTTGGAATAAAGAAACACTGGGAAAACGATCTTCTAGCCAAATAATATCAATAGACCAAACAAAACTGGAAGGTAACAGCTGATTTAATCGGTTAAGCTAAATTTTGTAAATGATGAAACATAATTTTAACGAAATATTTTAGGTATTGATGGGATATTCGCTTCCAAAAATAATCGATTATTTATATATAATCGATTCATCTATTATTTAAAAAAAATTTGATTATTCACGATTTGGAAACAACCATTTCTCAAAATAGCAGGAATTATTAAAAATTACCAGAATGAAACGCTCTGTTTGTACAGGTCACTGAAATATCGCCTTCCATGATTATGCACGTGCAATATGTACTGAAGTCAAAATTCACACTATCAAAATAAAAATAATAAACAGTCCTGCAGCAAATATTTGTTTACATCATGTGATCGCGAGCGCTACATCAGATTTGTTGGAATTTTTCGGCAGTCGGAGATAAAGATTAACCATCTCCGACTGCTGGACTGCTGACTGCCGGACTGCCGACTGCACGTTGTGAATATGTTTCTTCTACTTCTTCTTCTTCTTCTAACGCGGAGCAAAAACGGTTGGCCTAAGGCATATTAAACTGTACAGCCAATGACTATAACAAAATTCGGATAAAACTCAATACCAAAATCGAAGGTCCATTAGACTGGGCCAAACGATCAAACGCCCCACACACACACACACACACACACACACACAAACACACACACACACACACACACAGTGACGTCGAGCTCCCGACGCCGACGTCAAAAATACGAACCGTACGTGACGGCGGATACTACTCTACTTATTGTGAATATGTGTATTGTAGTTGAGCAACTCACATCTGACTGCGGACTGCGAGCTGCGAATAAGACCTCCGCCCGACTCCCGCTGGTGGCGGCCTCATTACTGCAGTCACCACGCCGAGCTCCGGATCGGACAATAATTATCGCGGCCGCGTCGGTCGAGTGGCAATAGAAGCGCGCTGCTCTATCGAGGGCACAGCTCTTACCCCACAATCCCTTCCACCATACACTCTGCACCCTCGGTCAAACCACAACCGCAGAGTGTCGACCGGCCAAGATGAACTACAGCACGAGATGGCTATGCACGTCCACTCGGGAACCCACTGGGTAAATCATTTCCATACATTCCAGAAATGCTATCAACGTGCACGCTAATAGATTGCAATTAGTTTGAAGTGTGCTTGCCCATCGTTTATTACAAATGACGATCGCATGAAACGTCGGCTAAACACATGTTTGCTAGAGTTACTAATGCTCGTAAATATTTAGGCCAACTTTTCTTTAAGTGCGCCGCAATTCCTATAGACTGTTCACGGTAAAATGAGCACTTTTAAAACCCCTACTTAAGATCTGCTTGTATGCACGTTGTGTATTGTTCCGCCTTTTGTAAAATTAACATTTCCATGGGCCTCATCGCTTTATTCATGCGTCGGTCAAGTGAAAATGCGAAATTTTTAGAAAAGTAAATATTTTACAAATATGAAATTTTTTTCACTTTGAAGCTTTAAAAAAACAGAAAGCGAAATAAATCATTTAAATTATCACAGATGGTTACTTAACACATTTCATTTGACGTTAACATATGAAACTACTTCCCATCCATCGTTACCAACTTTACTGGGCGCTTGTCACTCTTTGCGCCAGTTAAAATATATGCCGGTAGGGGCAGTGACTTTTTCCTAAGGTTGATTTCAAAATAGCTCACTTGATTGTGAACAGACTTTATTCAGTGTACCCTGCGGGCCTGGTCTCACGCACTCACACACGCACGCAACGAGCCGCGTGAGGCGGTTGTAGCCGTGTGTGTGTGGTCACGTGCCTTCTAACGACTGCAGCTAGGGCCCGCGCGCATCTGTCGACGAGCGGACATGCCCGGTGTGGCCAGCTGCAGTAGCACGGAGCAACCAACCCCCCCCCCCCCAATCAACCGGCTGCCACGACAAACTTTAATAATCTCTTCGCGGCGGCGATAATTACTGCGCAGACAAGCCTACACCGACGACGCTAACAGCATGCAGAAGACTCGACACGACGCGCTGTTGCCTCCTCTTCGAGCAAGGGTATAGGCGGTCCACTGTAAAGTGAGCACTTTTAAAGGCCCTGCTGAATTTTTCTTTTCATTATATTCCTATCTTCCTGTCACTTTCTGCTATAAATATGCCCATGCGACTAATAAAGAGAGTGCATACATTTAACCATTCCCAGAAGTTAACGTCAAGAGCTGCAACAAAATATGTTTATTATGAGTAATGCCTGTTGAATGGGCCTTAAAAAAGTGCTCACTTTACTGTGAACAGCCTATAGGAGCAGTGTACGAGCTTCGTTGCCCCGCCACCGCGGCTCTGCTATGTTCACGTCACCTAAAGACTGTTCACGATAAAGTGGGCACTTTTGAAATCAACCCTAGAAAAATTTCACTGCCCCTACCTACATATATTTTAACGGGCGCACTGAGACATGAGCCCAGTAAAGTTGGTAACGATGGAGGGAAAGTAGTTCCATATCTTAACTTCCAATGAAATAATGTTAGGTAACCATTTGTGATAACTTAAATTATTTCATTCGCTTTTTGTTTTTTAATACATCGAATTGTAAAAATGAGCAGATTTTGTAAACCATTTAACTACTTTTGTAATAAATGTACAGTTTCACTTGACCAACCCATGAATAAAGTGACGAGGCCCACGGCAATGTTACATTTACATTAGACGGAATAATACACAACGTTCGTACAAGTAGCTCTTAAGCAGGGCTTTCAAAAATGCTCACTTTACAGTGAACAGTCTATACCTACTACTAATATTGGGAAGCTCTATGCTTTGAATTTGGCAACTCACGTTTTTCGCCCCTAGATAAGCGCCAGTGTCGCATATGTATCACATTTTCCCTATTTTATATGTTTAAAAACAATATAATTGCAATAATCATTAATCAAATATATAATAACTTCGTAATTTAGTAAAATATGTATTTTTAATTATTCAAGTAGCTTAAAATTTTAACTATAAGTAACCTCTTTGGAACACTGCGCACCTAGAGGCGTAAATTGGTCCTAACCCAAACTCTCCCAAAAGAAAATGAATTTCCCTCTTAACCTGAGCAGAATTTACTTTAGTTAAGGTTTGCTCTACTCAGGTTAGAAAGAAAATGAGATTTCTTATGGGGCATAAAGAACATTTCCGCTGCTAGGTGAGCAGTGTTCCAAAATGTAACTTTTAATTAAAATTTTAATCTAAGTGAATAATAATATATAAAAACTTAACGTAGTTACGATGTTACTTTATATTTGATTTATATTTATTGCATCTGTCCTGTTCTTTAACGTAGAAAAATTGAGAAAATGTAGAATAGGCTGTTCACGCTTTGACTGTATATCGCGGATATCGGTTTAACAGAAATGTATTATATCTATATCACAGTTATCGATACTGAACTCCCCGTATATTTCAGTAGACATATTGATAACACCGATGTTCCAAATACTGACAGTAAAAGTATGTACGTTGCCAACATACAATGTCCCAAATTCCGCTCAAGTGGTAAATATCGCGATATCCAGTGCATTGCCCTACACGTTTCGAATAATATCAAGTGCGGAAAAAAAAAAAAAAACCTTCATGGCTGGAGAAAATCATAGACTAAAAATTAGGTAGACCGTTTATTCGGCTTCTGCGCATGCAACCACCAACATTGACCTACCCTAGCATTACTTCAGCATTAAAATTTTGTCATAGGAAGTACAAAAACATCTTCAAGCATTTGTTTACTAAACAGTGTTCCAACCTCAAATCCAAACCACGCCGCTTTCGCTAGTAATGTTGGCAGAAAAGCAGTGTAATGTTGGGACACGACGATAGGTTACGGGCAGCCAGCTGGTACAGTCAATATATTCTCATATCTAGTGTAAATCAGAGCAGAAGTTAAATATTCTTATTTGCAATTACGATGAGTAAGGTCAGGTGCCCATCCACACTATACGGTCACTCTTTCTGCCTTCTGTATATGTCCATAATATTGGCTTATGATTTATCAGTAGTATCGACCAACGTATTGTGACGTCTGTTTAAAACTCGTTTTGAAACAGAATAAGTGAGAAAAGGTAATCAGCGTAATTGAAATATATCTTCGTTAATTTGAAAATCTTTCAGATGAAGCGTATAGTGTCTATATTTCTAAGTGCGTAGTTATTGCAGACAAATGCGGTAGCGAACAGTCCAAGTCAAGATGACTCCGGCAGATGTAGCTATTGACGAAGTATCCGTGTTCAGTGCTGGGACTTAAGAAGGTTGCCTGTCTGGCACTTAAAATGTGTTGCAGCATGTTTGAAATACGGGTTTTTGGCGAAACTATTAAACATGTCACACCAATATCCCCCCCCCCACACACAAAAAATTATAACATATCCTAAACTAGTACCGAATATACTTTCAAGACTAGTTTCAAGACTTGTTTGTAGTTTAAAATCGTTCCTTCATACTGCTGTATCTTAAAACATATTATTCGGATACGAGCGAAACAACGATAGTAGCGTGTACTGAACTTTGCTATAAGCTGTTCACGGTAAAATGAGCACTTTTGAAAGTCCTACTTAAGATCTACTTGTACCACGTTGTATATTCCTTTGCCTTATGTAAAATTATCATTGCCATGGGCCTCATCCTTTATTCGTGAGTTGGTCAAGTGAAACTGTCGAATTATTAGGAAAGTAAAAATGTTACAAATCTGCTAATTCTTATACTTAGACACATTGAAAAAAACAAGGAGGAAAATAAATAATTATTTTAGTTTGTACGAATGGTTACCTAACACTATTTATTTTGACGTAAAGGTGTGGAACTGTTTCCCGTCCATCATTACCAACTTTGCTGGGCGCCATGTCACTCGGTGTACCCGTTAATATATATGCAGGCAGGGCAGTGACTTCTTTTCTAAGGTTGATTTCAACATTGCTCACTTTATCGTGAACAGCCTTTACAGAATTCCCATCAATAGAATTATAGTGCCATCGCTGAAAGTCCCAAAAGTGCAGGCGGCACGATGTGAGGGCAGCACGCTTTGCGCTTAGCGGCGATGGCGCTCTTGTTGAGCGTGGAAGTGTCGCCCTTATCGCTCCCACGCTTCTCGACCTCAAACGCGGAAATAGTTACAGCTTTGTGAAGCTGGCATGCACACTCTACCCTACATTTCGTTTACGGTCGCTCTCGCGGGGCGAGGAGGTACAGCCAGTGGCGTGTGGTGAACTGTTGCAAAGTATAGACTGTTCACGGTAAAATGAGCCTTTTTGAAAGCCCTGCTTCAGATGTAGCCTACTTGTATGCACGTTGTGTAGTCTTCCGCCTTATGTAAAATTAACATTGACATGGGCCTCATCACTCAATTCATGCGTCGGCCATTAGAAGATGAGAAATTTTTAGAAAAGTAAATACTTTTCAAATCTGCTCATTTTTACACTTTGAAGCATTAAAAAAACAGGAAGCGAAATAAATCATTTAAATTATCACAGATGGTTACCTAACAAATTTTATTTGACGTTAAGATATGGAACTACTTTCCAATCCATATTTGCCAAATTTACTGGGCACGTGTCACTCAATGCGCCCGTTTAAGTATATGCAGGCCGGGCAGTGACTTTTTCCTAAGGTTGATTCCAAAAGTGCTCACTTTCTCGTGAACAGCCTTTAAGCTGTTTTTTGCTCTGTGCTGTACCTAATCGTTTGCTAGTTTACACATCGGCCACTTAAACGTACTATTGTAGTTGACGTCACAGCACGTGTGTAATACGTGCCTTGCCGCTCTCATATGAGTGGCCGCAATACATTCCGTTTCTGGCTCCGGCTGCGTGCGCAGAGTACTAAGTACGAGCATATACCTAATACCTAGGTTTACTGATCATGGGAGTACGGAGTTGAAAAGTTCAAGTTGCCGGTGCCATGTTCGTTTCTGCGCGTATATAGGTGATGCGGGGTCCAAAATAGACCGTGCATAAACATTTTAATAATTCGGCTAAGGAAGAGCTGTTTTCAAACACGCATTTAGAATAAAATGCATTTTTTTTTTCCAAATACAGTATGATAATTAATCAGTAGGGATAGGTACATTTCGCGAGTTCATTACAGGAAAAGATAGACGTCAAACACGTGTATACTGAAGTTGACTTTGTAATTGTATCGCAGTTTATTATACACGCCCTGGACGACTCTGATCCAATAGCAGATTTGCAAGGAAACAACTAGCGAGTGCCATACTGCCAGGTGTGAAGTAACACTGGCTACTCTATGGGGCAGCAGCCAATGAACAAACATTTGAGCCTCCAGTATGCACATGACTGTGGAGTCTAGCCTACAGGTCACTGACCTCACGATTTTTTTCCTATCTCTAATTATTGGGAATGCAGTAATGTACTAATGAGAAATTTTGCCTATTTGCAACGTAACTGTGTAAAAAAAAACGCCAAACATAAATTTCGCGAAAAATTGTCATTGTTTCACACGAAAACCATGTTTTTTTATTGGCGACTTAAGAGTTGGGCTGAATTTCGTCTTCCGTATATGCCTTCAACACTGGCTCGAGATTAACTATACGTGTTTCAACAATATTATGTCTCGTTTGTTTACATTTAGTTTTTCAACAACCCCGTGTTTTACGAGGAAAAAGTAACATTTTGCGTAAATGTTGTGCATCGTATTTGTGTTAAAACAACTCGTCTAAATCTCGTACTGAGATATAAAATCAGTTATATTTGAGTAAATTATGTAGGCCTACTAATCTTAGTCGGAGCCACGTATTGTACAGTAGGTAGAAGAACAGTCCAATGTTGTACCACTGAATGGTTTATTTGCAGCTGGAATACGCACTCTACCCCATCCACTCTACGAGCTCAGGCGCATACCTAACGTTATTGGTGAATAAGTTTGTAACAGTTCCATATAAACAAATGCCCAGTTTAACTGAATACTGATAAATTTATGATTTTTAATTTTATTTTAACAGTATCTGGCATCACTTCTTCAGTTAACCTATCTGGCAAATTACGGGTATCACGTTCTGCGAGTGTGCTCTGAGACTGTAAACTGAAGTGAAATCTAGCAGAACACACAGAATGAAGTAACAATTTTCAAGCGATAATGTTACTTAAAAATTCTGTGCATCGGAGGTAAGGTGTTGTAACACCAAATTAACAGAATGGAGCTACGGCACCTTACCTCTGACCTACAGAATTGATCAAATGATTCATTTTAAAGAAACGAACGTATATAATAGTAACCTAGTGATATTATGGACATTAATCTCTTGTGCTTAATACATTTACTTTCATTTTGCATACGAAAAAGTTTAAGCATGCTATGACATAAACAAATATACAAATTTAATGTACATGCCGCTAAAATTATGATCATATCCGTGAAGAAATCATTTATTCTAAGAGTAATTAAGTTACAAGTCAGTTTGAGACAATCCCTAGAGAAAATTTCGAATACCACGAGTTCAAGACTCAAATAACATAAATACGAAAAGGTGGGTAAATTATGGAAAACTGATAGGTCTAGGATGACGGTGTACATACCACCGAGGTCTTCAGGAGAGCGTAAATTCATCTGGAACGATTTGCATACATTTCGAAGGAGATTTCCATGCCTGCAGGTAGGCGGCGCAAATCGCGGGACATTTTTCACGTCCTGGTGAGCTATCTTTCTCCCTTCCCTTATCTCTGGTCCCCGCCGACGCGACGCCCGCCTGGGGGTCGGCTTCTTCCCCTCTGCAAGTCGTGGCAGCTGTTCCGATCACGACACAGTTGGTCGATAAGATAAGGCGCGCTGCGGTCGATAAACGTGCTCATTGTCGCTCTCGACTGGTTGCCAGTACCGCGATGGCTAGGGCGCCCAGCTTCCATCATGCATCATCGCATACACTGTTCATGGTAAACTGAATACTTTTCAAAGTTCTGCTTAACACCTAAAGGCTGTTCACGATAAAGTGAGAACTTTTGAAATCAACCTTAGAAAAAATCACTGCGCCTGTCGGCATATATTGTAACGGGTGCGATGAGTGACGTACGCCCAGTAAAGTTGGTAACGAAGGAGGGAAAGTCGGTCCATATTTCAACGTCTAATAAAGAGTTCGTTAACCACTTGCAATAACTTTAATTATTTCTTTGGCTTTCTATTTATTTATAATCCATCGTAGTGTAAAAACTAGCATATCTGCATAATATTTACTTTTCTAATAGTTTCACAGTTTCACTTGACGAAAGAATGAATAATGTGATGAGGCCCATGGCAATCTTAATTTTACACAAGACGGAAGAATTCACAACGTGCGTACAAGTATATCTTCAGCAGGGCTTTCAAAAGTGCTTAGTTTACCGTGAACAACCTATACTTGATTGCACTTTGTGTAGTCTTCCACTATATAGGCTGTTCACGGTAAAACGAGCACTTTTGAAAACCCTGCTTATGAACTACTTGTATGCACCTTGTGAATTCTCCCCCATTATGTAAAACTAACAAACTTGCTAGCACTGCAAAAGTGCTACCCAGTTTTTACGCTAAAATATATGCAGTTACGGTCAGGAGTTTTATAAAAAGTTGATTAAAAAATACCGAATTAGTCGCTAACAATTTAGAAGCTTCGTCCACAACTCTATAATAAGTGACTTCCTTGCTCACAGAGAGGAATATTTGAGTAACACAGCGAAACCTTTGCGTGAGTGTTTGCAGTCTTAATACTGGGCCGTGCGCTGTTCAAGAAAGCGTGCGGTACGTAATTTAACACTGTAGAGGTTAATCGTATTTTATATTTTAATGGAAGCCAGTGAAGAAAAACCGCGAAAAAGGCAATCCTTGTTTATTGTTTTTATTAACTTTGCAGGCAAATATTTTACCGGAGTGATGTGTTTCTGCTGAACTGTTTGCGAAGTCATACATTTTTTAATGTTATTGCGACGCAGGATATATTGGAAAATAAAATTACCAATGCGGCAAAGCAGCTGTTTACAAAGCCTATAGTTGTCTTCTTTTTTGTTTTATATTCCTACTTCCAAAAACCTGTGGACATCAGTTTACGCATTTGTAGTGTATCACGTCACACGTCCTCTAAAGGAGCAGTAAATAACACCTGCGTCTTGTTGAACTCAAAGTGAGAAAATGGTTTGCAGTTTGAGGTTGTAGACTGGTGGAAACTACACACTAAAAAAAATGTGTAATTTTTACTGAGAAATTCTGTGTAATCTTACAAATGCTTATAACAGGACAAAGATTTTTCTTGTAAAACTACTCATTTATAAAACTACAAGGTCCATGTTTGTAATAGACCTTAGAAAAAGTTTGTATTGTACTGAGCCGTATTCACGAGCTTCAGCAAAATGGCGGACAATCAACCAACAACGTAAAACCGTATATAGCTGTTTGTGCAAAAACTATTGGTGATGTAAAATGTAGCTGCGTGCAAAAATTAATGTATTGCAAGTTTGAAGTACGTATAGACTTAAAACAACTCAAATAATCATAATAAAACGACACTTTCAATCAAACGTGCTCGTAGTGTTTCGTATCTACACAGAACTCTTAAATCGGCTCTTAATATCCCGTTGATAAGAGGCGTCCAAATCTCTTAACAACTGAACTCTTAAAATAAATTAATGTGCGTATTCTTCTTAACCGTATAGTTTCAATATTATTATGTAAATTTTTGTTAATATATATCCCGTTAAATAACATCAAAGTCGTAAGTCAAGTTGGTCTTGTTAGTAAGGGCGCGAGCTAGTAATACGAGGACTATTAGTTCTAACCCCAATGTTGACAAAGTGTAAATTTGTTTTATGAATCATATTTTGAAATAATATTTTTGTTGTTCTCTGTTACTAATTCATCACATTTGTTTTATAGAAAAAAAAGTAATTTTATGTACACTTCTCAATAATGTCAGTTGCAATGCAAGGCTATCATTTGTAACATTACAAAGAAATATTTTGCAGATTTTGCAAGAAAACTCTTTGTAGTTTTACAAAGGATTTCTTGGCAACTGGGTTTCCAAGGAATTTTTTCTTGTAAAAGAAAAAGAAAAAATTTACAATTCAAGCAACGTCGTGGTGACGAAGACCACGGAGCACTCGACGTGAAGGCTACTCTCTCATTTTTTACCCATAAACTTAGCAAACTGTGATGGAAGCTTAAAAACTTAACGTATTATGGAAAACTTACCGTACATCATGCTTCAAATATAAAAGTGCCACAATACACAGTCGGCAACTTCAGTACGGAATGTGTATTTCACTATTTCCTGAATAAACGAAGGAAAGAGCCATCATGGAGCTATGCGAAACAAACTTTACAATTCACGAATTCTCAGTACAGTTTACTAGGTTGTGGCAAAATTAGTTAAGCTTTACTCGAGTTGCTAGGCTGTATCGAGATTTACTGCGGTACAAGAGCAAGTCAGCACATTAAAGGCTGCTCACGATAAAGTGAGCACTTTTGAAACCAACCTTAGAAAAAGTCACTGCCCCTACCTGCATATATTTGAACGGGTGCAATGAGTGACATGTGTCCAGTAAAGTTGGTAACGATGGATGGAAAGTAGTTAGTTACATATGTCACCGTCAAATAAAAAGTGTTAGGTAACCATTTGTGATAATTAAAACTATTTTTCTTACACTTTCTATTTATTTTAACCCCTCAGTGCGTAAAAATGGGCAAATTTATAAAATGTTTACATTTATAATAATTTCACAGTATCACTTGAACGACGCATGAATAAAGTGATATGACTCATGGCAATCATAATTTTACATAAGGCGGAAGAATACACAACGTGCATACAAGTATATCTTAATCAGGGATTTCAAAAGTGCTCATTTTACCGTGAACAGTCTATACATGCGAATGTCGCTATTGAAACCCACCGCTATGTTTCTATAACTGCTAAATATGTCCGTACATCAAACTCATAAATTTAGGCATTTTAAGGCTATGTAGTGATAAAGTAAAAATAAACAATTATTTTACATTGTTTCCGTTTGTGGGCTTGCTTCCCATCAGTTTCCTAAAACATGAGTAACAAGAATAACTTCATAAAATGTAAGTAAAAAAGCCGGCAGGACAAACCTAATACAAACCTAGGTCACCGCATGCATTGCGAAAAGCCTTACGCAAAATTTGGCTATGACCCATTTATTTCCGCAGGTGACTTGGCGATGCCGTATACTGTAGTACATTTTTGCACTGTGCAGAAGATCTTGTCAAGACTAATAGGAATCGCTGACCGTAATTCAATTATGTCAATATTAGTTATTTGTAATTAACTTGATTCGCCGTAATGAGACTTCCAGTGGAGTGTAAAATGCCGGTCCGTTCTACCCCCCCCCCCCCTCTGGGGGCCATGAAACCCTGCTCGCAATATTTGAACGTTATGGTGGTCGCAACGAGAAATGATAGCCTCGCGCTTTTCCAATATTTGGAAATATTTCCAATATTACTCCGCTTGCCGGCGCGACATTTGATCTGCAAGAATATTACATATTACACTGTAAAAAATAATGGGAAAATTACCTTACAAGTGTAAGGTAATATTGGCACAATTGTGGGGGAAACATAGTTTTCCTTACGGGTAAGGTAAAATTAACGCACTCTGGAGTAAAATTCACGTACCTAGTAGTGGAAAGTCCCATACATGGATGGGAAAATTACGTTATGACGCGCGGATCTCCTCGTCCATTTGTAACAATTTGATAATTGCTTTTTACATATTCTTTACCTTAAAATTAATTTTTATTATTTAGTAATACAACCATTCCAATATGGCTCTTTAAATGTAAGTTACAATTACCGCACTCTGGAGTAAAATACACGTTTATATTTGTGGAAAATCCCATAAACAGATGGGAAAATTACCCTACGACGCATGCATCTCTTCAGCATTGTCTCAACAGCAAGTGGAGGGTGGACGGGTGGAAGAAACAATAATTTAACACAATAACTTTCAGTGAAGCTTCTAAGATGTCGTAGTGGTGCAATAGCTAGCGCATCGGCCTATCGTAATGGAGGACAATGGTTCGTACCCACCCACCAGCAAATGACGAGAACTTTAGTGTTAAGGGTTCGGTTATTGTTTGTCAGAGGATATAGATAATAAAAATTTGCGGGGTATTTTTAAATATAAATTTAATATACAACATAGTTAATTTTCCCTTACTTCTATGGACCCCACTTTTGTCAGGTATTTTCCTTGCGATTAGGGAATAGTACTTTACGTGTTATGTAAATTTACTCTACAGTTAAGAGGTGATTTTACCTTACATGTAGAGGTATTTAGCTTCACTTACACGAGAGGGAATTTTACCTCAATTTTTTTACAGTGTATATGGAGAGAAACAACGTAGTCACGGCACCGTACAAGAAAGTATCTCACCTGTGCCATGGAATACATTATTAAGAAAAACTCTAAAAAGAATAGTTTCTTCTCGTTATAGCAGCACCTTTAGAAGGGAAATGTTTAAAGTCTCATTTTACTCGGAAATAAATTTCGGAAAATAATTCAACAAACTTTTTTACCAACACATAGACAAACGTTTAACTTTAATGCGAAATAACATCATAAATCTGGCGACAAATATTATGTATTGTAATTAATGAACGTAACCTGCTGAGATAATAGCATCCGTGAAAAAAGACGTAGTATTTCCGAACTGCTGTATAGAAAAAAAATAGGTAAAGAAACACTAGGTGATTTACAGAATGGATCAAGAACGAGGAAACTCGTTATTTTTTATATAACTAAATCGACATTCATGTGACCTGATTATTTTTGTTGACAAGGTTGAAGGTTACTTTTCCAAAATATCGTTTACCCTTACTTTGCTTAATTTCTATAAAAGTAATTATTTTATAGTTTAACAGACGCTAACTCTCGTATAGATGGCATTTGTAGCCAAGTCAGTTACGCAAAGTGAGTAATATTGTAAGACACTTGAAAATACATATTTAGTATGCAACAACGCCGCAGCATATAGAACTTCAGTGAAATTTGAAATTTTAAAAGTAATACACCTATTACAGTTGTTAAGTCTTACATTAGTAGTGAGTTTCCAAGTGGCTATAACGCAATAATTGCAGTCCGTAAACCTAAAGTATTCTTTAAGTGTAGGCCCTACGTCTCGGAAATTACGCCTTCTCTTAAACGAAAAAATGTTGATGCGCTGTTTTGTCTTTCTCTCCGACATAATTATCTATTCGCGTTTCTGCTGAAAACTTGCTGCAGACAGCAATTTTTAATTGCGTTTTCTTGCCCTTTTGCCAAGGAAGCGTAACAATTATGGGCCTCGAGTTAAAATGATACTGTTATATTACATGCAAATTAATTCGTCTGTAATTACTTTGTTACTGGGCTATTCTTGAGAGAGACAATAAACGAGAGAACTTCATGCCAAACACAAAAGAAAAGAATATAGAGACAAAAACGGACGAAGAAAAGTAGTAAAAGCCACGAGAAAAACCGAGCACTCAGTATTCTGTAATCAAACATCTTCGTAATATTACATTCCGCGTTTAATTATTTATATTAAGGAATTAACTTGCACTGAAGTATCAATAATATTAATATTTAAAATTAAATAAGCAGTAACAATATATCACACTAATGCTAAAATAAATTATCTGTAAAAACCTTTTAAAACTAAGTTTTTTTAAATAAATGAACTAGAAAGATAAAAATTATTATAGGAGTTGTTACACAATTCGTATAACTTTTAATACGTGGTCGAACAGCCGTAATAAACTTTACTACAAATTAATATTTTTGTATCACTTTATATTCAGTATATAAAAGCATGGCGCAATATAGAACGTATACCTCATTTGCATAAGTGTAGTAAGCACATATCTTGCGCAAGTCTCTTAACTATTCCCACCAAGCATTTATATACTAAATATAAATTGGCACAAAAATATTAGTTTTTAGTAAAGTTTATTACGGTTGTTCGACTACGTCTTAACAAGTTTGACAAATTCTGTAACTACTCCTATAATTATTTTTATCTTTTTCGTCCATTTATAAATAAAAGCTTGGTTTAAATGGTTTTTTCACAGTTAATTTATTTTTCACTTTTTAGTCTCACCTATTTTTATTTTATTTTATAGGTAGACTATATATTATTTATACATTCACACTCATCCGTCATTTATATCGCTTGCGATCAGGCGAGTTTCAGTGAACTCTTTTCGTGGGAAGTTGAACCAACAAGTTGAATATTCATTATTCATCTTACACGTGTGTGTATGTCGATGTATTTGACATTTCAATACGAGCTCATGCGGATCGGAATCTTCAAATTGTATTTCACATACACACACGCGGTCGATCACTTGATTTCCTTCTTGTGTTTTCAGAGTTTGGATGATCTTTTACCCAAACAGCCATGTGTGAATGAGGATTTACTCGGCACTGAAACTCTACACGCCAACAGTAATCGACAACTTGTCCACCATGTAGAACGTGATTGCTAGTGATTCGGTGGGTGCCTGAGAGTCACCTCACAGACACCTATCGTACATACAAACAAAACCAGACTCCTTGACAAACGATATGAAATTATTTATAATATATGGCAACAGCAATACCAAAACATAATTTTGTTGTAATGTTATTAATATCCATCCATCTCACGCATTGAAGTATGCTTCAGAATTGGTTAGTAAGTTTGTAAAACTCATCCTCCAAAACGTCGAACGTCAAAAGTTATGCTAAACCATTTTAAAGTAAGCTATGAGCAGTTAAATACTCTGTACAACAGTAAACGAAAAATTGAGTAAAAGAAAGTGTGTTAACTCGAGAAATATTTGCAATTCCTTTTTCAAACACCTAGTGTGGTACTACTCATACATCTGACTGTAATCGTATATACATACGAGTTTATATTCTGCCAGGGACAAGTGAGTGACTCGTTAAGAATACATAATCAAAATAAGTATGTATTTCTCAGGAAATCTAATGACAAAATGCCCATACGAATGCGGGCAAATGGAAAGTTCATCCAGGTGTTGAATTCAACACGGAAACGTCAAATTTACGCTATAAAAAAATTATTGGTGAACTTCCTAAACTGTAATGGAATCTGTACATCGTACAGAAATAATACAACGCATCTGGCTGCAACTATAGGAATGTTGAGCATCGCTACTATACTGTCTCGTGACCAAATGTAGGAACACTATCATAGATCTATAGAAAAATAATTTATTTTCACGCTTTCTAATTATAAGTGCACTTTTATATGGTAAATCTAAAGGTACTGTAGCCTGCACACGGACAGTTCTGCCTCTTAAAAGCTGTTCACGATAAAGTGAGCATTTTAGAAATGAACGTTAGAAAAAAATTACTTCCCCTGCATGCATATATTTTAACGGGCGCACTGAGTGATATTCGCCCGGTAAAGTTGGTAACGATAGCTGGAAAATAGTTCCATATCTTAACGTCGAATAAAAAGTGTTAGATAACCATTTGCGATAACTTAAAAATTTTTTCTTTCGCTTTCTGTTTTTTAATGCATCGAAGTGAAAAAATAGCATATTTGTAAAGTATTTACTGTCTCAATAATTTCACAGTTTCTTTTGACCAACGCATGAATAAAGTGCCTAGGTCAATGTCAATTTTACATAAGGCGGAAGAATACACAACGTTTCTACAAATATATCTTAAACAGGGCTTTCAAGCAAAAGTGCTCATTTTACCGTGAACAGCCTATAGTAGCATTTTACGACTGTAGCGCACTATAAGTGCATTTTCTCAGTCACGTAATTACTTTTCTCGAATTTAATGCCGGAAAACGGCTTCCGTGGACGAAATCCGTGCGGTATGAGCACAGGGGGCTAAGGAGAGGAGAAATCATCTTCTTCCAGTGAGGGTGGTAGGGTGACGTCTAGGGGTGGTTCATGGGTGGGGATGTGGGTTGGGGAAGAAGGCACTGCTATCTGCGCCTACTATAACCCTCGGTTTGCCGCCCCAGTGTCGAGTGGTGGTGGGGGGGGGGGGGAGTCGAAGCAAAAGTCTGGGCAAACGAGATAAGCCAATCCCAGCTGCAAACTCCTGCCGCCATCGTCTTAAACACCCCCTTACCCCCTCGCCGGGTTCCAGCCCCCTCGGAAAATCGTCTTCTTATGAAAACACACTTTGAGAAATGAAAAAAAAATAAAAGTTGGATGCCGCTAGTGGTAGGACGGGGATGAAAGGAGAATATTCGAATTACGGGGTTTTTATTTTGTGTACTCAGTACTCCAGAAACACGACAACATTCTCTGTCTCTCTCCACAGGCGGATGTTTCGCCGTCGCACATCTTGGAACGAGTTAAATTGATTTATATAAAGCACGCATGGGGAAAATTTCTTTCGAGTGAAGGGGCGGCGAGGTAAGAATGAAATTATGACAGGCCTAAAAAGAAAGATGGAAACCAACGCGTGTAACTTAAAATAAAAATATATGGACATGAAAATTATTAATACATTTCTGAGGATAGTTTATAGTTTTAGAACTAAGGATAACGTACTTCCTGGGTATATTATGATTTCTTAGAAAGTCTTAAAAGTGATCCATCACAAATTTACTAGTGCAGTGATGTTACAATGGCAGTTTGGGTTGTAGGTTTTATGCTTAATAATTGTACTGTATTTCGGTATTATACCTGAAGGCTTATGAGGGAACGGCTTACAAACTAATTATGACCTAACTTAAGCTAATCCCATGCCTTGCCTATAATTCAAACTCCCAAACCGCAGACCCGTGGTACACCATTCGACTGCGCCACCAACTGGAATAGTGCGCGATCGAACTGCCGGACCTTGACTCGCCAGATTTACGCCTTAGACCGCTCGGCTATCGGGACATGCGCTGGAAAAATGTTTTATAAGAAGGGATATGTAATATGATGTGTATGCGGCCGAATAAATATCTTGTCGTACTTTTTTTAATTACATTTTAAGTATTCATATTTGAGTTATATAATTCTTAAGCATTTTATTTATATTTAATATTTTTTTTATTATTCAGATTTTTAACTTATATAGTTTTAAAGTATTTTACTTACATATAATTTTTTTAATATCCCAGACTTAAGTATTTTATATAATTTTAAAGTATTTTATTTATATACAATATATATATTTTTTATTAGAAGTACGCAAATTTGAGAATTAAATTAACTCATGTACGGTCACCAATTTTCAGAGTAATTTTGGGGCGTAAGGTTTATGTAAATTTTAATATAAAGTCTATTGCCTTGAAAACATGAAGTCCGTGATATAAGAAGGTGGACAGTTTAAAAGTTTGTAACAAAGTATATTTAGTATGGGTGCTGAAGGTAATGGTAACTGTTGGTCACGATGCAGGTGACATTTATCTTTCTTGTTGCGTGAATTTTTACACTGCTTTAAAAGTGTATGAATTGAGAAATGAGCTGTGTATAGTGTTTCCCGTTTTATACTTTTTTAGCGAGTAAATTAATCAGGTAACTGTTGGGCACGAGCCTTGAATTTCGTTACTGTGGGGCATATAAATATTATGGAACTAATTAGATTTAAAACTCATGTAATCTGGTATTGTGAGCAACATTAAACGAGATAATGTAAATTGTTGGCAAATTCTCCAGTAAGTTTTATCTTGAACAAATTTGGTAACAATTGGTATGTACAGGTTGAGATTCAAACAGTATTTTGAATGTGAGTCATTATCAGGGTTTTTCCTCCCACAAAAAATGTATTTGAAACACCTCACACGTAATTATGAAACATTTTATAATCATATATTGTAAGTAAATGAGGCATGTGTTGGCCTTGAGTAGAGTGGCTTGGTATCACAAAATTACAGTGATTACTTTTAATGTGTGGATATTTTATGGTTTCAGACTTTGACGTATGAAATGCGTACCTCGAGTAAGGGTCATCTGCTATCAAAAATGTCATAATACTAGCATTAAACACAGCTTAAGGAAAAAAAATCCTCTGTTTTACAACCAAACTATATCGTGAAAATATTGCTCAAGAAGCTGAACTTGGATCATTTGAATTTGCGGCTGTGGTTTTGAAAACGTCTGTCTGATATACACGAAACAAAAAAAAAAAAAAATTCTCTGTAGGCGGGGAACATTAACGCCGTATTACCTACAAGTACAAGCTGCAGGCGCGAGCTATAGGGATCAAAAATTCCATGCTGGTTGTCGACAAGCCTTGAACTGTCCTAGCGTCACTCCAATAGGCTGTTAATGGTAAAATGAGCACTTTTGAAACCCTACTTACTCTTTTCTTTCAGCCATATTTTATCATTTAACCACCTTTTCAAATAAATCTTGCCCTGTAAGTAATAAACACAGTGTGTATATTCCATCGCGCTTGGAAATTAACATCTAAGACTAAAATAAAAAATATTTTTTGACTATTCTTCCAGATGTGAAGGCTTTCAAAAGTGCTCACTTTACCGTGAATAGTCTATAGTATGTCACAACCAGCCCGTGCGAAGACAACGCTGCTGTGCTCGCGAGAAATAATGCACGTACGCGAATAGTTCGCAGAGTCAGTGTGGTTAGGTGTAATATTGCGAAGTTCAAGTCCATGGGGCAGGCGTGGAGTGATGAGTAAGATGCACCGGGCACAAGTTCTGCTCTGCCAGCTTGCCCGAAAGTTTAGTACTGCCAAAGAACTTGTTTTCACAAGGCGTGCGTCTCTAAAAACAAATTCAATTTAACTTATGTATGTAATTGTGTGATGTCTAATAAAAGTTATTTACACATAGCTATCAGCTCTGCACACACAGTGTCGTGAGTCGATGCCCTGGACAGGCATATATAAAGATGCGTTCTTGAAATAATGAGAAAAAAATATTACTGTCGTGCCTGGAGTAGGTTCACTTAAAATACACATTTATTTCCGCGATTTACTGTTAAAAAAATCACACTCGAGTATACTCACATACTATAAATGTTGATTACTGTTGTACATGCTATGTATTAAATTCCATTCTATATTTATTTTTATATTAAGGGAGACAGGAATAGACAAAAATACGACGAAAACGAGATTATATTAGACTACGATCTCTAACACGGATGCAAAGTTTTATGCAATACCTGATTGGTAGGAATATATTAAGCTCTCACAGTTTTGAGAAAAAAAAATGAAATTTTAGTTTATGCTGAATACCTTCAAAAACATGATTTATTCGTATTCTGCCCTTAGTATTAATTTTTTTCGCATGCAAACAGATTATGCACATCTAAATTTGTATTATAAATTCTAAAAAAAACAAAGTTCAGTGGTTAGGTAGGACTTAAAGCACGCGTATGATATAAACAAGTTATGATGCAGCACAAGATATGATAAATAATAAAAAATGTATGCGCTGTTTCACTTTCAGCCCGAAAATTCGAGCATTGTACTGTAAATGTTCTTCGAACCTTAACGTATAAACAAATAGTCTTAAAATTAAATGTATTTTGCGGCCTATAAGCTTTGTTTTAATAATTAATTTGTGTAGATCTTTAGACGGCAGAAGTGGTCGTAACAATTTTTTCTAATGCTTGACTGTACACATAAAGTTTTTGCGTTATTAGAAAAAAAAGTATTTATGATGTCTGTTCAGAACACCATAAAAACAAATGTAAGGGGAACGCACTGCTCTCAAAATCTCTTTCACGAATATAGTAGTAGAAACTAGGGCTGCAAATACACGAGCAGATTACGGTAAAAATAATTCTGATGAAAGCTGGGTGCATTAATCACTCACTTTTCATGTGTCATTGTTTTTTTAATGATACATTTGATCAGTTTCGTACAGTAGCCCTCGGCAGATTCGACTTGACTCATCTCCATTGCGTACTGGGCACGATTTCCGGTGGGGTCGTCATGGATTTTTCGTCTGTGCTCGACCAGTTTTTTCAGAGGTCTTAATTTCATTAACTAATTATTTTGTGGTATAATTTTGTTAAGTTTGGAACTTTTCTCATTACCATGCTTAACCCACAACATTTTTTGGCAACTCCAAACATGAAGTATTTACTATTTTAACAATATTTTTTTCTTAATTAAAAATTTTTTAAGATGCGTATCAAAAAAATAAAAAATAAAACATATTTGTTTACTTATTTTATTAGGCAATGTACAAAATGAGGAAAACGTATATACAGATTGAAAATAAAATTACCTCGTACACTTTGTTTTGTGTATTGCAAGGCACTGTTCCCCAGTAAGTCCTGATTTCCATGGGTAATCGCTATAATGCTTAAACACTGTTTACAGACATGAACTTTCTACGTTATTTTCTGTCTCTTTACGTGCTCCTAAAATATACACTTAAGCAATATCTGTCGTTTAGAGGTGGCGAAGGACCTCCAGTTCAAATGCCGACCAGGTCATTGAATCATTTTTAACAACTTTGTACAGCCTGCGAAGCTTTGTTTGCATACAATTAAAATATTGAACAGGACTTTCGAAACTGTTTATCGCAAACAGCCTGTACTGCTTGCAAGCCGGGGAACCTTATTTTTATATATGAAAGTCGGGGAGACAAAGTTAATACATATTAAGCTGAATATACTGCCGTACACACATGTTTTCTACACAACCAAATTTCATCTCCTAATTTAATGTTCTTAGGAAAATCAAACAGCAGCCTCCTACCGTAGTCTTTCAACATATAATGTCCATATTTTGCTGTAATACCCTGAAGTACAAAAAAACGAAACAGCCTTGATAGCAGAATATAACTTTCTTCAACATTTATAGCACTACAACAAACTGTATCATCGTCCTTCGCTACAATATAACTTTCTTCAACATTTATAGCACTACAACAAACTGTATCATCGTCCTTCGCTACAATATAACTTTCTTCAACATTTATAGCACTACAACAAAATGTATCATCGTCCTTCGCTACGTTATAACTTTCTTCAACATTTATAGCACTACAACAAACTGTATCATCGTCCTTCGCTACGTTATAATTGATACTCACTAAAATTTTACGATGAACTCGTGCACCGTAAAAAACACTTGTGTACATTTTTTAGTTTACAAGTTCTCCAAACCTAACAACACCGCTTCTCCTACGGGATGGATGAATTATTATTCTCCTTGAGTAATAAGTGCCTCTTCGCTTTTTTTTCCTGAAAACAAAAAATTATTAAACGACAATCACAACACACGTTGCACCTACGATTCTCCCACACAGGAGAATGAGTTCACTGTCAATGGTCACAGTACGTAAGTCACAGGGGCTACGCTTATGTTTGAGATTAATATTGAAACTTTGGTAAGGTAATGAACATTATATTTTGCGGATCTAAAATATCGTGTCTGTACTAGTATTCTCAGAGCACCAATAATTAATTCCAGAAAAAAGCGCACTCTTCTAAGTTATACAAAAAGAACAAACTTGGATAGCGATTGCAGAATACATTTTTTTATATCACCTAACACCACAACGATTTTTTTCCTCCTCTAATGTATGATATAAACCAAGCAGAATTTAATTTTGAAAAAAAAAAAAAAAACACTCAAATATTATTTATTTTAGTACACATTCAATACAAAGTCATCCGATTCGGTTGTCTTAAATTCACCTGGTATTTTTCCCACATAGTTGGGTGGGAGGGGAAGGGGCCTGGTCAAAATCATTACCTTATATGGCAAATAGTTAGTGTCTGACAAAATAACTAAGATTGGAAGGAGGGGAAGTTGGCTAGTGAAAATGCTTGAATACGATGCGCACGTGATATATGAATTTAAACAATATCCACCAGTTAAACATTGTGCAGGGACCTGCGTTCGAGACCCAAAACCATAGAAATATTACTTCTCTTTCTGACTTTAAATTTCGTAATTTTTCCCAGTACGAATATATAATAAAGGCAAAATTCAAAAATCCTGTAGTTGGTATGAAATACAAGGTTTGTAATTTTATTAATAGCGCAAGTTTTTCTAAGCTTATTAGCGCAGTTTGTACACTGCTTAGTATTCATGCGCCTGAAACTATTAAAACTATATTAATTTTCTCTTGGATTTAGAAAAATATCTGATGCCGCTTTCTGAGTGATGGGAGAAAGTATATATAGAAACACATTTATATAGAAAAATTATAGTTGACGTTCTGACATCGTGAGTGAACATCGATATGGAAGCATACTCCCACCTTACAGTGAAGATGAATTGTTAATACGAAGGCCTGCTTTTTACCTCAACCAACATGGAGCCGCGACCTGCATTACCACTACCTTGTTGTCCTCAGTGTCAATTCTGCGATCGAGTTTTCTCCTATGGTCAAAATGCTCATCGACATGAGAGAACGGCTGGTACTAAGAGTGATGAAGTAATACGACAATGACCACAAGCAGTTTGTGCAAGGTGATACGTTGAAAGAACATACCGAGATATGCAAGGGTTGGTCTACTGGGAGCCAGTAAGTGATGTCACCAACACCTCCTACTACATCGATGAGTACTGTTTCCGTAGACGATTATGATGGGGCAGTTAATACTGAAGACAGAATGAGTGATTTACAGCCGGCAGTAGAGTCAGTTTGCGCAAAATATACACTTGTAAGATGTCCACGTGAAGTCGAGTAACTTCAAAAGAAACAGTCGCCGGCCCTAAATACTGATGGGCATACAACTCCTACAAAGAAAAGAAAATTTAATATAGAATACAAAACAGGACGTGAAAATGGACATGAAGACAGTAATAGCGTTGAAGACGACGATTCTCTCAATTCACTGACACACCCCTCCATGAGCTTCCTTCGACAAGTGGTGTGAAGAAGGCAGAAGACGACAATAATACTGACTACATGTTTACCGAAGACCCGAATGAACTTGTTGATAGACTCGAATATTTGCTTGAGCTTCAAAAACGCGGGGCTTACTCGAACATGAAAGAGGTGGTTTCGATAATCGATGAACTGAAGGATTAGGGCTATGTCAGATGATGTGATGAACTGCTTACTTCTCCAAATGTAATTACAAAATAATAATAACTTTTTATAAAATAATGGATTTTTTTTCTTTTATGTGTCGTACCATTTTCCCCTCACAATTTAAAGTGGTGCTGCATTGTTCAGTACAACATACGTGTTGTGTATCGAAAAATATCGAAGCATGGTTGGAGCCTGCTGTAGTTATAGGCACTTCTATTGCAAAGTGCAAAATACAGTTTACCCAGGAAGTGGTTCAATAAACAGAGGGACCTCGATGTATACTTTTAAAAAGTATAAATATGCTCCTTTTTATATATTTTTTCATTTCAGTATCATTCTAGACTTGGACGAATATGGATGTATCACATATTTCAATATGGCATTCCAGTGCAAACTCAACCAGAAGCAGTTTTCTCGGAGCGATGCTTTAAAGAAACATTCTGAAATTCTCAACACTGGTTCTCTGCAACTACAATCGGCTCCATCAATCCATCGATCCATCGTTTCATCAATCCATTGATCCATCGTTCCATCAATCCATTGATCCATCGATCCACCGGTCCATCGATCCATCAATCTATCGATCAATCAATACATCGAGCCATCAATCCATCCATGGATCCATCAATCCATCGATACATCGCTCCGTAGCTCCAGAAGATTGTAGTGGTAACATATGTATTATCAAGCCAGATTTACTTTACCCATACGCATTTATGCTGAAAAAGAAGATATATTCCACGAATTGCGACATGGAAGCCTATTTCCGAATACAGTGAGTGCATCATCACAGGATCATCGGGTTGCGGCAAGACATGCGTCCTATTGAGCCTGCTGGAGGAAAAATACGGCTTTCGGTTCGAGAACGTGTGCCTGTACTCCAAATAGCTTCAACTACCGAAATACTGGCGATTGGCACGAGTACTGAATTCTGTGGAAGACAAGGGTTATTTACCATGCAGGGACAACGAAGCCGTTGTGCCGCCGAGCGAAAAACTGTCAAACTCGATATTTGTCTTTGATGACATTCCCTGCGAGAAATAGATTTTATTCAAGAGTACTTTAGCATGGACAGCACGCGAAAGTGGACTGCGTGTACCTCAGCCAGACTTATTCTTACATACCCAAACAATTGCTTAGCGATAATGCTAATGTGTTGGTGCTGTTTCGCATGAACGATATGAATTTGCGATATGTGTACGATGACCATGTCAACACGGACATGATACTATCAGAATTCATGTGTCTGTGCAACTTATACTGGAAAGAGAAATACAGATTTTTGACGATCGTAAAATAATGGCCTCTATATAATGGTAGGTACAGTCGTGGGTTCGATTAGTTCATTGCCGTCTGTCGAGAATGAGTTACAGCAAAGTAACATCGAGCTGCGGCTTCACTAGGACGACGAGAGAGGTTGTCTCGTACCAAGAAACTATGGAACTTGTGATGCTGATTTACGAGCAGAATAAATGGCTTAGCAACTTGTTCAAAATCGAAATTGAAAACATCGATATGCAGTGCGAGTACGACTGTCCTTCGCTGCGCATGCTGGCGAAACTTTACGATGACCAGCACCGACATGTCTGCAACAGTTCGAAACCTGACTGGACACTTGCGTGGAGGAACGCACAGCTGCTGCACAAATGGTGTGCCTCGTCCTTAGATCGTGAATCTGCTGCCTTCGTCTAGACACGAAGTCGTCCGACTCTAAGAATATTAATATAAGTAATTTAATTGTTTTACTGATAGCGTATATTTTATTATGTGTACAATATACTTTGTGTAAAAAAATGATGTGTTTTATTTCTGAGGTACACCATTTCATAATAATAAAAAAAACCATACTCAATGGTTTTTTTTTTACTGAAAGTATATTCAAAGTTCATACGTACATGACTAGAGTGTAGGGATTAAGTGACGTAGATGTCGAATAAAGATGAGACATTAGTTCCTACCTGTAAATAAAACACTTAAGTCTGGGATTGTAAACAAATTATTGTATGTAAACAAAATACTTAAAAATTATATGCAAGTTAAATCTAAATAATATATATAAATTAAATCTAAATAATAAAAAAAATACTTTAAGTGTAAAACATGAAAATAAATACTTTAGAATTATTGTAAAATACTTAAGTCGATAATAAAGAATAATATGTGAAACTTAATGAAAAAAATCTGGGATAGTAAAATAATAATTATATGTAAATAACATACTTAAGCCTGGATAGTAAAAGAAAATTAATATATGTAAATACAATATTTAAATCTGCAAGAGTAAATAAAATATTATATGTAAATAAAATACTTAAAAATTATAAATGTTAAAAATCTTAATAATAATAAAAATATTATATATATTATATACTTAAAAATTATATAAATTAAATCTGAATATTTAAAGTGCAATGAAGAAATACAAGATATTTATTAGTCCACATATACATCATATTACAAATACTTCTTATAAACTCTTGTCCCAGCGCATATCCCGATAACCGACTGGTCTAAGGGTTAGTCTGGCGACCAAAGTCCAGCGATTCGATCCCGCACTATTCTAGATAGTATTTTGAGTTCTAGAAAAAAGCTGCACCCCTAGCGGTCAACTGTAGAAACAATATGGTGGTATAGCGACACCAGTGCTCTAAGCAGCCAACTCTAGAATCAAGAAGGCAGTGGAGCGCAGGCGACTAATCAAACGAGAGAAACACCAGTAACTCTAACAGCAGCCAACGTAAACAAAGATGGCAGTAGAGCGCATGCAACAGATGGGGGAGACAAATAAAAAATTAGAAACCAAGATGACGTCCTCCATCAACAGCTGATGTAAACAGATGACAAAAAAAAATGGTGGGTCGAACTAATGTGAGAGATAAATGACAAATGAATGGGAAGAGAAAAAATAAAGAGAGAAAGAAGAGAGAGAAAGAGAGAAAAAATGGAAAGAAATAACGCAATAGAGAAAAAATGTGAGCACTCAAAGAAAACCTTCGGATTGATAGAGCATGAAAAACATGTAATGATAGAGCATGAATTATTACCTACTGTCTACCAAAATGGCGGTCCAATATGGCGACATACTGGCTACAAATATGGCGGTGTACTGGCTTCCGACATGGCGGTCGTGTGAACAGATTGACAGAGAGGGAATTCTGGGAATCCAAGATGGCGGCCGAGCCCCTGGCGCCTCCAGTCCCAGCCATTATCCCACAATTACCATATGCTTACTTCTGAGAACGTAAGGTTTTTTTAATGGCAAAATCGTTCTCTTACAAAATGTTTAGAGATAGAAGTTTCCCAAACTCTATACGTAAAAACAGTATTTCTTGAAGGATTGAAACGAGTCTGAGAAAAATCAGCATACCCGAATAGTGTCCAAAACGAGACTTCCATTTGAATGGCAAGAGAAATTTTCGATTACGAACAAGCAAAGTTATACTGTCCAACGCCACAAGTATACAAGTCAGTTTCTTTCAGAGATACAACTTCGGCAGACTGAAAGAAAATTTACTTTTGAACGATTAAAAAGAATTTAGAACATGATTGTAGAACTCAACCTGTGCGTCCAAAGCATTAAAAATCGAATTTAGAGAATAGGATAGCAAATAAGAACGTTATATTCTCATCCCGAGAGATATATATATTTTCCTCATTTGTCGCATATATAACATGTCGAAAAATTCAACGAAATGGCTAAAAAACAAAGTTTAACTAAATATATTTAATAGTTCTATTTATGTGTAAAATTCTGGTTTTGTTAATAAATAAGCAAGAAAGTAATCGGGAGTTCAAATTTTTTTTTGGTAAGTATTGAAAGTAAAAGACGTGTAAGTTTTTTTAACTATAGGCTAAAACAACCGAGTTTTTGAAAAAAGGTCCTAATCATAGCATAACTGCACATATTTTTAGGATACGAATTCGATGTGAAGACTTTTTTCATTGTAAAACTTAAGTGAAGTGTAAGTATGTAGTAAGTAATGAAGGTGGAAGTTGGCGTAAGCCTGTAACACGTATCATAACTTCTCAATCAGCTCCGAGTTATCGGTTTCGCCGTAGTTAGAGACAGGAGGAAGCCTCCATGATACCCGGCGAACACCAAACTTTTACCTGTCGGCGGCAGCGAGTATACTGGCAGCGCAAGGAATAGGATCCTTTGGTCGCCATGGCAACCACTACGGGAGCAGGAGAGTGGGTGTAGGTAGGGGTGGGTGACGACATCAAACGAGCTCTGCGCAGAGCGACCACATGCCCGGTGGACCAGCTCGCCGGAAACAAAGGTCAGAGTTTAGCCGGCTATCAGCGTGTCTGTGCGCCACCCTTGCTACGTCACGTCAGTGACCATCACCCGTGCGTCTGCCTTGTGATGTCACCGTCGCGTCACCGTCGCGTGTTCTTTCAAATTGACCTATTCATTCCCACAATTGTATAAATAAAAATAGAATAAAACAAGCTGTCCTGAAGGCTAAAATCTCAAATTACGTTCCAGAGAAACCCCAGAGTCTTGCTTTCTGCTGTAATCGTTTGTAACTAATGTAAAATAGAGACTTATGGCTGAAAAGTTTATTTGTGGGTTCATTAGCATAGGGCGCTCTCTTGAAACTGTTTTGCATCCCTTATTAGGCCTCCTTAGTAAACAACAAGGTAACATTCAGACATAAGGAAGCATTGTGACGGCGATGGAATATAGTATACACAACCTAAGCATGTATTATGTTTCTTAGGAATTTTAAGCGAAAATTATAGGATTTCAATACAGCAGTCTGTTTCGAAAAGATATAGCATTATCGCTGTGATTTAAAACACTGTTTTACACAAGAACAAATATCGTAAATCCAATTATACTTAAACGATTTTTGCGGATTTTTTTAACGACCACATTGGTGTTGAAATAACGTCATTTATGTTTGCAATAACCACATTTATGATCCAATAACCACATTTATATTCCAATAACCACATTTATATTCCAATAACCACATTTGAGTCTTAATAACCAAATTCAAGTTCCAATAACCAAATTTATATCCCAATAATCACACTTATGTTCCAATAACCTTATTTATGTTTCAATAACCATATTTATGTTCCAATAACCACATTTATGTTCCAATAACCACATTTATGTTTCAATAACCACATTTATGCATCGGCAACAAAATATCCACTTTCAGTTCTCTACTGAAAAATAAAATACTTACATAGAAATAGTCTACAGTTTGTTTTAAATTTGAATAGACTAAAGTGCTTCCGATGAGGGCCATATTATAACTGTGGAGGTATTTGGCGCGTCCGATGCTTAAAGCTCTAAGGGCGACCTTAGCGCATGCACATCGAATGTCAATCGCCTTTACGCCCAAGGCATTGAACTGGCGTGCAGTTTTTCTCTCCTCGACTCGCTTCAAGGAACATTTTTATGTGCGAAAGTTCAGTGTTCAGAAACAGTACAAGTTTCATAACAAAAGGGCACGAAGTACATCTTTCTTTATTACTACACAAAAATTATACGGACAAAATATGTTAAATTTTTGTTATTTACCTTGAAGCATGCTACATAAGCAAATGTTTTTTTACTGTAATTACGATATGCTCGTATTAGCCATACTTAAATTTTTAAAAATTACTAATTAGAGACGGAAATAGAAAACGGGATTAAGCATTCGGTCATGAATTATTTCATAAGTGGTATTCGTGAGCAGACGCCACTCAACAATGTTGAACAGTTTTAAAATGATAACTATACGACTGAGTGTGTGTGTGCTCTCTGTATGGGTGCCTGTACTTTATGAAGCACAAAAAATGAAAATAAGCTTAAATTTTTATTTAAAAAATGCTCTTATTAATTAATTTTTCAAAATATTTAAATATGTAACCCGTAGCAAAACAAATTATAGTGTTACAAAATATATATAATTCTTTTAATGTAAATCGAACATGTCTGACGTTTGTGGTAGTGTGTTAATTACTTTTTTTGGAATGAGACTAATAAAGCGCTTCAACAATACAGACTGTTCATAAAATAATCTTTGGATCAAAACCAACGCTTAAAGTGACGTAATGTAGAAAGAAATAGAGATTAAAACCAATATTTTATAATAAGCTGTAGTATCTTACGAGTTTGCAACAACCCTACTGGCATATAGAAAACCCTTATTCTTATTAATGATGACCAGATCGCCCGTGGCACTACTTACTTTCCATAGCACTTGTGGGATTGTCAGGAACCAACAGCTCTATCTCATAGACTATTGGACGAATAGAGGTAGCCCTCCCCACATCAGGAAAAGGACAGTCTTAAGGCTGGTAGGAACCCCTGGCAACAACGCGTTGATAGCTCCAGGCAGGGTGATAATATAGTGGATTATGCAAGTACTGGGTTTATACCCTACATTAACAACTCAGATTAGATATGTAAGGAGGAGAGATATCATGTCAGCTTGAAGAAAGAAACACGCAGCCGAAAAGGTTTTGCCGAAAACGTGTTGAACCAAAATGCCCACTTCCCAAATGTTGTAGTTTTTGCCCCGAGTTACTTGAAATAAGTCTGAATTGTTCTCTTTTTTGGCTGCAACCATAGCACCTATTGAGAAGAAAAAGTAGGTGATTACCACATGTGGTATCGATGTTCCTGCTATAAATCGTTAGAACAGTTTGGGAATAGCTCCATGCACACACGAAGCAGCAGACACTCGAATTAACTCAATTTATCTTCAGCCGTGCAGCAAGAATACAATCAAGCCGAAGGACGCACTGTTGACACTGATGTTCTATGGCTACTATGGCTATCACAGTATCTCAATGTCTAAACATTAAGGAATTATGGTAGTTTTTGGAGTTGATCTCCAAAATCGTTGCCGCGCTAGAGTTGGCAACAGCTTTAAATCGTGATCGTTGTATTGCCTTACCAATATTTCACGCTACAACTGGGTGCAACACTGTCTCCTATTTTTCTATGAAGAGGCAAAATTACAGGATGGTACACCTGAAATACATACCAAGGTGCTGCAGTGAAGACCTTTTGTACACTTGCTGATAAACGGACTAGGCAGACTGTACAAGAAATGGTGAAATCATTGGAGAGATTGATAGTTTTGCTATATGGCCTTACAAGCAGCGAAGATAACGTTAATAAGGCAAGGGATGCCTATTTACTAAGAAAAGAAGATCAACTGAAATGTACCTCGTATTCAAGATGCTCTCATTCAGTAGTACTAAAGGAGCTGACTACCAGACTGACTACTGCTGCGCACACATTTTGGTCGCAACACCACAGCTCCCATCGCCAAGTGATTGCGGGTGGAAGGAATAACATACTAAATCTGAATCTGTCAGCTATACTCTGTTTGAATCAGTTAATAGTACTTGACTGACTCAACAACCACATTAGTGAATTAAATGTATTAATTAGTGAAAATGTGTCATTTTTCCTTCACTTATTGATTTAGTGGCATTTTTCACTGATTCATCAAACATTTTATTTACTGTTTTTCAGTGATTTGTTTTTTGACTGGAGATAAGTTAATCGACGTGTAGCAAATGAAATAATGCGTAAACTAATACAGGTTATTCGGTAACTAAGCGTCCAAACTGCGGGAGGTGATTCCTTATGAAAAATGAAGTCGAAATACACAGGACACCAGATACCTAAACAGAATATTAAAAAGGAGACACGAGCCTGTGAAAATTGGGTTTGGAAAACGTATTTTCGCTGAATGCCTTGTACTTTCTGCCAGCGGTAGAGTTGGCGGATGTTTACCCACAATACGTCCCACACGGTTGAAGGGGACCTGCCCATTTGGCGCGCTATGAAGCATGTACTAGTGGAGGACATGTCGTTGATGTGCTGACGTATGACTTCCTCAAGTCAAACATTGAGCACAGACCGAAGACGGTCGGTATAACACATGTGTCTCTCTCTGCATCGGGGGAAGCATAAGTCACCTTTTTGCTGCGGACTTTGTAGGCGTTATAAAATACATTCGGCAAAAATACGTTTTCAAAACCCAATTTTCATAGGCTCATATCTCCGTTAGTATTCCGTTTAGGTATACAGTGTCCTGTATATTTACGAATTTATTTTTCATAAGGAATCATTTCCCGCAGTATGGGCGTTTAATTTCCGAGCATTCTGTATAACCAATAAAAATACTTTTTAAAATGTGAGTTTCCTCTTTCATTCCGCTTTTATGTCTTTCGTTTCGTTTGCGCGTAATCATTATAGCGCTCGGTTGGAAGGTTAAAACTGCATTAAATGTGGTAAGGGAATGCACGTACAGTTTATTTTAAAAATCCTTAAGTCACTAATGAAACTAAAAACTATAAGAAAAGCTATACAATTTAAAACTACATACTTTCGATAAACAGACTAAGTAAATATAACATAGTTATATATTTCCCCCATCGCAGCCAATAGTGGCTTGTTTGTCGGTTGGTAAGTTGGTCGATGGCGTGGGTTGAATCCTAATCATCCGCAAAATTTTTTTTACTTTTTAAATTACGTCAAATTGCACAATACAAACAGGGACTATCGGAAATATATTTAATTCTCGTAACGACTGGACTAAAATAATTTAATTAGCTGCAAGCAATTGGCCGTCACTTATTTAATCAATGAAATTGTTTCACGCCTCTTACAGATTCAGTGACAATGATTCACTCACTAAAACAAACAACCAGTGGTTTTCCACTGATCCTAAGTTGAGCAAATTTCACTGCGAATCAGTTGTTTTTACTGATTCGAATTTAGAGTGAACGAAAGTGGATAGGAAATATCTTGGACAACACTACCACATGCGGGTTTTCTCGGGGATATCCCGTTTCCTCCACCCTTTCATTCCGGCACTACTCCATACTCACCTCAATCACCCTCATAGGCTCTGAAGACCTCGCTGTTAAGAGCCACCCAAATATCTTCCGTTACTTCACTCATTCTACCAGAGGCTTTACAAGTATGCAGGGAACATATAGGTACTGTACGATGTGACTACACGAAAGGCTCTATACAACAGGGCAAGTGTAGGGAGGATGCCTTGTAATGTACCGCTCTTTGTGCTCACTGGGGGTTATTACCAATAATGTGTATGAGGATTACTACCAATATATGTACATTAAGTAACGAACACTATTATCAGTCAAATAAGACACTGCATTTAAATAAACATCCATCGAAAGTGTTTATACTTTTACCACTTTATATTAGTCTAAACCAATAAATATATCACTTATACATTATGCAATATGTCACTGAAAAGAAAACATAACTATCTACTAACGGACTTCATTTCTACTTCTTGATAGTGCAGTACACATTTTACAAGTTCATAATTTAATATGAAAATATACAATAACGAAGAACAAAAATTACACATAATCGTTATTTTAAAAAATGGCTGGCAATTTTTTAAAGGGAAAAACTGAGTTGACCTCCTAGCCAAAATTAAACCTTCGTACATTTAGTTTAAGTTCTCCAAGCTGCATGCTTCTGTCATCAAAGGTACCATTGTTTCACTTACCTGTAAAACTAGCGGGCATATTTTCTTTAATAATGTGTCACACAACTGTAGAATTGTGTACTTTCTGAAAGAATGAAAAGACGCAGTGCACTTGAAGGCCTACACATTGGTTTATGGAAAAGATAATTTTTTGAGCTCATTTCTCTTTTGAGCTCATTTCAGTATAGTAAAACCCAGTTGTACTGCAATTTATTGGAACTGATTATTTCTCTCAAAATTAGGATACAGAATAATCGGTACCAGTATAACTACAAACATGTTTATTAAATTAATTCAAACCGCGTGTTTGGGCATGAATAAAATTCATAACTATATGAACAGTCTATTATTTTGTGCAGAATAATGCTGATTATGTACCCTATAATAAGCTAGAAAAAAATTATTTTTAAAATAGTACTTAACTTAGAATACGGTTTAGTCCTTCTCATCGACTTATACCTAATACAAATGTGACATTTTTCACATAATTCCCAGAATCCAGTACACAAAAATACGTAGCTTACAAAAGCAAAATATTGGTAAGGGTGGTGCGAATGTAGTCGAAATCCACAAGCAAATATTAGATTCAACTGAACTTAGGGCAGTCTATGTGCTTTTCTATAAACAAAACTTTATTTTATTTTAAGGAAAAATCTGAATGTTTAACAATGGCCATAACAAACGATATGCACACAACTAACGAATTTCTATTTTCTATTCTATATATTCTATATATAAATCTATTGGTAACACTTTTAACGTTTTAAGAAAATAAATCGTAATTTTTAACAATGTTTGCAATCTCTGGTAATAAATGAATTACATAAGGCATATATTTCAATTTCAGAAACCTTAATTGCATGACAAATTCATTTTCCCAGCGCACTCAATTTCAGTTACGTTTTGTGGTCACCGAGTCTACGCGGGAACTAAATCCCATCACGTGGAAAGAAAATTTTCATCAGGACAATTACATACATAAAGCACAAACCAAGCCATTTTACCGGAAAAATGTTTTCATTAATCTACAGAAAAGTTCTCTGGAGGTAAAGAAAACAAGTGTTTACTCAAGGCTTAAACCCTCGCTTATAGCTGTCTGGTGGCCAGTCAAGCACTTTCGAAACCAACCTGCAATACGTCTGCACGTATTTTAATGCACAAATAGGCTGGGTTTTTTTAACAGTAGTGATGGCAGCAAATTGGGAAATGTAGCAATGTGTGAGAAAGTCTTATTTATGCATAATTTTAAATTAGTGGTCAGATACTTTGTTTTATACACAATGGGATAAGAACCGGGGTAAGGAAAATTTTCAACTCTCGTAACTGGCGCTAAATCCGGAAGGACGACTGGACAACCCATCGACGACGCGCGGTCATTTAAGCGATCCAAGCGCCCCAGTTGAGCTGCGAGACAGCGTAATTTAATAAAACTAACGTTACAAAAGGAACGAAGCCAATCGAGCATTTCTCGGCGTTAGGAAGTAATGTCCTGGCGCTGGAATTGCTCATGCATCGTTCGTGGCCAAACCAAACAACTAACGTCGACCACTCGCTTCTCTCACACCTGGGACACCTCGGTGGGGCGTTTGTTCGACTCTTGCAGAGATATGGTGAGATGGATGGCCATACGACGGTGCTACGAGCACACGGTAAGCGGCCGCGTAGGGCCAGTTTTGTTTATATCCAACGACCGCACGCAGGCCAGTCTCTCACCATTAACGTAAGACTTACGTTCCTGAGTGCTTTGGCACGAGGACCAATACACGAGATGGATTCACGTCTTGTCAACAAGACAAAGACCATACCATAACGAAAAAAAAAAAATGTTGTGTTTTTTGACGCGAATATGTCCTTAAATTTGCAACCATAGTGGGAGGAAATACAGAAAATCCGATGATAACGAAATCGGGGGATAGAGTTTGGTATTGCTGCTCCGAATCTATCGCCTACATTCAAAATTCAATTACACCACGATTGCCAAAAAATCAAAGAATATGTTAGGTTGAGTGATGACTGCTAAGCATCGCACATGAAGGGGGGGGGGGAGACCGCAATTTTGAGTTCGTTTCGTCGCGTCTCATAACTTCCACGTAGTATAACTTTCGACTAGGAGAAACTACGACGCTCGTGTGAGTTTCAATCGACAAATTTCGTCAAGATCAATCGACTGCGTGCATAAAGACATTTGCGTGGCGTGGTTATGGTGAAATTGTATGAGTTTAATGAAAAAAATTAAGAAAATTTAACACAATGTCGGCTTATACTCGCCAAAACGCCAAGTCAAAATACAGAAGTCGTATACGGTTGGAAATAGCATCTAAAAAGAAATCCAGTGATATCCAACCATAAAACCCCATATGATCCAGTGAAGCGGTGCCGGGAACGTAAAATAAACCCCAAGGCGTCAACGTAGACGCATTCACGCCAAACAAACGGCCGTGTCCCCAAAACAGCCACACCCCATTTTTATTCCTGATTTTGTATACGCGAAGTATCGGGACATAGTCTAACTGAGGAAGGACGCGCGGGCAAAATAGCGTGAACGTAGTTGAGTCTGATTACATGTTGATCATGAGTAACCACAAGAAACAAATTCTGAGGGCAGCAAAAACCGAAACGGCAGTGTATGTGCTATGCGAATGTTGTATGGGTGAATTGAATTGTATTGGGCTTTTTAACGTCCCTCGGTTTTATGCTTGAAGGCTTAGCAGAGTACGGCTTACAGAATAACTTACAAGAACACAGAGCCTCTCGCATCCCAGATCGGTGGCGCGCCAACCGGCTGCGCCACGGAAGGTCGGCTGTATGGGCGAAGGCGCTTTTTGCATTTATTAGAGCAGCGACCTTATCAGTTCACGCTCACACACGGTCTCACAGCAGCTTCCCGGCTACGTCTTGCCGCCACCGAGTACTTGTTCTTTACGTATACACAGCGAGCACGCAAGTGAAAACAACCGCGGTCCAGCGACAGAGTGAGACTTCCAGAGGGAGTCTGAAGCGATTTCAGAACGGCGGCGGCGGCGGCATCAACCCTAGCAACCTGTCGCTGGCAGCCCTCTTGCACCCGCGTGGATCAAGCACAAGGCAGCACAAGAGGGTGAGCCGACTCCCCCTGCAACCCTGACTACCCTTAACCCAAACGTCGGCTCACCCCCGCCCACCCCCTGCGACCGCGCACGGCGTGTCACGTGGGTTGAGGATCCCAGTCGAGAGGCTGGACCTCGTCACGAGCCCGACGAGCCGAACCTGCCCCTGCGAAAACGAAACCAATTATCCCCGATTTTGAACCCCCCCCCCCTCCAACCTCCTTGCCACTCCGACCCGATTCCCCCCTTTCCGCGACTCGTCGAATTCGGCAGCGCCACGATCGGAAATATATTCATGCAACTTCCCCCTTTATCCCTCCTGAACGGGACCTTCGTTTACACACGCCCCCTGCTCACGGGGCTGCAAGTTTCGGAAGGCTGCATCGGCCAGCTTGGTTGGTGTGCAGCCAACACGCGGATACGAGAGGGGGGGATTTAGTTTCAGAACAACATTCACTGAGCTCGCCCCTTTCGTTCTCTCGCTGAGTCGTGACAGCTAGTGTTTCCAGAGTAACTATGGCAATGATCAGTGGCGTATCCAGACATTTTTTCCGTGTGGGGGGGGGGGGCTGTCTATCCCCCTCCACCGTTTATTCAGAAAACGAAGTTTTCATGTATAATATGTAATCATATGTGTGGTTAATAACTAATAAATAAATATAATGATTGCGTTTTAATATAGGGTGTAAAACTGTGTGCCATGTCGGTGATAACAAATATATAAATATAATTAACATTTTGATAATAGGGTTCAAACAATATGTGTAATTTGGGGGGGGGGGCTGCAGCCCCCTCAGCCCTCCCCCTCCTGGATACGCTCTTGGCAATGATGGCGTTCTGTACACATGCTCGGTCGCTGTACCCACACACACATGGAAACATTTTTGAAGAGAAAAAAAGCGAGTAGTATTCTCCATTCGGCGTGTCACTGCTTAGTTCGGATGCATAAACGCCGGCAACTCGTATAGACGTGCAATTAACGGACTCGCATTTCACAAGAGCGAGTTTGGAGCAGAAGAAATAATTTCCCTGACTGACAAGCTAGAGTATCACATTTCTTTGGTGGCGGGGGGGGGGGGGATGATGAAACACGAAAAAGTTATCTTTTCTTATCTAAATGACTGGTTTAGAGTCTGAATGTTCGAAGTTTAAATAGCTCCAGAAGGGCGTGGTTTCTGGGAAGTGATTTCGCATTTTACTGCTTACTTTCTGGTAGATATCAGGTAATATCATGAATTATGGTTCACATCTATTCGTTTCAATCATGATGTATACTAAGAAATATTCATCTTTTTCTATTTCGACGAACAACTAGTTTTGGGAAAACAGTTTTTGAAATCTGATGCGTTTGCATGTTGGTGTGTGTGCATAATCTCCCTTTTTTTCCCAGACATTTGTTTGAAATGCGGGCCATAAAGTTGATCAAAAAAGTTTTCTCTATATATAGATTGTATTTATTTGTCTGTCTCCATAATTTATATCTCACAATGTTTAGGGCGTAATATGTATGGTTTTCATATTTGTAATGCACTTTGTGCATTCACAGCCAGCGTCTAGGCTTGCGAGAGGCATAATGACGTCTGGTTGCAGTGTTGTTGAATCAGATTCGCTCCCACTTAGAAGTCGCCTGGGAACGTCTCTACTCCACCAGACGTTACTGTTTCGCAGGTTGCAGCCTGCTTCACGTTAGGTGTTTCGTCTTGCGCACAATATATCGTCCTTGCGAATCTGTATCTTATTGATAGTTGGTTATGCCATATTTGTAACTATTTATTGATGACCACATGATGTAAACATCGCTCTTGAACCTGGCCACGACCGAATGCCTGCAGTAATTTTCTAGTCAGTGAGTCCAGTTATGGGTAGTGATTTAAAGACGATCGAAGCCATGAGACGCGCTTCATAGTAGCTAGCACATTTTTATTGTTTCCGTCAAAAGTAACAGGCAGGATCTTATCAGGTATGTATTCGTATGCTCCCCTGTAATTCGATAATATCTTACAATTACGATGTTACAATACTTACCATAAATATTACAGTAAATTTCAAAAGCCAGAGATTAAAATAAATAATTGCAATTATGATATTTTCGTAGGATATCTTGAGACGCAAAGAAATGTTCAGATTTACATTGTAAGAAATATCTTAAAAGAAAACCATCGTTCCGACCAATTTTTTGTTCACAGAATTGTAGGATATCCGTATCTTGATTATAGTGTACTGAATTCCGGAACGCTGTAGATGTGAACTATATCGCATTTAGTGGTGGTTCATATAACACTCGTTCTTGAGGGTGTCGTCTTGCTTGTAAGTTGTTCGCGTTTGAGTGAGTACTTTTGACATTTTTTCTTACGATCTACTTCTCTGCCCATCTTGTATCTCTCCGCCATACGTTACATTAACACTGCCATCCACCTCCTCATTTTATTCGTGCGTCCATCGACGGTAAGTGTGAAGTTTTAGGAATGTTGATGTGTTATAAATTACATCAATTCTTACAATTTCAATAATTAAAAATAAAATAATCCAGCATGCATGAATTTAAACACTACACTTATAATTCTGAGAGAGCGAACTACTTTCCATACTTCACTGTCGAATTCAGTGAGAAAGTGCCAGCTGGTGTTTACGTTAAAATAGCTTTACGCATTTACGGGCAGGGAATTTTTTTATAGGTTGATTACAAAAGTGCTTAATTAACCGTGAACCCTCTATAAAAGTTAATTTATGCATTCGAGCACTAGAGCGGAGGAGCAATAAGGGCGACCTAGAGCTGCCTCATTGCTTCATCTCGCAAAACTGGCGTGCACACTTTTATCCACAACTTTAATCAACGAGAATTTTAAAATTGAGCCTCACATTTGATGCCAAAGTAACAAATTTAAACGCGTGCTTTATTTACCTGTAAAGGTTTATAAATATTTTGTCCTGGAGTTTTCCTAACGAAAATGGTTTTGAAAACACCGCTTAAGCCATCATAACTATCTCACAAAAAAGTACACGATAAAGACGGATATTGAAAACGGAAACTAAGCTCATGACGTGAAAGGTTTCTTAGAAGTTTCTCGTAAGCAGATGTTACTGAGAAACGTTGAGAAGTTTCCTATGAAACTTTTTACTGATGGTATTGCCACAGTTTTGCGGCTTAGTAATTAGGTGGAAGCCTGAAGGCTGTTCCAAGTGCCTGTATTTTCTACTAAATTAGAATATGTTTTCAATTTTCCGGGTATGATATCAAACAGTAACATTTTCAAATTGCAAATGAATCATAAAATTTCTTTATAAACACCAATTAATATAATATAGAAATATTAAAATATATCTCTCGTAAAAAATAATTTTTAAAACTTCAATAAATTGTATTGCTAAAGCTCAAAAATTACTTTCCACGTCACTCTAATAGCTTAAAGAAATTCTTGGATAATTCAGTGTGTGGTACGCTTGTACATTCATTTCAATTTATAACATAATTCAGATTTTTATATAGTTGTACGTTAACACGTATTGCAACCATTTCAAATATTGTATATCAAAGCAAATTACTTTCCGGGGTTCTTATGACTAAGCTTGTTCAAGAACCCAAATTATTCCCTACATTTTGAAGTTTTCAGATTTCGTAAAATGATATCGGTGGTAACTAGATAAGAATACAAAAACTCGTTTAAATAGAAATAACGTGCCGCACATTTAAATGAAATATAAACTTTTTAATTAAAAACCTTAACTCTTACAAGTTTCAAAAAAGTTACTTTAAGGTCCACTTTAGTTTCGTTCAGCTAAACTGTTTATTAAATACACAGGAGTAGCAGGAATATTATGAATCTGGCGCATCGGCATCTGGCATCCGAGCTAGCCGACCGGCCACCATGTTGTGACGTCACCGTTCCGTCATCTTTGACCCATATGACCTTGACATTTCACCCTTGATCCTGACCCATGACCTGTGATCTCTGACACCAAAAACCCATAAACATCTCAAAATATGCTTAAAATTTAACAAAAAAGTTTAGTATAAGTAATTGAACTAAAAATTGTTTTAAAAAACGTATAAATATTAATAATTAAAAATTTAATTAAAAATCGTTAAATTTTTTATTAAATTTGTTATTTAAAAACTGCTTAAAAATTAGAAATCGTTTAAAAAGTAAAAAAAATCGTTTGAAATATATTAAAAATATTTTTTAAATTATTTCAAAACTTACGTTTCTGGAGGTTTCCCAGTACCACGCCCAGCAGACGACTGATTCCCTCATCCCTACTCCCCTCACCTATAATCATTTCACCATCTTGATTTTATCATTCGTAATTTGCTTATACATTACTGGAGACCACCATATTGGTAGCGAACGCCATCTTGGTAGGCGACTGCCATCTTGGTAGACATCACCTGTCCACCATATTGGAAGTCAGTGCCCAGTAATAATTAAACTTTGACCTTTGACCCTTGATTCCTGACCACGACTTTGACCTTGACCCATGACCGTGAACCATCTTTAAAACAAAAACTCGAGAAAAATACATAAAAGTCAACAAGCATATTACAGTACAGACTACTACCGCCATATTAGATGCAGACTACCTTGAACTTGACCCCATGACTTTAAATGACATTGAAAACAAAAACTCGAGAAAAAACGCATCAAAGGCAGCAAGCATATGACATTACAGACTACTACCACCATTTTAGATTTATACTACCTTGACTTGACCCCATGACCTTCAATGACCTTGAAAACAAAATCTCGAGAAAAATTTATACATGGCAACAAGCATATTATGTTACTGACAACTGTGTTAATTTCTCGAAATCGCTGCCAAGTGAGCTGTCGACGCTTATATTAATAGGGAGTCAAGGGGGTCAAGGTAATATTGGTCAAATATGGCTGACAGGTGACGTCAGAATATGCCGATGCACCAGTCTCATCACTTTGCTACTACTCGCGGGTGTGGCATGTTTAATTTATTTGAAATCTGACAACTTGTATAGCTATTTTCCGGACATTATTTGATATCACAGCAAAAATGTAGAAAATAATATTCTTAAACTCTTGATCACCCTGAAAGACATACTTTCGGTGGAATAAAAATGGCTGGAATTTGTTTTGCGGAAAACTTTTTACTGTAAAAGGATGTTTTATAGCGTTGTGTTTCTTCTGATTTGTTGTCTTCGTAAAATTACTACCGATATCGTAAACCTGGGATATCCTCAAAATGTGAAAACAGTTTATAGACACTTCAACGATCTTGTAATTTAACCACCACAGCGTGCTGGTGCACTCAGTTTAGTAATATTTAGAATAATAACTATTTATTATTAGGAATTACCAACAAGCCTTTCTTTTGTCTCTGGTTTTAAATCCATCAATTTTAAATGAAATATTATTTATAGTAAATAAAACTAAAAGTTCAATTCCATCAAAAATAAAACACTTATGTTGACAGAAGTATGCATAAAATATTCAGGAACCAACTAAACACGTCGTATGTGAGAGTGATTTTTCAAAGGCCTGGTTCAAAAGTGCAAAGGACACCACGAGTAGACTAGCCTTACTCTGTGCCTGAGCCGAGTTAGTGGGAGGTTCTTTTTATGGGGAGGGGGAGGGGGGAGTGGATAGCGGTGGTGGTAGGGGTGGTCGAACGTGCCAGCTGACCACCGGACAGCACCTCACGCTCACATCATGGCATCCCCCCTCCCCCGCCGAGGAGCGTCGACGTGCCGCGGGCTGTCCACTGGGGTGACTTGCGGCGGCATTAGGCCGCAGCATAACTTGCCCGCATCTTCAACGAGCTCCGAGACAGGCGCCGCCATCATCTGTGGGCTCTCTCAGACTTACGTCCCACCAAGATGACCTTCCCCCGCGAGGACACCTGCTACTGGCTGCACTCCGTCAATACCTCGCTATATTGTTGTGGTTGTCACTTAAGGCCACGATCTTTCATTTATACAGCTTTTGCGAGATTTAATTTTTGTACCCAAACGGGAGCCGATATTGTAAACTTCTCTTACAATTTTTTTTTATGAAATGTTTTTATTGTGTAGTCTAATTTTTTCAACACGAAAAAACTGTATAATTTTAACTAACATAAAAAAAATAAAATTTTCGTTAATTAATTAATTGGAAAAAATTATACACTTTTTTTGTGTTAGAAAATTTTTTACACGCACAAGTGAATAAGAAAAAAGAAAGCGAAATAAATAATTTAAATTATCACAAATGGTTACCTAACACGTTTTATTCGACGTTAATATATGGAACTACTTTCCATCTATCGTTACCAACTTTACCGGGCGCATGTCACTCAGTGCGCCCGTTGAAGTATATGCAGGCATTGGCAGTGACATTTTTCTAAGATTGATTTCAAAAGTGCTCACTTTATCGTGAACAGCCTTTACCCACTTGTGAGATCCCGGTTCGATTACATACTCCGAACTAGAACGAGATTCTCATGGCGGTGGACATTAGCATGACGTGGCAGTTTCTCGTAGTACTCTGCCCCTCCAACACACGCGCAGCTTAGCGCCAGCCTCGTGTCATACATGCCGACTAAGTTTCTGGCGAGCACACAACAGTATGGCATTGGTAAGAGTGAAAAACGTTAAAAGCTATTCACAATAAAGCGAGGAATCTTGAAATCAACCTCAGAAAAAAGTCACTGTCGCTACCTGCATACATTTTAAAGGGCATACTAAGTAACATGTGCCTAGTAAAGTTGGTAACGATGGATGGGAAATAGTTCCATATCTTAACGTCGAATAAAAAGTGGTACATAACCATATGTGATAACTTAAATTATTTCTATATCTTTGTTTTTTTTTTTAATGCACTGAAGTGTAAAAATGAGCAGATTTGTAAAATATTTAGTTTTCTAATAATTTCACAGTTCCACTTAACTGACGCACGAGTAAAGTGATGAGGCCCATGATAATGTTAATCTCACATAAGGCGGAAAAATAAACAACAACCATACAAGTAGGCCTGAAGCAGGGCTTCCAAATGTGCTCATATTACCATACTATCGATAACAGTTGTTCGCCGAACATCCCAAGTAACATTCAAATGCAGCAGGGATGTGTTATGTTGCCTCATTTTTATAACTAATATTTAGATCAAAGGTAGGGGAAAAGGTTAAGATAAGGAAGAGAACTCAAAACTTAGCATACTTAACATGTTACAAATGTTTTGAGAGCATGTATATTCATTATACGTCAGTGTCCTATCGAGTAAAAAGCCCTCAGTTTGAAGTGTTTTAGAGACGAAAGGTTGACAGGCGGGACCTACCCGAGAAGGATAATGAGGAATAAAAACTTACCCATTCGCCGATCAGAAAGACAAACAACGTCCAGGATGCTGGTAATCCACCGACTGCAATGTTCGACTAGTTCGGAAGCCTTTCACACTTCTCATTCCACGCCTTCTACCGCTTCAACAATCGACGTTGATTGGTTTGCAGGTTGTTTTTTGTGTGGAGTTTGGTTTCAAACTCCTGATAGTCTTTCGACGCTTTGAACATTCAGCCAGACCCACGTCTTGCCCATGATTTGGCGAATTGCAAAGTTTGTGTCTAGTATTTCACCTGAACCTCCTTCCGACCCCCGCAAGGAGGAGTAACAAAAAATGCCTCACTCCGTCACCAAGCCAAATTCACCCCAACCCCATCCTTGGAAGAATCCAGAAGTACTCGACTTCACAAACCTATGTGAACCGTGTCCCGCCCTTGATATCGTATGCTATTATAACTGAAGCGCAGCAGAGATTTACCAAACAACCAAGTGGGTATTCAAGAGTCATGCATGAAAAATGTTCGCAAAGTCAAGTCTCTAGTGGCAACAACATTTATTATTTTTATTACATTGCAAAATATCATGTGGCATTCCGATCAGTCTCTGGCTGATATATTAAAGTAATGCGTTAAAAAAATATATTTTAAACACTTTCAGCCGATTAAAAAAATACAGCCAGGTCAAAAAACGTTAATTTTCATTTTACGTTCCACTATGTCCCAATAACGTTTTGTACAATTTTACGCACACCAAAAATTAATACCACCGACTGCCACCCAGAGACACCACGAGGTAGTCTCCATCCGACGAGGCGTGGTTTGTATGCGTCGCACTGCGGGAGTGATAGAATGGGAATCATACAGCTACAGTACCTTAGCAGCGGCCTTACTGCAGGCCCGACGATGCAACGAATCCAGCCCGACCACTTGGGCGACGACATGATGGAGGTTGTCGGGCAGTCCCTACCACGACGCCGCGCTGACGAACTCCTCGTTCCAATAAGCACTTCACCTCGGCCACATCGCTCTTGTACGATGCACTCGCTCATATATCACGTGGGCCGCGGTTAGCGTGACACGAACGTATAAGTCCGACGAACACTCGAGCTCACGAGTGCGCCAAAATTTTATCCCCGACGAAAATAACTTTGTATAATTCTGGCCCGACTATTACCCAGGAAACCATGCTGTGAGACAGGCGGCAAATCTTGTACTGCACCTCGTCACCAAAAAGTCAAAGTATACCGCGACACGTTCAGCACACCCACGTGCTGCCATTATTCCCGAGACTTTCGTAGTTAACATAGTACGAGTGGACTGACGATCTCAAACAGTATCGTGTAGTGACGAAACCCGAGCGGGAAAAGTTAATTTCTGTCCAGCCCCATGCCTTTGTTAATGTTGCACAAAGCATTAATATTACGTCTCTGTTTTATACGGCCATCCACGGGGAAAGTCGCACCTCGCGCAAAATTTAACACAAGGAAAAGTCTGATTCCACTTGGGCCCATTTCACAGTCTCGAGTTGCGCTCAACAACGTGCTAATTCAAGCCAACGTTTTGTCGGAGTCCGACGAGACACTATTGGCGCACAACTCGACATTACGGAAATAAACTCTATGTCGTCCGACAGCGGTGGAAAACCCGTCGTAGCTCGACATTATTCAGTCACCGTTAATTCTCTCCAGCATTAATACACAGGCCATTTCCGCTGACCCGGTGGGAACTCGTGTCACACTCGCGCAGTCCGACAAACTGAGTCCGTCACCCCGCTATACCAACACTGGCCAGCGACACAACATACTCGGTCCGTCGGTGTGGTGGCTTTCGCGTCGACAAACAGAATATTACCGCCCGCGCAATCATACTGAAGTCCAGCTACACACAGCTGACTGCCGACTCACTGTCAACTCACTGGCCACTGCCGCTCACGCGCGCTAACGGCGCCTGCCCCGACTGACGTCACACGCCCGCGCCAGACGCGCTACCTAGTGGTAGCTCTGTACATTAAGGCGGTGAACACGTGAAACGTGAAACTATCTATCCAATAAAATACGCTAATCATAGATTATTAACATTGCATGAAAGAGATAGTAAAAATTATTTATATTGATTACACAACTTAATATATAAATATAGATAAGATTAAATGATTAAATGAACTACTATATGACTAACTGGTGAAGTGAAGGGAATAAATTACCAGCCATTATACAATTATGAGCACACAATAAAAGTTACCAGGCGGTACTGCCAATTGCTACAAATATACACTAAAAATTGTTACTAAAAATACTGTGGCGATAACCATATCGTCACACACTATGTCTGGAAATGTGTTTAGGAAAAGTTTGTAAATAATCTGCTGTCCTCTTTCGAGCGCGTGTGTGAGCCACGTCAAGAATGCAGACATACGAGTATATAGTCCATTCACGGTTACATACTAATTTTCTTAAAACCTGAGAAAATTCTACTCATGCAAACATGGCTATCAGAAATATAAAATGTTTACTTTTCTAATAATTTCATAGTTTGACTTGCCTGATGCATGACTAAAGTGATGAAGCCGATGGAAATGTTAATTTAACATAAGGCGGAAGAATACACATCTTGCATACAAGTAGATCTTAAGCAGGGCTTTCAAAAGTGCTAATTTTTCCGTGAACAGCCTACAGCTAGTGTCACTACTGAGTCAACCCAGGGCCACACACTAAACGAAAATAAACTTCTGTGAACTGTGTGTCACGCATATTTCATTCTTGGGGAAACACGCTCGTTATTCAAAAACTGCCGGTTCTTTTCGGGAGAGGCTGTATATGTTTAGTGGTTCGTAGGCGATCGACATGATTATTTTTAATACAGGCATCATAAAAAGATAATTTGAACATATATATTAACATTTAAGCCATCATGTGTATATACTGAGTCATTAAATTGCAGTGTATTATCGTGAAACATGAAGTGTTCAAACTTCATGACTGCTAATTCACCTGGATTTCTCAAGGAGACACGTGACAAAGAACTCATGTGGAAATTTCCTCTCGACTTCCTATATTAAAGTAACAACACCTTAAAATGTATTTAAGAAACTAATTGCTATGTACATAGTTTTTTTTCCCCCTTCATAATTACGCTACAAGGATTTTCTGCGTTTTAAATTAGTCAGTTTCAACACAAAATATAGCTCTCTTAAACGAGAAACTCATCCTAAATTCGCCAGGATTGTATCTTCATTTCATAATTTTTTTGGAGCACAAAATAAATATTTTTAGAACCTGCTCCTTTTGTGCCAAAAACCATACAGAGTCCACCGACAATTACCGGGAATAAAAATAAGTGGAAATCACTTGTGAAGTTCCCGCCATCTGGTGGGAATTGGGATCGAGTACTTGACCTTGACAACCTACCTAATGGCGTAGTTTTAACCGTATTCTAAACTGCGTTTGTGCGAAGGTAAACAGTACCTCACAGTGCGAATAACATAAAATGTAGCTTTACGCCTCTCGCATCTACGTAAATATTAATAAAATGTTTTGCAAATTAAATCACTTAACCCACAAGTCATAGTTAAAAAGCGTAAATATTTGCGCTAAATTTGTTATTTTCCATCTATAAACAGAATAGACCATTTAGTGTAGTACACAATCTTTTCCATCCAAGCGAGAAATCTTGGAGAACAGAGGCTTTACTGTGATTCAGATTAGATGGTTATTGCTTAGTGATAAATGTGAACTATATCTAATGTCAAACTTAATAGGCACTGAAGCATTATAGTGACCAGTTATTTTATATTTTGTGTCGTACTGAAAGCTAAAGGTCAGGTGGTATATCTGTGAGCGATAACAACTTTTGAGCCAAATTTCACACAGAAGAAAACTTGTTGAGAAACTGAATTAAGTTTTTTTTATGCAGCTGGTGTTTTTTGGTTTATGAGGAAGGAGAGCGAAAGCCGCAATGCTAGAACTTCATTCCCAATGTTGTTGGATTTAGGGGAAAGAAATAAGAAATATCCAACATTAAGGGCGATACGTCTCATAAAGATATAGTCCATTCACGGTTACTTCACACTTTTCTGAAGCCCTGAAGTTCAACTTCCAAAATATTCCTCCGCCTCTTGCAAACAAAGCTTAATCGAGCTTAGAAAATTACACCAGAGAGGCAACTCACCAAATTCGTGCGCAGTCAGTGTAATAATATTTTGCTTAAGAACTATTTCTTGCAAGGTGTTACCAACACCTCTATTTCCTCTCTGTTTCTATTAAGATTAATTATAAATTAAATACTATACTTTATATGTAATGTATAAATAAAATAAAAACTTACCAAAAATAAGCCACACTTGTGTTAACAAAAAAATAAAATGCTGGTGATGCGTAGAATATTTACCAAACAAACAAACACGTTATACATAAGGGGTTTTTTTATCGAAAGTCTGATTTAAAAAGTGCGAAGAAACCAGTAATATATTATAGTTATAGGCTATTAACAGTAAAATGAGCAATTTCAAAAGCCCTGGTTAAAATATACTTGTATGCACGTTGTGCATTCTTCCGGCTTAGGTAAGAATAACATTGCCATGGGCCTCATCATTTCATTCCACGCGTCGGTCAAGTGAAACTGAAATTATTAGCAAAGAAAATATTTAACAAATTTGTTCATTTTTACACTTTGATGCATTAAAAAAAGCACAGAGAGCGAAAGGAATACTTCAAGTTATCAGAAATGATTGCCTAACACTTTTTATTCGACGTGAAGATACTGAACTACTTTCCATCCAACGTTACCAACTCTACTGGGCGTATGTCACTCAGTGTGCCCGTTAAAACATATGCAGGTAGAGGCAGTAACGTTTTTTTGGCTGATTTCAAAAGTGCTCACTTTATAGTGAACAGCCTTTAAAGCGTGGAATTTTCAAGGTACGCACAGCATGTAGTGGATACGATCGCGTGTGTGAAACAAGAATCGGGAATATTCGGCACGAAGGACTGGCCTTAGGACGTTGTTGTTGCGACGAGCAGATCGTGGAATGGGTGGGCGGCAGACCTCTGGAAAGGTCGCTCCACTGATGTCTATAACGCACTGAAACTTTAAACACTTTTCTTGCCAGACAAGCACGCCAGGTCTGGACGAGTAAGTCGCCGGTAAGGGGGGGGGGGGGGGGGTGCGGTGTGGAATCGGCGCGGGGGAAGGCAAGGAAAAAACGTGACCGATTCTACAACTCGAGGGATTTTCCTTCACCCCCCGACGCACTTCCCGTAAAGCACAAATTTCCCCAGATAACACACTCCCTCGAAAAAGTTTCCTTTCTTCCTGGGCGTCTCCGCTGCTCTCCTTTCCCACCTTCATCTTACTTCTGGAAACCTCCCAAGCCCCATTTCATCCTCCTTTTGTTTTTTTTTCTCCCCTTTTTTGCCCACGTCTCCTCCCCTACTCGCGAACCTCGTACCACCGTACATATTCCCTATCCCGAGCATCTCACTTCCCTTCCTCATACTTCTTCGGGAATTCATCCATCATACGGCGGCGCTCCTCCAAGTTCGGGCGAGCTGACCATGTACTTCTAAGAAGGGACCTGAGCAGTTACACTGTGCATTGGGACACCGCGAGCTTCGCAAAAATATCCCTCCGCTGGGTCCCGCCTTCCTACTCAGGGACTCCTTCCCTCCTTCCTCCTGTAAGTATAACGCACTGCCGACATTTATCACGTAGTTCGTATAAAAGGCGAGGAGCCGCGGTCGCCTCTCGGCACACAAACCCCATTACGGCCGAGGGGGTAAATTAGGTCCCGGATTTCCGTCCACGACCCCATCCCTTGCACCAGCTCTTATCGCCGGCTCTGAGGCACAGATAAAGGCGCTCTTTGTCGGCTACGACCAAACGAGGTGGATGCAGTAGAGACCGCGATGAAAAGAAAGCAATTGCACTCGAGGAGAGAGCACAGCGATCTGCACATTCATACCTCAAGGCCCATGCATCTCTTGTCCCACACTACTCTTTTTTTGTCATACAAACGTCCCCTATCCGCTAAGTCGGCTACACTGTTAAAATTTTCCTTTTATTTACGTACATTTTTACAAAAATGCACAGTAAATATACGGAAACACAATCCGTAATGAAAAACGGAGTTAAGTGCGTAAATACAAAACACGGAAAATCTCCGTATTTCCTACAACTTCGGGTTTCGGGCACGAACAATGGCGAGTCTACACGAAACTTTCTTCGCCACTGTAACCAGAAATTATCGTTTATGCGTCAGTTAAGGTTATACATGTAACTAAGATCTGTTATTTCAAACATTAAAAAGTAGCAAGAGGCGTATGTAACACTTAGCAACACTTAAAATACACTAACTTTTAACAGAAACTGAAAAAAAGTTACTTATGTAACTCATATAGAAATTCTAAAGTTATACCTAGTTAGACAAGTGAGAGTTGTAGGTAAGAGGTTAGGGTTGTGAACTTGAAAATTTTCGACTCGAGTTCGAATCTTGCTAAGTACAAAAAATTGTAACTTTTTAAAATATATTTTTATACACAGTAGAACACGCGCAAAATGAAAATTAAAAGACATTGCTTCGATTCGGGGGAGGGGGGTATTTTTTGGGGTCATTTACCTTTAATCTCTGTTCAGCTGAAATTCCTTCGCAGATGTGCTTGAATTGGCTGACTTTGTTGTGAGAATAGTCCCGCGACTGAATTTTTGCAGAAACTTTAAAAAGTATCTTACAGCTTGTTCTACGATGTGATTAGTTAACAAATACAGAATTCCAATTCACCGTCACGTCAATGCAAAAAACATCTTCTTTCGTGTAAAATATGTTTAAAGATAACGCTGAATTTCAAGGCGCTTCTGGTATTGCTTACTTTAATTATTTGTTGTTTAGTGTTTTGAGTTTATTGTTGGCGTGCTCTAAAATACTACACAAGAGTGAAGTTAACGGCTATCTGTATTATTTCTCTAATGATTGAATACAATATTGTTTGTCGATAGAAAAATTGTTACTTAAAAAAAAAAATCACTTTCTATTCCTAGCATCGTCCTGTTTGAAATCCCCACCACCGATTTTGTTAATTAACTCGAACAGACGAAAACCACAAAAAAAAAAACAACTCAGTGCCACTTCCTTCAAACCAGTGGTTTCCGACTTGTTGACCAAGCTGGTCGCGAACACTTGCACAGTTTATCTCGGTTAGATAGCAGGACATTGCAGTCGCGCGATTACCTGATTATCATACGGCCGCATGTTGCCGGCCATGTTGCCGCATCAAATTCTAGAATAGTAGACATATCTGACTGTTACATCTAACCAAATGTTTGTTCACTCCAAGAAGAACATTTATTTGACTCTCCCTTTATACTGGCAATGTTTACGGTAGCCAAATTGATAGTCTGAAAGTACTTGTAAAATAATCGTGTTTACAAAACTCACACATACGATGTTGGAATAACCTAACAATGTTGTGGATCGATAAATTATTTTTAAATGATTTATTTGGCTTAAGGGAACGAATGCAGATGTTTGGTGCAAACGCAGATTAGTTAAGTGAAAAAGGTATTGTTCAATGTAAACAAATACTTGACATATAAATTTATTTGGTAAAGGCCGTCCACGATAAAGTGAGCACTTTTGAAATCAACCTTAGAAAAAAATCACTGACAATGCCTGCATATACTTAAACTGGCTCACTTCAGCGACATGCGCCCAGTAAAGTTGGTAACGATGGATGGAAAGTAGTTCCATATTTTAACGTCAGATAAAAAGTTTTAGGTAATCATTTGAGAATAATTTAAATTGTTTATTTCGCCTTCTGTTTTTGAATGCATCGAAGTGTAAAAATTATTAGATTTGTAAAATATTTGCTTTTCTAATAACTTTACAGTTTCACTTGACCGACGCACGAATAAAGTGATGAGGCCCATGACAATGATAATTTTGCATAAGGCGGAAGAATACGCAACGTGTATACAAGCAGATTTTAAGCAGGGATTTCAAAAGTGCTCATTTTACAGTGAAAAGTATATACCTGCAACTATATATTTCTCTCAGTGTATTTGCTGAAACTTGTAAGTTTTGTGACGGGACGAGCAAGCCGCCTACGCAAAGTGGCACGGGACATAGCGATTTGCAGAGTATCTTTACCCTGGGGAAGTACCCCATCGGCTTTATCAAAGAGAGAGAGAGAGAGAGAGAGAGAGAGAGAAAAGAAAAAAAAGGGGGGGGGGGGGGAGATAGCGCAGGATCGTGACAGTCTCGATGTTATTTTTCATCCCTCCCGTACTCCATCCGTCTGGACATCGCCCTGCGCGGAGAGAGCAAGGTAGTCAGAGACACGGCCTGCTGACGTGGGAGTAGGGCCGGCCACGGAGAGAGGAAGTGAGAGATGGAGATTGATACATAGAGAGAGATGGAGAGAGTCGTGTCCACAAATCTCAATCAAGAGCACGGCGCATCCCCTACAAAACTCACATCCTCCCCTCCTGGTCCAACCTTCCAGCCGGCCCCCCATGAATAACATTACGTCACCTCATTTCTCCCTCCCGTAGCCTGCAGGGTACCTCTCTTCAACCCCCCTTCGGGATGGGGGAAAAATACTTGAGGGAATAGGGGATGAAGTCTCCGAGAAGGTGGTGCCGTCGACCTGGAAGAGATGGCCTTCGCAAGTCGAGTTTGCTGTTGTGCTGCGTTGGCCTGCGTACAGATGGTCATCGCCGTTGCTGAGATGGTGGGTTCGCCACCTCACTTCACATTCATGGGGCTTCATTTGGCATCCCAGCGTCCGGCTGTGAAGACGACAAGTATTGTGGCTGTAACACTACGAATACCGAGTCCACGACAAATCAAGTCACTACAATAGCGAGCATGGTAATACATTTCCTCCCCTGCTCATACTACACCTAAGCATTTCTCGTGTACCGCAGTCCTTTCCTCATTACCATACTTAAACTTATCCACGAACACAAAGGTGATGTTTCTCGATGAAAAACAATTGTACTAAAGAAAACCAGAACGGTTTACTGTGTTTTTCTTTTAATATAAGTTTTATACTAGAGTGTTATTTCCGACGTTTCATAATTTACTCTATCGAAGTCAAATAATAATTTTTTTATGTGTAACCAAATTTTAAACTTATAATTTTGGCAACGTGGTCGAGGTTAATGACGCTGTATTCAGAGTGCCCTTGGCTAGCCATAAATAGTCTTCATTTTTTTTTAACTTCAAGCTTTGTTTTGTGACAGTCCTCAAAAAAGCGGAAAAGAGTTTTGGACAGGAAACGTTTAGAAAGCAAAAATAACAATATTTTCCAAATTCAATTGCCAATGTTTGGAGTACATACGATTTTCAATTTTGGACTGGTGTTCGCATACTTTTTTTAAATCGTAACGATCGAAATTTTGTTAAGTTTCCACTGTGATTGTGACTAATAAAGTGGAAAAAGTAAAGTGTGTAGGTGAGTTGATTATGGACTCCTCATGCATGCAGAATGTATTTTTAATGCATGGTCAAATTTTACTGAGGCATAAAACAGGTTAAAATGCAGATTAAGATTTTACGTTCGTATGCTTCTTGTTAACATCAACTGCTTTTTTTTGTGTGGGATGGAAACGCCTGTCATGTGGTTATTAGACTACCCGTCGTACAGAAGTGCACGCTTCAGTTGCATACTTCGCGTGTACAGCAGCGTAACTTACCAGCTATACCAACAAGAAATTTTCAAATGAAATAGCATCCTATATTACCCTAAACAAGAAATATTTGCAAGTTTTTTTTCGGTCTTATGCCCAGAACCATTTTTTTAAATTGCGGGAGCTTTGATCTACTTTAGTGACTAAACAGGAGGCCTGACGGCGTAATTAGTGGAGCGTATGATATAACTGCCAGTCCGAAGGTTATTTGGATTCACCGTCTAGATAGGAAATCCTCCTATCCACACCCAATATTAGGGGCTTTCAACGCACTGTTAACGGGTGCAAATACAAAGAAGTTGCATCATGGCGATCAGAGCTAAAATTGATGATGTAAATAAGTGGTAGTTGCGACAACAGGGAAATATCTCGGTTTAAATGCACAAGGCTACCAGAACACAGCCACAAATATGAAGAAGGAAAATTCCGAGTGATACAAATTTTCGTATAAATCAAAAAAATATATCTGAAGAATATAGTCCTCTGGAGTCAATTTCTACATCAGTGAAATAATCCTCATGGTAGTTCTTGATCAATTACCTTTTTTCTGAATAGTTCAAGCTCCATTATCTGCCAAAATTGCCACTGGGCACTAAAGTAACCACTAAACACTCATACTGTGTGCTGTAAACTTGCCAAGTTTGGTTCAAATAGATTCCATTTTTCCTAACACTCATTAGCGCAACTGGATTATAAGTCTGCAATTTTCAAAATAGATGAATGAAAAACATAAAAATATATCTGAAGAATATAGTCCTCTGGAGTCAATTTCTACATCAGTGACACAATCCTCATGGTAGTTCTTGATCAATTACCTTTTTTCTGATAGTTCAAGCTCCATTATCTGCCAAAATTGCCACTGGGCACTAAAGTAACCACTAAACACCCATACTGTGTGCTGTAAACTTGCCAAGTTTGGTTCAAATAGATTCCATTTTTCCTAACACTCATTAGCGCAACTGGATTATAAGTCTGCAATTTTCAAAATAGATGAATGAAAAACATATAAATTATAACTGTTCTTTACCTTGAGTAACACTACCTTGTATTTTCTGTAACCTTAGATAAAAACTTTTTTTTTGAAAGTTTTCTTGAGATTAACAGGACGTGCAGTCCTAATCACAATGAACATATTAAAGGCCCAGTGTTCATGCATCGAGAAACGTTTATGGAGAACTGTTCCGATGAGGGGAAATTTCTGTGGAGGTTTTTAAGTCGATTCACAAGTATTCAGAAATGTGGCAATCGATCGTTTGCATGATGGTAGCAGAGCATGAAACATAACGTACCTTTCGAATATTTGCGTTACATAAAAGAAGAAAAATCACAAAGAGCGCCGGAACTTCTTTTTTTTCTAATTCCTTTCATTATTACGTAGCCCATCTTTAATACATGTGGATAGAAAACTTAGAAAAATTGTAAGTTGATATTGTATCGTGTGGTAAAAAGCATTGGCATTGCTTTCTGAGTAAAGGGGCAGACAGCGAAAAAATTTAGCCGGATTATTAAGCTCAGAAGACTTGCACATTTAAACCTGAATTCGTCATTCTAATCGGTTATAGTTCGAAAAAAACTTACAACAAACATAGGTTATATGTCATTGCAAATTCAGATATAAAGCCAAATACATATTTTTGTAAATGTACTTATTAATAGTCACTACATCATGTACACATTTTCGGATATTAAGAATTGATCAAAGAAAAAATTAAAATATATGATAGAAAACATAATATATATTAATAGTTTTGAGGTTTCCATGCACAAACGGTAGATGCGTGTTAGATGTAAAAATAATTGGGAGATCTATTTGAAACTTTTTAAGAGTGTAGAAAAACATGCGTACGCATAGGCTCATATACTAAGTCTTAACTGTGGAAAAATATTTTAAATAATATAACCGTATACAAACCAAGTAAATTTCTTGAACTAGTCATAGGAAACTAGTTAGTGTATTAGTTATTAGAACATCCTTGTCAACTAGTATTATTCATTTTGAAAGTAATTTTTCTAATAAATAACCCATTGTGTAGTAATACTTATGGAAGGGTATTACAATAAATTAAATTGTATTTCATGGGTATTTACGAAAGTACAACTGGCGGTTCAGATACTTACCTCAGTAACGTACTCGAGTGAACCAATATTATAATGCTGACATTGGAGTTTGTACTAAAATAAAATAAAAATTCAAAAAAGATATTTCCAGATTAAGACAGGAAAAAATAAAAGTCAAAGACTAAGCTACCCGAAGGTTTCGTCGGAATGCAATATTCCTTGTTAGAATGAAAAAATACTGTCTTAATGAATGAAGTCAATCTCCGACCAAAGGCACGAAATTTTATTCTGCAGAAAGAGACGTAGGCGTGGCCAAAGAAGGAAGAAGTTAAGAAGATACGGCTGAGAGAAAAAAATTGTGCGCCGGAGCAGGACACGAGAAAAGAAAATAAATAAGGTAAGTTCAGAATTTCTTTTTCCGTGATCCAAATGAAGTTGTCAGATGTAATATTCTAGGGAAATGGAAGAGCCTGTATAGAGTATTACTGGGCTTGGGAGGGGCAGGGGCTGGAACGAGTCGGGTAAAAGGAGCGGCATTAAAATATAATTTCAAGTCACTCATACTTACCTGTTCTGCAGTGAGCCTTGAAGAATAACCTGTCCCTTGGCCAAAATAATATCGAGGGGGAAGAAGACGTTCCCGCTTGTTAGCATCACTGGGATTCCTGCCTTGCGAATTTTCAACCTTGCTTATTTCAAGAGACAGCAGGAACTTTCCGGAAGGAAATGTTTAGTCTTTGTGTTCGGATTCACGAGGCAGGAGGAGCGGAATATTTTAGATGTTTGAATGAACCTTTCCTTTTTCTGCAAGGATGTGAGATCAGTCACTTGCAAACAACACTGCGATTTTATTAATATTTAATGCATAAACAAAAAGATTTTTACATCCTTAAAATTTTTATGGGACACCCATCCTGCTATTTATCTCAAGATTTTTTTTCCTGTTGAGACTTCAGGTAAGGTTAAATTAAATATGTGGGAATTTCAGACAAGAACTCTTTTTTCACTTCCATTGTGACAACTTAAGTCTTAAGAGTTCATTTTGAATATAGGATTAAATTTATGACTGGTCTGATTTAACCTTCCTTTTAAATACAGCAGCTCCAGTCTGAACGAGTAATGGGCTCAAGTCAAGGACAGATTACTTGCTCGTTGTAGGGCCTGCCTACGGTCAGACTATTCTCCTCTCATCACGACGAAACGGGATCCATTTCCGGTTTGATCAGTCACTACTTTCACACGGGGCGTACGTCACCGTAGATCCGCGATTTCTCTCGGAGCGCTGCTGTTTCGCATACTTTTGCATTCCGGCAATGCTAGTTCTTCCCCTCACTTCACTCCGATAGGTGCTAAAGACCCCAGCAGTAAACGTCCCCCCCCCCCCCGTTTTCCCCCACCAGCACGGCACCTGAGCGCCTTATGTTTTAATATGACACAAGGTATTAAAAACAAATACAAACAGCCGCTTGTATGTACTGGTTTTCCTACCATATGTATCTAACAACACATTCTGTTGTGTCTTTTAAACAAACGTCTGTTTCTACAGGTGGACTAAATGTGGGTGCTAAACAGTTATCGGTTCCTCAGTCACAAATTCTCGAAACTAGAACCTAAGCAAATCACACTAATGTACTTGTTTTACATGTAGGTATCAAATGACCTTGAAATACGGAGTAGCTAAAGCAGTCACGCATATTTTAATTTTATTTTGTACGTTAAACTATGTAGGTTGTCTTACAAATTTCGGCAATTGTCTTAATTCAATCCATTTTAATAACTATAATTTTGAAACTAAAATGTAAGCAGTTAGTAGAATTAAATTTACGATGTTTTATGTAACAGACTGAAAGCCTCTTTCTTAAAAAGAAACTAAACATTTAGAAGCAAACAGTAATTTCAAGCGTTGGTGGCTTATAGTCATAAATCACAAAATATGTTTTAAGCAAAATGTTACACAAGCTGTACCTGTATCAAAAAATACGATATTAAAATTTCACAGGCCACCTCTGATAATGGCACGCAACTGGAATAAGTGTATATTTAATTTTTGTAGTACTTCGCCTGCACTATTTTGTAACACTAGAGGCCGGGAATACAGCTCGGCCATGATTGTGATGTGGAATAGTGACAAGGTTGATATTCGCGCATGTAACAAATACCTACACGTACAGTACACATGCAGAAATAAACCCTACCGAAGTAGTAGGGCAAAGGGAAGGCTGGCGCAGGATTAAGATTCGGAATTCGGGATTGGTGGGGGTGCCGACCAACCGACATCTCATAATTTTCCCCTTTTTCTCTCAGAATCGCTGGGATTTTTGGTTTTCCCCAGCTGCAAAAAAGGACCCCCAGAAAAGTAAATTTTTTCCTAGACAAGCGAGGTGGACTTGCGACCCAGGTGACCTTGAGGTGCGACTTTTAATTAACTAAAAATATAAAAAGATGGCATGCACCTGTAGCGTTGATAAGTATATTCTTGCGCTACGTACACAAAACAAATGAAAGTACACTGATAGTAAATTCAGCGCTCACAAACTTATCACACTTTAATTCAACATGGAGACATTGAACTACTTTTTCTGCGCCGATGCCAACTTTACTCGCTTCTTTTCAGCAAGGGTTTACTTTATAAATAACTAGCAGCCAGCCATCGCTTCGCTCAGGTTTAATGGAGTTATTGAAATACATACCTATATATGCGACTACCCGCGACTATATTCTACTACTTGTGACTACCCGTGACTACCTGCGACTACCCGTGACTATCTGCGACTGCCTGCGACTACCCGTGACTACCCGTGACTACTTGCGACTACCAGCTACTACCTACGACTACTTAAGAATTTATAATATTAAAATAATATTAAGATCCACTGAGCCATTGCGGCCCCACTTGAGAGTGCTCTAGCCACTGAGCCACTGCGTCCCCACTTGGGATCGCTCTAGCCACTGAGTCACTGTGGCCTCACTTGAGAACTCTCTATCCACTGAGCAACTGCGGCCCCAATTGGGATCGCTTTACCCAGTGGGCCACTGCGGCCACACTAGGTATTACTCTACTCACTGAGCCACTGTGGCCCTACTTGATATATTTATATCCACTGAGCCACTGTGGCCCCACTTGGGATCGCTCTATCCAGTGGGCCACTACGGCTCCGCTTGGCTTTACTTTACCCACTGTGGCCATACTTGATATATGCTTTTGTGTCCATCTGGAAGAAGGTAGCTTTCTAATTATGAAAGAATTATGAGAATCGGCCGTGTACTTTCCGAGATTAGTGGTTACATATAAACGGATAAACAAACTCACATTGCCTGTTTTCTTATATTAGTATAAATATGATCAATTACAGACAGGGATTTTTAAATTAAATGTTGATTTAAAAAATGCTTGAATAACCGTGAACCTGCTACACTTATCATTTACCCATTCTTGTTGCGAATCGTGAAGGACGAAAATTAACATGTTTCATTTGCCTGTATTTCAAAATGTAACCCTCAATTAGGCACAGTTACAGTGAACGATTTGTAATAAGTTAGATAGGGATTTACGGCTCGTCTACAACGAAGTAATTAGAGGCGGAGCAAGTTGTTGAGGGAAGCAGGTGCGGAACGGCCATTGCTTGTTGTAAGGAACCATCCCAGCCAGCATTCGCCTGCAGAGTGATCTCGGGAAACCACGGAAAACCAAAATCAGGACGGCCGAACCGGGAATAGAATCGGACTCTTCCGAATGCGAGCCCGAAGGTTCATCACTGTGCCACCTCGCCCGTTGATTTGTGGCGATTCGCTGTCATAGTTACGCGAGAGCTCTAGTAGGTATTTAGGTTATGTAGCTAAAAAGGCCTGGGTTTCGTTTTTACGTCACATTGTTATGCGAAAAAGCTAAAGGCAACGATTCTTCCGAACTATATGGATATTGAAACAGTACCCAGACATTTTGAGCCTTGCCGCGGGGTGGGTTCGAACCATACGCTACTATTTAACGAACACGGCCATTTTTCCTTAATAACTATATCATATTTGAGAAATGTGAAGCAACTTCAATAGTTTTTGTGTGACTGTAGTGTATTGAAGTGCGACATTTTTTTTGATAGGGCCTATAAGCTTGCGTCTGCCGGAAAAAAAAACAAAACAAATGTGAACAAACTGCCACTCACTGTTTGTCAGCGTGGTTTTTGGCAGTTCCGCTGGCGATGGGGGAGTGAACGTGGGCTCATACACAGAAGACGAAATTCATTGTACCTTATTTTAAGTCTACGACTCTTCAGTCGCTGGCAACGATTTGTTTTAAACAACTTTATTTGGGAAAATGCTCACCAACAAAGGCGGCACTTGGAACGCCTTGCTTATGAGGCGACCGCCTCTCATATGCGCTTCTTCAGGACTATAGGCTGTTCACGGTGAAGTGAGCACTTTTTATGGCCCTCCCACCAGGCATTAGCCACTAATAAGCACGTTTAATTGCAACTTCAGCCACTAATTTAGGAAAGTGGTGAAAGTATACGCCGTATTTATTAGTCACATGGCAATGTTGATATTAAAAAGTGGCGGAAAGATAAAAAATTTCTAAAAGGATAGGGCCACGAAAAGTGCTCACTTTACCGTGGCCCCCGCAGTTTACGTAGAGTCTAGACCATTCGCCTCTCGCACAGCCGCACCTGGCTCGATTCCCGGTGGGATCACACCTTTAATTTGTCACGTGGGAATCGTGTCGGTCGATGCCACTGTTCATGGGTTCCTCCCGCCTTTCCATTCCGGCCCTGCTCCATATTAACCTTACTCACCCTCATTGACTGTCAAGACCGCGATGTTAAGGGGACTATGTAGCTGCGCGTCCAAGGTCAAGAAGCGAGGTAGCGATACGGGCGACAGTTACACGCACGCCTAGCGCCTCATCGCTCCTACGCACAAGGCGTGCAGTGTTTCTGTCCTAACGCTGTACTCTGCAAATTCGATCTGTAATATAGGGATTCTATTACACGCTATGAAAGACTACAGACTAATCTACGTCCATATATTTGTACTTTTCTCTGGCCGCTTAAGGAAACTGCTTAGACAAGTTTTAAAAATACGATATTTGGCCATATTCACGATTTTTTTTTCTCCGAGCGTGCACTTAATATAACAAAAGTAAGAAAGAAAATGCATAGATAATTGTTTTTTATCTTTTATGATAAAAAGTAATATTTCCAGAACTTTAGTTTACCGAGATACGCGTTTACGCGCCAACGACGATTTCACAAAAAACGTATCAGTACATAGGACCCTTAACGGGCTCCAAAACATCCCCTTCTCCACTTCGGGATGACTCTTACTGGGGCCCCACGGTCGTAGAATTGTTGCGCGAATAGGGAGTTGTGGGGTGGGCAGGGGGTAACCGGCTCATTACTCTAATGGCCGCAACAAGTCGCGACTGCCCCTGGCGCCCGGAACAGTACAGGACCAAGACCACCGCGTGGAGAAGGAGGGGTGGAGGAGGTAAGACGAGAAACAGAGTGCGCGTCCACCCGCTCCCCCAAGCAAGGAAGAGAGGCGTGCGATGATAAACACACAACAGGCAGCACCACCAGGGAGCACACGGCACGCAATAGTGCAAATGGAATGAAAATGCCTTCGCAACCACAAATAATTCCCCAATAATCCTCCCTCCTACTGCCCTATTTTCGCAGGGTTGACCAACGGGTCCTGTATTCGGGCAAGGACATTTCCTGTTTCGTCTCCTCCTAGACGCTATGGACTCATTCGTAGTTTCTTCACACTTTTCGAATCGAATCTTTGAGAAAGTATGATGAGTTTGATTGTTTACTCTGGTACTCATGTATCAAATGCGTTTTATACTTCTCTTAAACATAAAAATATCTTATTTTTATTCAATTTAACATATACTCTACTTATATTTGATCTGCAAATCATAATTAATTTACAATTGATATGAATAATAAACAAAGGGAAAATAGGTGTGTTCGTTACTCCTAGTAAGAAATAGTTCTTATGCAAACTATTAGTATACTGAGTGCGCACAAAGGCGGGTGCGTTGTCTTTTTGGTGCAATTTTCTAGACTCGGCTAAGTTTTGTTTGCATGAGGTGGACGAATATCCTCAAGATAGAACTTTAGCAAGGCTTCAGAAAAGTTGGAAGTGATCATGAATGAACTATATCAGCCCTTTTTAGCGAATCAACAGAAGGCGATGATAATGAAAATGATAGTGGGCGTGTAAAGCGCACCCTAAAACAGCTTAAGAAGTGACTTTTTTTCCCCAAGACATCGCCCCTAGGCGTCTACGGCCGATGGGACGTAGTTCTACAGTCAGTCACTGGCGGTGTGTAGAGGCCAGGGAAAGGGGTTCAAACAAATCCCACATGGAGAATGGCGGAATCCGCTAAGTTTCTTCGATCCAGGTTCAATCCCCGGCCGGGTCACTCCGGATTTTCGCATGTGGGAATCGTGCCGGACGATACCGTTGGTCGGTGGGTTTTTCTCGGGGATCTCCCGTTTCCCTCGCCCTTTCATTAAGGCGCTGTTCCATACTCCCCACAATCACCACCATCGGCTCTCAAGACCTCGATATTAAGAGCCATCAAAAATCTCTCCACTCACTCACTAAGTTTCTTACCGGCACAGCTCCTGGACAGTCCCACCAGAATTCGAAATCAGATCTCCGTGTTGGGAGGCAGCATGTTAATCACTCTGACCTCGGTTCCCCCCTTAACATTTATTATTTAACATTGCTCCATTCATTACGTATTGTTTAACGTTCCCTTCTCCTTTAAACCGGACTGATAACCAAGGGACAGCTTTTATAATATAAAATCTAATATTACAAACCAGAATGGACACGTCCATCCATAACTGTCAAAGGATTTAACCATGAACTTGTTAATTGTCACTTAAATTTCTTGGGTCTACGGTGAAAACGTGGTTATCATTCCACGCGTGTGACTAATCACTTTGTGTGAATGACTGTAGAGGTAAACAATTTTTATGGCAAGGAAACATAATCATAGTTTTAGACACTGTCAAACTCCGCCCTACCAAAGTTATGGGTTCAAAAATATACGCAAACTTGTAAATTCATATAATGGCGCCCATTATTTCCTTAAAGCTGCGGTTTCTTAGTTTCTAACGGCCTCTGCTAGCTGTCAGGTAGGTAGCTTAGTTAGAGATTTTTTAAAATGAGATCTGGTAGGGGACAAACTGCCTCTCCCATTTCGAACTGATAGTGCTTTCCGAATGGCACAGGCTGTCACCGCCTTTATATTTGAGTACAAGAAGCCAATTATGCCTTGCTAAAGGCCGTTCACGATGAAGTGAACAATTCTGAAATCAACGTTAGAAAAAAGTCGCCGGCCCTGCCTGCATATATTGTAACGGACGCACTGAGTGGTATGCCCCCAGTAAAGTTGGCAACGATGGATGGAAAGTAGTTCCATATTTTAACGTCGAATAAAAAGTGTGCGATAACTATTTGTGATAACTTAAAATATTTCTTTCCTTTTCTGCGTTTTCAATGCATAGAAGTGTAAAAATAAACAGATTTGTAAAATATCTACTTTCCTAATAATTTCGCAGTTTCACTTGACCGACGCATGCATAAAGTGCTGAGGCCCGTGGCAATGCTAAATTTACATAAGGCGGAAGAACACACAAGATGCATACAAGCAGATCTTACGCAGGGCTTCCAAAAGTGCTCATTTTTACCGTGAACAGTCTATACACATATTTGACTGTTGCCTGTTAACGTGCCCGCTTTATGTCGACTGGCGTACTGCACGACGTAGCCTACACAAGTACAACCCCGGGAATATCTAGCCCTTAATTTCCCGCTCCTTATTTTTTTATTATCTGGCCAGCAACTTGAAAGTTGCACAGATAGTTGTGAGGAAACATGTACAAGCGGTTCGTATGTGAACTGAACACGTCCCTAACAACCTATCGTTAGCAACAGTGACACAGTGAAACCACGCACCACAAAAGAAATACCAGGGAAATCGAAAGAAAGAAAGTTAAGAAAACATACATTGTTACAGTTTCCCTTGGTTTAAAGGGGATTAGTTAAAACTCGTGTATTTTATGAGACAAACTATGCTTGTCATCTCTGCAACGATTCCACGTCGTTCTTGGCTTGGCCAGGCACACATGCTACATATGCTCGTTGTGTATTCTTCTGCCTTATGTAAAATTAACATTGCCAGTGACATAATCACTTTATTCATGCGTCGATCAAGTGAAATTGTGAAATTATTAGAAAAGTTAATATTTTACAAATCTGCTCATTTTTACACTTCGATGTAGAAAATAAAACAGGAAGTGAAATACATACTTTATCATAAATGGTTGCCTAACATTTTTTATTCGACGTTAAGATATGGAACTACTTTCCATTCATCGTTACCAACTTTACTGGGCGCATGCCACTCAGTGCGCCCGTTAAAATATGCGCAGACATGGGGCAGTGACTTTTTCCTAAGGTTGATTTCAAAAGTGCTCACTTTATCGTGAACAGCCTTTATTTACGTGTCTGTGTTGTTCGGAATTGGTATCCAGAACCTAGCGGTCTACAGTAAACACCCTAGCAATTTTAGCCGTGGCTGTAGCAGGATACTATAACAATATACTGTACAACAACTAAAGGCAATACATCGGTCTCAGGTTCAGTTTGTGGTGTGGTCAGTGGCCGTTTCAGGAACTATGATTGCTGTTTTTCCGACGTCGCTCCAAGGAAATGCTGGGATAGCTGCTACTGTTGTTCATGATCGCTTTCCCCACTCCAAGGGGGGAGTATCCATGCCATCTTGGATTTACGTATTTTCCTAGCTCCATAACGTAATTTTCTGAGTCAGTCAATATTTAAACACCAAACTAGTCAAGGCACAGGGAACACATTAGCAGCTATTTTGACATCCTACTTATTTTTCTTACATGATTAGTTTCAGGTGTGTAACCGTAGTAAAATATTACCTAATTATTTATAAGCGTAAATACCACATTGGGGAAAAAAACAGGTATAATATAAACAGTACATATTAAAAATACGTTAAGTAATCCTTTATGCCACGTCTAGCTTTGATTTTTTATTTCTGGTCATACATTTTCGTAACGAGGATTTGTAAGAAAAATCGAATATGGAGTGAATATCGACCCCTTAATGTACGAGTGCTTGATTCCGACTGCAATTACGCCGCTGCTGAAGAGATATTAACCTTTTGAAAAGTATGCTCGTATAGGTATACTCGGGGTACGTGTATATGAAAATTTATTTGCTCTTGAAGACAAAGCTCACACTTTTATAGCTTTACTATTCCGCTAGTCAACATTTAAGTTTGTAAGAATAAAACCTTCCTTTTTAATAATTTTTCAAACGGCCACGATGTATTGTAAAACGTGTTACTTCTATCGTAATACATTAATTGGTACACATCCAACGTGTGACTTCATTGGTCGACGGCCAGCCAATAATAAACGTAGGCGTGTCCGGTGTAGCCAGGACCAATAGGACAACGGTAAGTGGAAGTACAGAGACCAGTCAAAATAATATTGCTGTAGTGTAGAATACAGGCAGCTCACTTCACACTTGTCCTCAGTGCTAGTAAATGTCTGCCATCCTCAAAGGGTTAAGCAGCAATAATGACTACAGTGGTATATTTACGTTATTCCTTCCCGTTCGCCGTCAGCTCAGATTTAATTCTTGATAAGTTATAAAAATGAATGGAAGAAGGGAAGGACGCGTGTGTATCCGGTCACGTGGTGCAGGGCACAGGTAGGTGGACGGCGCCAAGCCGCGTGGGAGTGCTCGGCGGGCGGGATCGTGTTGATCAAAGGAAGCGCTTGCAGCCCTCGCCCCAGTCCTGTGAGGGTGTCTTGTGTCTCACCCTGGCACGCTCACAGCCGCCATGCCCCACCAACCCCCTCCACACACACTTCCACCCCGCTAATTTCTCACAGCGATGAGCAGGGAAAGCGATCTGGCCCGCCGAGGAAGGCAGGCCCCGATGTCTATATCCGGGATCGCGGACGCTGATGAACACAGGAAAGTCTCCCCGAGCCTCTTCCCATGTTTGCCTCTCCCCCAGACGAACCTCGCCTCTCTTTCGGCACACTGCGTAAAAAAAAATTCTGCGTTCAACGACTTGTGAAAAACCTCCTCCCGGGGCTCCGAACACCCCCGTTACTTTTTCCACCCCTAACCTTTGCACGGCGGAAAACAAAATGATCGAATTTTATAAAAAAGAAAAAGTCACACGCATCGCAGGTTCTCTTCTCTTCAGTGTCTAATTAAAAAGTTTCCCGTCTATTCCAATTTCCCCGTCCTCTTCACTCCAGCGAATGTGTCACTTCGAGAAAAAAAAAAGGGGCCATCCTACACCCATTCCCTCCTGCGCCCTTCACAGACTCAATCACGAGCATTACGGTGACGTCGTATCCCCTGGAAATAGACGTACCCGTTTGTTGCCATCGCAGACGATATCGTGGGGTGCAAGTAAAGGGTTGGTGGAACTACTTGCGCCCCACTGGCAAAGCGAAACACTTTTGAGCTTTCAAACACGCCCCTCGCATATCTTTACAGCGGGTTGGCAGACAGTGGAACTAAAAATATTCCCATCAAAGTATACTGTTACTGAAATAATAATACTTTTGAGGAGTTGCACCCTAGGGCGTGATTCTGTGCAGCCACCAAGAGCCGTCATTCCTTGTATTCTAAGATATTATTTAGAAATTTGACACATCCGTATACACATAAAAAGTTTAGGATTGCGTAAGAAGTAATTGATAACTTAAACTTTACATGATTTAGGGCATAAATCAATAAAATTAATAAGAAAACACTGTGTAATCTAAAAAAACATAACTGAAAATTAAGTAGCATGAGAACATTTTTTAGTGTTTTTAATAGACTGTTCTCGCATATATACTATACATCTGACGCCAAAAAGAATATTGTGTTTGATACACATGCCTTAGAAATGCCCAAAAGGGCTAACAAAAAAAAAAACCAAGCAATGTTAGTCAATCCATCATACAAATTTTAGAACGTTTATCACTCGCGTTAACACACATCTAAACAATACCGATGTGAGTGGAAGAGAATATTCCCTCTTAATATACACAACCAGTCCTATATCGCAGGAAATTTTCGTGAGAGTGTTAAGATATATCAGAATCCCGTCCTCAGATGTCAAAGGATTCCCGCCCCAAACTAATGCAAGTCAATATAATTGATTGTGTGTTGTACGTTACATATATACTAAACTAATAACTAAAGGAGATATATGGAATTTCTAGCTCCTTTAAGTATTCCGTTTCATTGTTCCTCATATAGACAAACACTTTGTATCTCCTATAGACACATCAAGGGTATTTTATATACTAGAGCATTTGCTATAAGTAACCCAGTTCAATTCATCTTTTTTACAGACAAATATTTTGCCCTACTATAAGTAAATTTTCTACCTCCATTACTTATTATCAAATGACATTTACATTACTTATATCTCTTTAAATTAACATCTCTAATGAAAAACTTCATCCCGCATTATAGTGGTAACTCGAGATCAAATCTAGATACAATTACATTCTATCATCATCCTTAGCAAATGTGAATTTAAAAGTACCACTTCAACTATATAGACTTCACAGTAAAAATGTTTCTTTATACAAGCACTTCCTTAATTTAGTTACTAACATATTGTATCATCTATAAATAACTATAAAAATTAACAAGAGTGTCAATATTTATCGCTCAATATATAATAATTAGTTACTAATTACGCAATTACATGTAATTATACCTAATTAGCCTGTATGGGGCTTGAACCAAGGACTACTCATACACCCTCCAAAAATTTTCAAAGTCCCTTAAATGTCGCTTGGGTGCTTTGCGTACTAAAAGAGTACCCTCACAGCAAACAGCTAATTACAGCACATCTCAGAAGGACGTGGCAACCAGTCAGCCAATCATAGCACAGCTACCAGGTATTTGGGAAGGGAGGAACCCGTCAGCCAATCACAGCACACGTACCAGGGTTTAGAGGGGGAAGGGGGTGTTCTAGACACCCCTCCCAAGATAAATCAAATGTCCTTTGTGCCAGTGTTGCACCCCAGTGGTTCAAAACATGCGTGACCCCTACTTATAATGAAGGCTATCATGCCACAAGATCAACTGAGGTGTGGATTTGTCTTAAATGAATATTTACTCATTATGAGGCAAAGAATTTTTATTTGTCGTTATAAATTGACTGTATGTACTGTATGCGATGTTAAAACTGCGAATTTATCATTAAATGCGCAAAAAAATATTCCCTAATATACTTTGTCGCGTTTTGTGTGATATTGCATAACGATATTTCCTTCTGCAAATTGAAAACTTCTGTTTCTTTAATCGCAGAAAAGTGTATAGTATTTTTCTAGTAGTATGAAACAGATGAGAGCAAAATATCGCACTAAAAATGGACCTAAACCTAACTAAAAATTAGTTGTTTTATGTGTGCTAAAATATTAAATAACACTATACAGATGAAAATCAGTTGTAAATATTAAAATAGCTGGGTGTTATTGTTTACAAATGAACCGATTCGCTTGATACATCACGTTCGACATAGACTAAAGAATGGTATTTGATAGCGGATTGATAATAAACGACTGTATTATGTATTTTAGGGTGTTCACGCAAACATCCATGGCGCGATTTTCGTACATTTGGTGGTATGAAAGTAAAGGGGGGTGGGCTTAGCAAAAACAGACCGTTGTTATATCGCACAAACCTATTTTTAAACGCAAATTATGCTTAAGTTTAGAAAACATCACAGGCTATTAGCGGGCTTACTTACCGGCGTTTTAAAAATCACAAGCACTGGCAATATACATTTTGATAACTTGTTGTATTTGCATGACACCATACATCGCCGACACTTAAGAGCGATGAAAGTGTTCTTGGGTTCTATTCTGTAACTTAGCTTGCTGAAAGATACTCATTACGTGCAACTTTATGATACTGACAGCTGACACGTCAGTTACTCGTAATTGTATTCATGTAGAATTATGTAAGGCATCTTTTTATGGCTGTCTTTACAATGGCGCATAGATTTGGCAACGCGGCGAACGCTGTTTTGAAATAAACAATTTGCTTGCTGAATGATATTTTTTCGATGATTCCAACGTGTCTTATGTCACATGTTAACGTTTACATCGCACAGTATCGTATGTGTTTTTAATAAATTTCTGAATAATGCTTTAAAATATATTTATTTCTCTTAAAGTTAATTCTACTAAAGGTTGGTAAGATTAATGCTAAAAGTATGGCAAAGGGAAATCTTTCGCCACTAGGAAAGCGCTAGTGTCGGTAAGGTACCAGATGATCTCTATTTTACACGTCAAAAATAGGATAATTACAATAGTTAAAACATAATTATTGTTTGATGATCAGTAATATGTTACGATAATGAGGTTTTCCTAGCGTAGGAATTAAATATGATGTAATAATGTCAATGGTAAATGTAGGTGCAACAGAAACATAGTAGCCATTTGCAACTACGGTAAATTGGGATGTCAATTGCTCAACTTATTTTGTGATGGCCTTTGACAGTTTGTATTTACTTATTAATATGGCCAGTAAGGAGCATAAATATAACCTGTATAAGTATTAGCTGAATACCAGCGGAAGTATTGGTACCTAAATTTGATTGCATGTTATTCTAATATTTTGGCAACCTGGGTTTTATATAAACGTTTTGTTTAAGTATTAAATTGTCATATATGGGAAAGGAAATAATAATGTTACCCTTTTATATGAAATGTAAGAAAGCTAACTAAGGAAGTTTTCCATGTGTGATATTTGTGAAAGAAATGTGAATGAAAAGAAAAAATGGTAAAAACCTACTTAAAATAAAAGAACATGACTACACTTCTTTGTTTTTATTAAAAATCCACTCAAACATTTAACTATCCTTACACTGTATAGAAAGATGTTTTTTTTTGCATGACTTTTGCCATTATTAGTGTTCTGATAGGTTTCGCTAGGTTTTTATGCAAATCCTGCCTTGCCACGCCCTTGGTTTAGGACACAACAAGGTCAGAAAGGATCTCATGGTTGAAGCTTGCCCCTTTGAGGTCGCTGAACTGACCCCGAGAGCAGTGCGTGCCGTCATTAAATACACCGCCCCGCCTACTTGCGCTACCAATAAATTTAATTTTCCCCTTCAAAAGCCGTTTCTCTAAGGAATCGTGGGGTTTTCAATTACTCCTGGGAGGGTTCAAGCTATTCACAGCCAATGACTGAAAATATTACCATTTATGGTGACCGACACAGCAGACACCAATTTCCCTTAGGGGATATAAAACAATGAAATTTAAAATATCCAATCAAAATACAAATATGCCCTCAACTTCCGTCCTCTTGGACAATATGCCGAAAGTAACGTAACAAAACGTCACGTTTTCGGCGGCGCGCGCAACTTCCCAAACTGGTTGCCAAGCTGGTCGACGACTGTGCTGCGCTCCCACGACGAATCACAGAAACATCAGTACGCTGCACACTTCTTTGCCTGGCTTTGGTCTTGCTGCACGTGAAAATTTGGTACGGACATTTACAGTTATTTTCCCAGTACCTCAGATATTTTAAAAGTATTTGTAGTTATGTTAAGCTGGCAAGAACATCACAGTTTTATTTTACTAGTGTTTTAAACCACGTCGGAAAGTTGTAAACCTTTAAACAACGTTTGTGAAAGTTCGTGTGTAATGGACCGTATGCTGCACAATTCAACAGGTTACCAGGCAGACACAGTAAGTACTTTTTGTGCTACACGGCCACAAACCCCCTAATTTTAATAGTGTTTTTTAATTGTTTTTCAAGTTGAAAATTATTCACAGACGTGCGGTGACGGGTCGCCCGTCACACAGTCCTAAATTAAATGTAAAATAACTTGGCAAATAAGTACAATTATTCTCTTTTATAATTCAGGTAGCTTAAAATTTAAATTAAAAGTTACTTTTTGCACACATAGTGACGGAAATTTCCCCTCTGCCAAATTCTCCCATAGTAAATGTCGTTTTTGTTCCCAACCTGAATATCTCTAACCTTACTTCTGTCTATGATACACGTATTCAAATGGTATTTGTCGCTTTTGATCATTACGAGATAGCAGCACAAAGCCTGTGGCCGAATCCGTCGTGTTTATCGTGGTTAAGTTAAAGGATATCACCAGTGGAAGAAATGAAATGTACTTTTTAAATGTATTCAGGGCATTGTATAATTGTGCCGAAATGTAATATAACACAATGTTTTTCTTCTTGGGAGCAATCTTATGCATATTTGTTCTCTGTGGAACTTTACTTGACTGAGTGAACGTTATTGCGTCGGCCATTTTCTCTGTCGTTCACAAACTTAACTTGACAGTCACGGTGAATTCGAAAAACCGCAATGACATTTTCAGTTTCAGAACACCATTTCGCCTAGTTGAGATAGTTACCTGGAAACTATCTTTATACAAACACAGTAATAAGTTCTAGAACATAGCGCCTGGTCAGTTGAAATATCTATACGGACAGCTGGCACTTGCCACAATGCGTTTGCCCCAACAAGAAAGGGCGTTAAAGGTTGTTCACGATAAAGTGAGCACTTTTGAAATCAACCTTAGAAAAAAGTCACTGCCCTTTACAGCATATATTTTAACGGGCGCACTGAATGACATGCGCCCAGTAAAGTTGGTAATGATGGATGGGAAGTAGTTCCGTATCTTAATGTCGAATAAAAAGTGCTAGGTAATCATTTGTGATGACATAAATTATTTATTTAGCTTTTTTTAAATTAAAGCATCGAAGTGTAAAAATGAGCATATTTGCCATATATTTACTTTTCTAACAATTCCACAGTTTCATTTGATCGACGCATGAATAAAGTGATGAGGCACATGCCAATGTTAATCCCACATAAGGCGGAAGAATACACAACGTGCATACAAGTAGATCTTAAACAGGGCTTTCAAACGTGCTCATTTTACAGTGAGGAGGCTACTATGATAAATGCTATTGCCAGGCACGTTCGCGCTAACTGCGACTATGCACCGCGGCAGCTGGGCAAGAAACCGTCGGATCCGCGCGCGGCCAGGCCGACATCATAAGTAATTAGCTGGACGTTAGCTGCAGCGATGTCGAAACTCCAGGCCTGCTGGGAAGGGCACCCAATTAGCGGAGTGTGAGCGCCCTTTAGGGGCCGCTCGGCGCGGAAGAAAGTACAACCCCCGCCTCACAACCCGCAGCCCCCTGCGACGCGCGCGGATTAATTGAAGCGTCTTCAATTATTGAAACAGTCTCTCGCGCAGTCGGGGAGCGGGAGGACAAGTCGACTGGCTGGTCTGCTTTCCTCGTGGGAAATCTCCCCTTCCTCGGGAGAGGCAGCCTCGACCTCTCCGGGCGACGGTGGCGTTGCCCGCGGCCGGGCCGGTCAACTCTCGCATGGAGGCGGGTGGTATTGACACAAGCGGCGACTCGTGTCTCTGTGAGACTCGCCTCTGCGGCGAGTGGTGAGTTGTTCGCTGTCTCTCTCTCTCTATCTGCGGCGACATCGGCCCTTCCCGCTGGCATCCTCCGCCTAGTACCGCCCATTTATAGCACAAAGCGAGACTGCGCGCCTACCGAGCACGTCCATTAAACGAAATTGAGCCAATTTTTCTCCGCTTTGAAATTTCACCGACAATCTGAATTTGTGTTTCCTTTGAAACTGGGTAACACTGAAAAAATATCTGTATTGTATTGTAAAGGGCTTTTTAACATTCCCCGGTGTCATGCTCAAAGCTTAGCAAGGGGCGACAGCATACAGACTAACTAATAACCTAACTTAAACTAACACCCATGCCTTACCCGGGATTCGAACCCAGAGCTTCCCGCAATCCAGATCGATGGCGCACCAACCGACTGCACCACGGGAGGTTGGCAAAGAAAAAATAAAACTGAAATTTCTTTCAGGTGTCGCTGCAAATTTTGGCCACATTCGTCTAGTATTACATAAGAAATGAAACCCAACCAAAATAAACATTGCACTTGGTTACTGCACATATTTGGATTTTCATTTGTCGTTCGCCTCCTGGAACACATAGAGTATGTGGCCAGAAAGGCTGTTGTGGTGTATCAGAAACTAAAAACACGTCGGGGCCTTAATTTCAGAACACTCAGAATAATATTTAAGGCTGTGTTCGAGGCAATAATATAATATGGGGCCATTATATGGCATAAGAGAGCTGAACTTGTGTGGCACAGAAGGAAACTCTTAAGTGCTTTAGGCCCGGTGCATACATGTGGACGTAGACCGCAGCGGCACCGCAAGGTTGCAGCAGAAACACATTACCACGCTACGGACAAACACCGCACAGTCTCAACAGACCCGCGAAGGAGATGAATGTTTATACATGAAAACGCATATTATTTCCATACCTTGTGTACATAATGTTTTTTTTTTTTTTTTTTTGGAAAGAGGCAGATGACATTGGGTGCATCCTTTCTTGGATGCGCGACTTTTGAAAGGCGGATTTGCAACAACTTTTTTTTAGACTTACAGGAAAACGCAGACAAATCTTCCAGTTACTTCCGAATGAGTGTCAAGTCATTTCATGAGCTGCTAGGAAGAATTAGTGACAAGTTAATATCAAAGAATACAGTTTTCCTTTTACAGAAAGCTTTCAAGTACATCTCTCAATATGACCAGCAGTAAACCTCTTCCAGGAACAGAAGGTCCGAACATGCCTTACGCGTTTGTTGACGATGAGGCATTTTCGCTTTCAATTAATGTAATGACACTTTACAGTGGTAAAGTTTTGTCTGACAAAAAATGATATAGAATTATAGATTGTCATGGGCTCTGAGGTATATGGAGAGTACGTTTGGCATTCTCGCAAACAAATGGCAAGTTATTCACAAGGCCATAAATGAGAATTTGTATTTCGCTAATATGATTATTAAAACGTGTTGCATTCTCACAAGTTTGCACGACTTAGAGAAGGGTATAACATCCATGTTGCACTGAGCGTGCAAGGATTGATTGATGTCACATATAATAACGTAGGCTCTTCTAAAGAACCCCTTCAATCCCGCGAAATAAGAAATAATTTTGCTGATGATTTTGATTGTGATGTTAGTAGTGTTCTCTGGCAACTAAATTGTATGTAAATTTGTTCGGATTAACAGCTAGTAGCTGATATTTATTTATATAAACAAATTTCTTGTAACAGTTATGTTACATTACATTTATTCACATTTAAGTGCTTCGTTTCTTACAGAAAGATAAATAATATGAGTGTTGTAAGTTAACTATTTTATGTGCAAACCTATTATTTAGGTTGTTTATGAGCAACCATTTTCCTGTATGAAAATAAAAATTTATTTAAAAAAATATTAAGATATAGTTACGTATAACACTGTGTACTTATGACCGTCTAATTTGAGGCCGTGTTTCAAGTGGTACTTCCGTAATTAGTCATTTAGTATGTTTCAACTGTAACAATGTAATTCATTAGTTCATCACTCGTAGCTACACTTTGGAAGTAAATAATTGCAAACTGTATTGAAGAGATTACAATGCTTATATACTTATTTTACGTAAATAATCACATAAATCTCTTGGATCCACTATAACTTTATAAACATTAGTATACCCAAGCTACTATTTTAAAGGAATGTAATAGTTACTATAATTGTATATAACCTTCTACTACATTACAATTTTAATCACTTACATGCGCACGACCTAGATTTTTTTCTTATTACTTGTTCTCGCGTATACTAGGATTTGTATTTGGTGTTTAAATGTCACTACTTAATTGAACGTGCTAAATCCTGAATACTAACTCACCAAATACGACATTTTAGTGCATACAACTTGGTCACGTGGCCATATACTTAACTATATAAAACTGTAAATTGTAACCCGGCCTTCGTGTTACTCGCAGAAAAATAAATGTCACATAATTTTCGTATGCTCGTATGTATTTTATATTTACTATAATGTTACATGTTGGTATCAATATAAACATTGTTAATCATGTTTTCTCTCATTATCGTAGAAATTTATTTACATTCAGGTAAATAAACGGAACTGTTTTGTGCATTGTGTGGTCTACACCTACATTGTTGTCGATACCTTCGCGTGCTCTGTTTTTACGTCACAATATAATATATTCATACATTAAATTCTTGCTATTCATATTATGTACTAATAAAATTTACTCAACTTTAGGTTTTCTCATTGTCTTTCTTTTCATCGAAGCCGTCACTAAATTGTCAGCAGATATCAATTCACACACGTCGATTTTTTAGTGAGGCCGTGGAAATTTTCTGCAACAACGTTCCACATTTCCGAATGTTTCTTCACCTCTGCGATAACCAGTTCTATGTCCAATACGTCTTCACATTCAGTTGCCGCCATGTCCTGCTGCGGCAAATTACCGCACGTGTGCACTGGCCGATTGACTCCAATGTACTAGTGGACGCAGGTGGCCTCTTGGCGCCGCCGCGTTCCTTGGGAAAGTGGGGGGGGGGGGGGTAGGAGGTTGCGACAAAACTGCACGCTCAGTGGACGCGCGGTACCGCAGCGGCAGCGCAGCTACGTGTGTACTGGCCGATTGACTCCAATGTACTAGTGGACGCAGGTGGCCTCTTGGCGCCGCCGCGTTTCTTGGGAAAGTGGGGGGGGGGGGTAGGAGGTTGCGACAAAACTGCACGCTCAGTGGACGCGCGGTACCGCAGCGGCAGCGCAGCTACGTGTGTACTGGCCGATTGACTCCAATGTACTAGTGGACGCAGGTGGCCTCTTGGCGCCGCCGCGTTCCTTGGGAAAGTGGGGGGGGGGGGGGGTGAGTAGGAGGTTGCGACAAAACTGCACGCTCAGTGGACGCGCGGTACCGCAGCGGCAGCGCAGCTACGTGTGTACTGGCCGATTGACTCCAATGCACTAGTGGACGCAGGTGGCCTCTTGGCGCCGCCGCGTTCCTTGTGAAAGTGGGGGGGGGGGGGGGGGGAGTTGGAGGTTGCGACAAAACTGCACGCTCAATGGACGCGCGGTACCGCAGCGGCAGCGCAGCTACGTGTGCACTGATACATATAAGCCACGCCATCGTGGAACGCATTTCAGGTGCGCAGCGGCGCCGAATGGACATTGTCCGCACGTGTGCACCGGGTCTATAGATAGCATAAATTTGTAAGTCCAGAATTAATTCTGTAGCTAAAGTTTAATTAGATAGTTGAGTGTATATGTTAAGGCCAGGCTTCACCATGCATTGGCGTTTAGGGATTTAAATGCTAAATTCGGACAAGGATCTCTCAGTCGTTTTTGGTTGTAGTATTTTGAATTAAATACTTTTTGTTAGAGGTTGAATGCATCTCATTTTTCAAACAGTTTTGATTTCAAGTTTTTAATTTTAAATTTACTTTTTTATAATTTTAAAAGCAACAATTTTATAAAAAATAAAGTGTATTTAAGATTAAAAAATGTAAAATTCGTAAGGTTTAAAAATCTAGATGCGTTCATTTTCCAACAAAAAACCTTTCGTTTAAAATACTATCACGAAAAACCACTGAGAGATCCTTGTCCGACTTTAGCATTTAATTCCCTATACCCACGCTGTTGCATGGTGAAGCCTGGCCTTAAATGTTTTAACTTAATGTTTGGCCATTAATAAATAATAACATTAACATTAAAATTAAAAATCACCCATTTAATATTCTAAATGTTATTAATGCATGACTTTTGGTCTGTTAAATATGTACTTGGATTTATATTTTACGTTTTAAGCAATGTTGGTTGGTTTCGTTAGGGAAATTTGCTTGACGATTTCAGGCCTATTTCTATTTGAAGGGCACGAGATTAGTTGTAAGCGATGTGTGGCAGGTGGAAAGCTGAGCGCTTATCTGCAGTAATTGGGTGCGTTCAGAGAGCGTTGCTAAATGCCTGTTAACAGGATTCGCGTCGCTCTGGAATAAAGCGGAAAGATTAGCGCGGAGCGCACGAGGAGGATAAATGAATCACATCGCAACGGCGAGTGAATTGTGCGAATCACAGTCCACTATATCGATTGTGGTGGCGTGGGCTATATGAACGTGACGTTAGTTCGGTTGGTACTCCCAGTTCTTCCATTCTAGGTGAAAGGCAGAATGACAGTTTCAAAAAATATCGTCATCCTTCGCTGCCGCATACCTAGGGCACCAAATAGTGAACAAATTCTAAATACGAAAACTTTATTAAAAACCTTTTAATATTTTACGAGTGTTGTAATCGTATGAATGGCACTTGTGGCACTTTCGCGTCAGAAGACCAATTTACAGTTTTATTTCCGCCTTGGAAGTGCATTTTTAAAGGTGCAAAATGGAAATGCGATAATTTTCACAAAAATTTTTTAAAACCAGGTTATTTAAATGAAACACATTTGTATTTGCTATAACGCCGTCAGGTGACAGGGCCACTTCTCAAAGTCTCGTAGGACCGAGCTGCCAATGGAAATACTGTACGACAGTTCAGTGTCTTAGCGCGTACCTATGCTATATGGTAGTCCATTCACGATTATGTCCAACATTTCCGAAGCCCTGCTGAGGTCCTACTTTCAGGATATTACTTCGCCTAATGCAAACCAATTTTAATCAAGTCTAGGAAACTACATCGAAGGGACAGCACTCCACATTCGTGCACACTCTCTTTAATAACGCTGTCCATAAAAACTATAGGTCCTTTCCTATCTCATTAGGCATTACCAACACTCCTATTTTCTCCTTGTTTTTAATCATATTAACTATAAATGAAATATTATGAATTTTAGATAAAATATACTTATAAGTTCAAATTAAAAAAAATCTACTATGCTAAAATAAGCGTAGAACGCCTGTGATACATGACAGCAACCAAGCACGTCATACATGGGGTGATTTTCTCAAAGGATTGATTCGAAAAGTGTGGAGAAACCACGAATATAGTAAACTAGGGCCAAGCGATGTGGCTCACATTAAAGGCGGACCTCGGTTCGACTCCCTGTCCAGCCACTCTGATTTGAGTTTTAAAAATACCAGTACCTCAATGGCCATTTTCCCTAACAATTTCCCTTTTCCCCCTAGCAGTTACCCCTTTTCCCCTAGAAGTTTCCCATTTTCCCTTAAAATGTCCCCTTTTTCCCCTTAAAATTTCTATTTATCCCTAAAAAATTCCAAAAAAACTCGCTAAAAAAATGTATAGAAGTCAGCAAGAATATTACATTACTGACTACTGCCACCACACTGGATGCCGGTGATCATGATCTTGACTCCATATTGGATGCAGGTGACCTTGACCTTGGCCCCGTGATCTTGAATGACCTTGAACCCAAACAATTCCCAAAAAATTCATAACAATTTCCCAAAAATGCATAACAAATTTCTAAAGATTTTATTATTAAAATTTATTTTAAAATTTATTTAAAACCCTTTTTATTTCCAGAGGTCCCACCTCACATATACTGATTCCGACATTTTGGTTTTTTCGTCCATCAAACTTTAAATCAATCAAATTACACCAATAACACGTGCAGAGACAGACCAGCCTACCAACAAACTGCCACGTTATTGCAGCTGACCAATCGCATGAAGGCACTGAGACTGAGACATCACATGCAGGAGTCAGTCCCTTACTCCTGTCAAACTGACCCCTCGCAAGACTGACCCCACACACACACATGCACCTACACACATACATGTACCTATAAAGATGCACCTACATACATTCACCTACTTACATACACACGCCTACACACACCTACAGATGCACGCACCTACACACACATGCACCTACACACATGCACCTACACACACATGCACCTACACACACATGCACCTACACACACATGCACCTACACACATATATGCACCTATAAACATGCACCTACACACATATATGCACCTACACACATACATGCACCTACATACAGGAAACTATACACACATGCATGCGCCTACACACATATACACGCCTACACACACCTACATATGCATGCACTTACTAACATACATACACCTACAGATGCACGCACTTACTAACATACGTACACCTACACACATACACGCACATACACGCATGCATCTACACACACAGAGCCCGAAATAGTCCAATTTGCAGGCAAGACTGATAACACATTTTAAAACTGGTAATGTGACCAAGAACGACATTCACATAAATGTTTCAGAGGTGAAATGCATACATATTTACATACGACCCAGTGACAGAAGGCGGAGGCTGAGGCTGAGGCAGAAGCGGTATGGGAGCACTCTGAGAAAACCCAAATACGCGTTCGCCCCAGAAGAACACACACAGGAAATAAATTTATTCTATACATAATTATTAATATTCCTATATTATATAAATATATATTATTCTAAACATAATTATGAATAATTTATTTCTGTCTTATATAAATGTGTATATTATTATATACATGATTATGTATATTTCTTTCTTATATATTATTATATACATGATTATGTATATTTCTATCATATATATATACAATAGTACCTGTGCGTGTGTTCTTCTGGGGCGAAAGAGTATCTGGGTTTGAAAACAGGTCATTCTGCATCCAATATGATCGTAGTAGTCTGTAATATAATTTTTTTTTTTTTTTTCGGGTTTCTGTTTTCTAATTCATTCAAACCCATGTGGTCACCTGCATCCAATTTAGCGGCAGTAGTCTGTAACATAATATGATTGCTGACTTTTACGATTTTTCTCGAGTTTTTGTTTTCAGGGTCATTCAAAGTCATGGAGTCAAGCTCAAGGTCACTTGCATACAATGTGGCGACGGTAGTCATTAATGTAATATGATTGCTGACTTTTATAAAGTTTTTGCGATTATCTGGATTTTTTTTAAGGAAAAGGGCAAATTTTCAGGAAAAATGGCCATTTGGGACTGGCATTTAAAAATAATTCTTAATAAGTTTTTTTTTTTACAAATTTTAATAATAAATAATAATAATCTTTTTGGATTTTTTGGGTTTATTTGGATTTTTGGGCTTAAAGGTCAAAGGCCATTGGTCGATGGCCAAAGGTTAAAGGTGAATGGCCAATGGGCACTGGCTTCCAAGATGGCTGCCGGGGCACCGGAACGACAGCAGGTGGTGCTCCGAGCTCCGTGCCCCGGTGCTCCGGTGCCCTTGTACCACAAGGAACAAAATCATTCTACATAGGTCTACTTACCGAAATCTGTCCAGGAGAATGCTGGGCCTCACTACAGGCCATGGGTGAATCTTTCCCACACCTTGCTTTGCTGAGTCTCTAATGACCTCGCTGTCGATAAAGTGTTAAGCCATGCCTACGTATGGCGCTTCTTCACCTCTGGCACGCAGAAATACGCCCTGATAAACGGTACATTTAAAGTTCTACTTAAATAATAATAATAATTATTTTTCTTGTACACTTACGCACAAATATGAAAGTTTACGATGAGTAAGGCGAACGTACAGGAGGTGGAAAGATGGCGCATACTGAAAGGTACACTTGATTACTTAAACTACCCTCTCCCAAAGAACTGAATAACGCCATCCTTTGTTTGAATGACAATATTTACACTCTGTGAAATGTTTCCGAAAATTCATATAATCTTTCTATATTAGTAATGAGGAAGCATAAATGGCTAAGTTTTATCCTATACACCCGTGGTAGTATTCCTACATTTGTCCAGGAAAGAGCCGGATAGTTTGCAAGTCTATATTTTTATATCTGCAGAAAAATCTATGGCGAATCCTTCGTACTGTGTATAGGTTCCATTACAGGTTAGGAAGGTTACTGTATAAAAATGTAATTGCAGATTTTGCTTATTTCTGAAACTTCTATAAGTGACTTTGTTCTTTCGGTTTGAAGTTAGAGCACGCGTTATTGTTTTAATATAAGCCTACCTGTTCCGAACAAGCCTTGCTTGCGGCTTCACCAAGAATCATGGCACTTGCTGTGTCATCTGTTTCGAAGGTGGTAGGCGCATGCGTCACCGGGCACGGTGTAAATACGTCTCAAAGTAAGTTCTTGTTCACACTTCACCGATCACGCCAAACATACATAGAAGAGAACCCCATGGTTGTTCCCATGCCAGCAGGTTTGCTGTCTTAACGCTTTGGTGCTTGATTAGAAGCTTAATTTACGGTCCTGCTGGCTCGTTACTTATTTCCAATAACAGTTTTCTGTATAACGTTGTGGGCAAAAAAGTAGACGTTGCGATGGTTTTTTCTATAGTTTATTAATTTCAATGTGGTACAAATTTTAGTGGATTATTTTAAATATTATATCATTTAGTTTTATGCTTACCGAAAGTTTTTACACATTAATACTACCTTATGGGTTTATTTCCAAGCACACCGACCTCACGCGGCGCAGTCGGTCAACGCGCCTCCGCTCTGGGGTGCGGGAGGCTCTGGGTTTGAATCCTGAGTAAGCTATGGATGTTAATTTAAGTTAGGTTATAAGTTAGTCTGTAAGCCATCCCCTGCTAAGCTTTCAAGCATAAAACCGGGGGACGTTAAAAACCCCAATACAATGCAATACTTCCAAGCCCGATTTGTTTGATATATTTCTGAGTAAAAATTAACATCTGGATTAACATTTCTCATTATAAATACATACAGATAACCATCATCATGGAGTGTTACACCAACATGTGGCATGTCAAAAATCTATGCAATTACTGATATAAAACACGGCAAACAGTGGGCCTCTGGGAAATATCGGCGACGACTGCTCGTTCCGAGAGCAAAAATTTCGGCGCGTGAGCTCAACTTCTCAGCGATGTCCGTGCGGAAATCGGGGGACGGTTTCTGATTGGCTGTTACAGTTTTCCGCCATTTCTGTTTGACGTGATTGACGTACGCGTGAACCAGGCATAATTGCGCCCTATGCACGAACAAAAAGAGTATTCACCTGCGTCCTACACTGTCCAGTCCTACACTGCAAAAAAATGAGGTGAAATTTCCTTACATGTAAGGGAAGCTAATTACCTTCATATGGAAGATAAAATTACCTCTTAAATGTAGAGTAAATTTACATAACAAGTAAAGTACTATTCCCTAATCGTACGGGAAAAGCACCTGACAAAAATGGAGGAAAAATTCCGTACATATAGGGGAAAACTAACTATATTGTATAATAATAATATATATAAAAATATCACCCAGTAATAGTACTATCAATTATTGTATTACCTATATCCTCTGACGAATAGTAACCGAAAGACGAACACTAAATTCCTCGACACTTGTTGGTGGATGGGCGTGAACCCTGGTTCCCTACCACAATATGCCTATGCGCTATCCATTGCATCACGACGAGAGTGTGACATCATCAGTGAATATGAGTGTGTTAAGGATTGTTTCTTTCTCCCGTCCCCTCACTTAGCTGTTGAGAATGCTGAAGAGATGCAGGCGTCGTAAAGTAATTTTCACATCCATGTATGAGTTTTTTACTGCAATGTACTGTACGTGAATTCTACTCCATAGTGCAGTAATTCTACCTTACCTGAAAGGAAAACTACGTTTCCCTCACAAACTTGCGAATATTACCTTTCACTTGTCCGGAAATTTTCCCATTAGTTTTTTACAGTGCATATTTGACAAGGCGAACCAATCGGAACAAGCCACATTCAGCCTTCGCGTTACTCACAAGCATACCAAGCGGGAACTTGTACTTGAAGCGCCATGTTAATGCCAACAGCAATATTACCGTCACGAAAATCCCCCAGCCTCCTTCTTCTCTTGTCCGTGACTGTTCCCGGGGCGTGAGGGGGCGTAGGGGCCATGGTGGAGGGGGTGGGGGTACGGGAGAAGTGTTTTATGAGTTTCGGCAAGTCCCCACATCCTTCTCCGACAAACTCCTTTCTTTTCCCTCCTCCCCACCTTTTTTTATTTGAAACTGTCTTGTTTTATGACGACAAAATGAAACGTGTTTTGAGCCGGCTGGAGGCAGATATTACCTTAGGTCCCGGCGCCAAGGCGAGGGCCCACACAAAAGGAGACCCGCTGAAGGGCACGGGCAATGGGAGTGGGGACAGAGAAAACGGTGTAGAGAGAGAGTGAAATGATAATAAGAGCAAGTCGGTCACTCGTCGTCCGAGGAAATAGCAGGGGGAGACATGTTACAGGCAGCGACACTTTGTTTACCTGCTTGCCTGAGAAAGCCGCAGCAAAGTATTACATCCATGCACACGCCATTCTTGTACTTTCATAACCCGGACGTCTCCCGACAGCAATATTCTGGACGCCCGAAGGATTGCAGGGATATACACGTTGTACGTTTGATAACAGGCATAGTCGTTTAGACAGTCTGTTGCGAAAAAACATTTTTTTTTCTGGGACGAAAACAAATTTTACCTGACACAATGTTTACTTTTTTATTTAAGGGGCTATGTCACCCACGCCTGCAGCAATACAGTTAAAGTAGGGAATCAATGTTAAAGAGATTCCTTCTAAGTAAATCAATTTCAAATAAAAAGTATTCAACGTAGCCACGTAACGATATTTTCACAAAATGTTAATAATTTCATTTTTTTTTTGTAAAATGTTAATTTTAATGTTAAATTACAGGCAAAAATTATTAAACAAAAAAAATTTGCAAGACTTCTTAACGCTCCAGTATTCCTTAAGAAATGTAATGTAGAATACTTTTCGTTTGAAACTATTATATTTCAAATTAATGCACTGACAAGCAATTTTTTAACATGGATTCCTCGTCTACTCTGCGGCTGCAGGTTTGTAGGCAGGGCCCTTAACTATACAGAGTGTGTCTGAAAAACACCAACAAACTCCGCCTGCTATTCCTTATGGAAAAATAAGTCGAAAACATGTGACATATGGTTGACGATACTTCCTAAGGGTGGTACGCGCCCTTGAGGTTGGAGCTGAAACACAGGTTTATTGCAAATATAACAGGAAGTATTTGAAATGGAACAATGACATCCAATATAATGTGTAGTTGAACATATATCTGCAACCACTGTCAAATCAGCTACTGCCATAAAGTTATGTCATAGATATACTAAGTGTAACAACCCTGTTGTCGCATAAATGACTGTGGCGCCGAAGCTTAACTGGTTTTCGAATGGCGGATTATGAATGAGCACGTTAAAATTAACGATAAAGATTATCTTGCGTTGTTACTCTAAAGCCCACCGTTTACGAAAAATGCATTAATAAAGTCTGTTCGCGATAAAGTGAGCACTTTTGAAATCAACCTTAGAAAAAGTTACTGCCCTTACCCGCATATATTTTAACGTGCACACTGAGTGACATGCGCCCAGTAAAGTTGGTAACGAAGGATGGAAAGTAGTTCCATATCTTAAAGTAAAAAAAAAAAGTGTTAGGTAACAATTTGTGATGACTTAAATTATTTCTTTCTCTTTCTGCTTTTTTAATGCATAGAAGTGGAAAAATGGGCAGATTTTTAAAATATATACTTTCCTAATAATTTCACAGTTTCACTTGACCAACGCATTAATTAAGTGCTGAGACCCGTGGCATTGTTAATTTTACATAAGGCGGAAGAATACATAACGTGCATAGAAGCGGATCTAAAGCAGGGCTTTCAAAAGTGCTCATTTTATCGAGACAGCCTCTAAATGCTGAAACCTTTACGTCACTGCACCTGGCAGGCAAACAACATAAATCTAATATAACGTATTATTCCCTAAAGGAGTTGTTCAAAGTACCCATCGTCAACTTGGACGCACAGGATACAGTATTGTGATCCAGGATGTCATTGTTCTCTTTCATATACTTTCTGTAATCTTTACAATAAACCTTCAAGGCAGTGTACCACCCTTACGAAACGTCGTAGAACATATGAGACATGTGTTTTCTTTTCGACGTAATTTTTTATAAGAAATGCGTAGACCGAGTTTGTCGGTGTTTTTCAGATTCATCCTGTACATACACGCATATCAAATGAGTGTTTTTATTATTTATTCACGTCAATTTATTCGTAATTGAGTTAATTAAAATTAGAAGTTGAAAATTAATTTTGCCTAAACTAAACACAACTTCCGCGATGTATGTTTTCCAATTTAGGCAACATAGTACGATATACAATGGTCTAACTAAGCATTATCTATTACCCTTTTGACAGGCGATACATGATAGTTCTTTCTGTGATACAGTAGCGAGTTCGTCACGCTTATATGAGGCAGAACTGGCAATGGCTCCAGACCAACCATTATGCACACTCTATTATTTGTTTTGAAGGTGTTGTTTTAAATATCTCCACAGAAAATCTAATAAAAATCGCACTATAATTTTGGCGATTACTTTATGGTACTGTAGCGAGGGCTCCTATATGGGGAATATTTTTTTCTGGAGGATGCGATACAAATATAAATATATATGTAATTGTTTTCGGGGACTGTCATCGATGACATGAGGGTTTCAATCGGCTGTATTATGTCTGATTATGAACGCATTATCACGTGCCTTCGCGATTTTTCATTATTAGCTATCGTCTTTGCGTATTAGTCACCTGATGTTGAACTCAACGAGGCATTTAGAGATGGGTGATGTTTCTGTTTTTACAACTCACATCTTCACAGAGATGTTAAATCGATAATTGAAGCTTACGATGACGAGGGTGCTGCCAGATATTAGGACAAGAAATCAAAAACTAAAAACTACACAAAAGTTACGTATGACTGTTACGTATAACTGTATGATAAGACGATTCTAAATAAATCATAATATATTTTGTAATGCAGGTTAAATTTTAATACAGCTTTCCAAAATGCATTGTGCTGGAAGGAACAAAGATGTATTTAAATATTATTCACGCTAAAGTGATGGCTTCAAAGCATACGTTTTACGTCCGGGAAAAATTGTTTTATTTAGATTAAAAAATTAAATTCTTTGTTTACACGTTGTTTCCGAAATGTCCTTCTTCCAACGAGGCGTACAAAAATGAATATTGAAATTAGAAACAACGGAACGGAATTACAAACGGACCGTGATACGTGGTAATTATAAAACTTATTTGCATGGGATTACTTAAGCGCGAATAAATTTGCTGTGTAAATTAATAAAAAAAATGCATAAACGCGCCACGGCACACGCATGACGTATTTAGAGGGGAGGAAATCGCTAAAAGAAAAACACGGGGGATTAACATAACATTTGTTCGTGAAAACAGCTTTGTTCGTGAAGCGAACGACACGGGCCGAACCTCTAAATAACCGCGTGGTTGATGGAACACGAGATTTCTCTGTATTTTTTACTGAGTCGCAGTGGTCACCGGACTCCATTCCGAAACACGCCCACACTGCACGACGATGCAGTGCGGCCAGTTCCCAGTTCTCAACCGTACACTGTTCGCGTGCGGTACCTTCACACTTGTCGAACGAAACGTTTGAAAAATCACCTCTCCTATGATGTGTTTCCTACATATAAAGGCTGTTCACGATAAAGTGAGCACTTTTGTAATCAAACTTAGAAAATGTCACTGCCCCTACCTGCATATATTTTAACGGACGTCCTGGGTGACAAGCGCCTTGTAAAGTTGGTAACGATGGATGGGAAGTAGTTCCGTATTTTAACGTCGAATAAAAAGTGTTAGGTAACCATTTGTGATAATTTAAATTATTTCTTTCGCTTTCTGTTTTTTTCTAATGCATCGAAGTGTAAAAATGAGCATATTTGTAAAATATTTTCTTTTCTAACAATTTCATATTTTCACTTGACCGACGCATGGATAAAGCGATGAGGCCCATTACAATGTTAATCTTACATAATATAGAAGAATACAAAACGTGCATACAAGTAGATCTTAAGCAGGGCTTTTAAATGTGCTCATTTTACCGTGAGAAGTCTATACCACGTGTGACAAACGTCTCATACTCGTGTTACGTAAAAGTACCTTATTTTTTGTTAAACTGAATTTCTCTTATATGTTATCTCTAAATTATAATATTTAATTTATAATTAATACGAATAAAAACAGGGAGAAAATAGATGTGCTAGTAATGCCTAGAAGGAAATAGTTCTTTCGCCACGCATTACTGCACTGACCACGCGCTAATGCAGTGCGTTGTCCTTCTGATGTGATTTTCTAGACGCGGCTAAGATTTGAGGCACCAGGCCAAGTAATATATTAAAAGTAGAAATTTAGCATGGCCTCAGAATAGTTGTAAGTAACCGTGAATCCTAATAATATTATAAATGCGAAAGTTTGTATGTTTGTTTGTTACTCAATGACGTCGTAACGGCTTGACGGATTTGGGTGAAATTTGGCACAGGGTATAGTATATTCTGGATTAGCACATAGGGAAATTTTCATTCCGAAAAAAACGAACAGTTTATTGGGGAATATATAAAATATGCCACCAACCATTAACATAGAGCATTTGGCCATTATAATTAAGAGTTTGATTTTTGCACGCGGGTGAATGCGTGGGTAACAGCTAGTGAACTATGATTCTATAAATACGGCTCTGTGTGACGATAGCTGCAGTAGCCGAGCCGAGCACACTTCATCCCTCATAAAGACAGCAACAGTTTGAACAGGTCCACTTACAAACACTTGGGCAGGGGTGAACACTGATAGGAAGGGAAAAGCTGCTAAGGAAGCTTTAGCCCCCCCTCCCTCTTTTGAGCCTGATTTTACGCTGGGTATAATTGTATGATTCGTGATACAGAGTATATTGTTGATGATGCAGTTTTAATACATAAACTAAGTATAGTAACTGGATATTTGATAAAAAATATTTAGAAGATATTATCTATTAGGTATATTGATATTTTTACGCATCATTAAAAGCCAATACGTGCAGGCAAGACCGTTGTTTAAACGTAACGCTTGGTGCCTCGCCCCTCAAGTAGCTACTCTGTAATGGGTCTCTGGATCCACCACTCAACTCTTGCACCGATGATAGCGGTGATGAGCATGTGAACATTTATCTATTTGGCACTGCAGTGCAAATATGGCCTAATATTTACGCATCTCCCTTGAAAATGTTGACATTTCATTTATCAATAAATTAAATGATTCCTGAAACACACGTACAAAAATCGTCGACAGTTTTTTTCTCCCCGCCGTTTGAATGAGTCTGGCTTCCAAACAAAGCGTCGACTGCCGCTGCACTGAGCGACACACCGTCTCTTATCGAACACATATATAGAATATGAAGGGGTGACGTTTGTACCACTGTCAACAGCTTGCACAAACACTGCCAGATCTATGCGTGCGGTTGCAGCAAGCGTTGTGACATGTGCCTCAAGACACCAAACGCCACCTTGTGGCGCCCTCTATGTCCAGAGGACACAAAAAGCGGCCGTCCAAAGGCACTAAGCTGCCCTGAAATGAGTGTTGCGGAGAAATAACAAAGAGGCTCTAATTCGAAGCTAAACTACAGCAAGGAACCTGGATTGTGGTTGGAAATATTCTATCAGTTAATATTTTAACAAAACTCCACTTTCTATTTTCAGTATAACATTACTTCAACTACTAAATTTATAAGAAAAATGTTTCCTTTTGAAATGTTTAACATGATGCTTATATGGTGTCTCCTTTTTATTTGGTTTTCAAAAAGAAAAAAATCTCAAAAAATAACCTACAGCTGGCCACTCTACAAAGCCAGTCACCCAAAACATCATAAGCAAGGCATAATATTTCTGAGTTCTAGTTCTGACTTCACCACATGCTGAAAAGCCACTCTCTCAGCCCAATGTATCATGCTGTATATAACAGTAATCAGAAACAAGGTTAGATATGAATTTATTTTTAAATTCTTCACACTGGCAACGTCTTCAAATACCATAAAGTATGTAATGTACGGAACAATGTATATTACTGTAAAATAACAGCAATCAGTAACAAGGTTAAATAGGAATTCATTTTTAAATTCTGCAGACTGGCAACTTATTTAAATACAAAATCCTTCAATATGGCTTTTCCTGCCTATGAAAAAGTTTTCCAACTGACAATACAACATTTTATTCTTTTAAATTGCCAACTCTTGTAAATAACACTTGGTCATAGCTATATGCTCAAAGCAAAAACCCAAATACCACTGTAATATGCTATAGATTTTCATTTGGTGAAAAAAAAAAAAAAATATTATGAGAAATTTTATATTGGACCATAGCTCAAAGTTCATCAAACAAATACTGAAATTATTGATTATACAAGCAATATTTTGAACATTGTATTTTCCACTTGGCCATAGCCACAATGCTGAAGGCCATTTTTGATTCCATTAATTAGCATATCTTTAATCAAACAACTACTTTAATATGCTAATAATTGAGTATTACACAAGCAATATTTTAACATAGTATTTTTATTGCTTGGCCATAGCTGCAATGCTGAAGGCCGTTTTTAATTCCACAACAGGCTTTTATTTTAAACCTTTTTAAAAAATTTTTAAAGGAGCATGTTTATTTTGACTGCCACTTTAAACGTTATGATCCATAACAGTATGGTAATCTGACATTTATGATGGATTTAAAATAGAGAGAGATGGCAACATATTGCCTTTTCTGAAGGCCATCATTTAAAACTTCAAAAACTTTGAAAATGTACCTATAAAAGGAATTTTATTTTTTCTCCAAAACAATCTTTAAATATATCCTAGGAATCTGCTATCCTTAAACTTGAAAACAAAGTTCTGAACTCCACAAAACTCCTACAAGAAGGACTTCCCATCTGGTCCAACCTGACCCTCATGCCAGAAGGGCTTAAAGTTCAAATATTCATAGAGAAGTTCCCAAAACACTAAACTCATGAAGCTGCCATCTGAGCACCGCGGAATAGCCATATCTCCAGAGTGGCTCTCCTGGGGTCGTATTTATTAGTCACCAAAATTTTATACACCGTGCTCAACCAATAATAAAAGTCTCTTTCATGCATGTCCAATCCGCGACAACAGCACACACGATTTCCATGATGGGGTGAATTCAGGGGCCACTTCCAATGAACAGTAATTCCTTCCCACCACCAGTCCTGGAATCTCGGTAGTGCGGCGAATAACAGGGCGCCTGGACGTCAGCCGCCCGCAGAGCACCGGTGAGCCTCGCGCAGACAGCTGGGAGACCATGACCAGCGCGCATGCACGGGATCGCCTTGTGTGGTAGCCGACTTACACTGCTCAGTCTAGACTTGGAGGCCCACCATGCATTGAACCTGCGTCGTTCCGAGCAACGACCTCGCCAGTCGATCGTCCGGACAACAAACTCTCCAGCTGATCGTAACCTCTTCATTCGCTGTGGGCACCTCGCAGAATTCTTCCAGTTTACGCCAAAATGCAAATAGTGAGGAATCAACGGAGATGATTAGAATAGTTAGAGATTTTTAGCGAAAAGAAATTCATCTTAGCTCGCGTGAACTCTGTCCAAATAGGGCAGCCATATTTTATGAACATGCGTTTACCTCAAAATTCTTTGAACATACTTCCCAAAGTGTTTAGTAGAATTTTCAACTAGAAAACGTGTGTTGGGACAAAATTGTATGCAAGTACAGAAATAATTGTGTGCTAATAACTTTGTTTCAGGAAGGTGACAGGTTCCTTTTTACTCGTAACTAGAGCAGAGCAAAGAAATGGTAAAATCAGTATGTGTTTCAACGAGGAAGCATAATTTTTAAGTCACATATTTGAGCATAAATTCATTTTGATCGTGTAGTTAAAAAAAAGGGGGGGGGGTAAACATTGAGAAAATTGAGACATTCCGTCTCAACCTGTATGATGTCATGTGCCTCAGGACGCTACAAATCAACTGTATGATGGCACGTGTCTCAGGACACTACAAACCACCTGTATGATGGCATGTGCCTCAGGACACTACAAGTCACCTGTATGATGGCATGTGTCTCAGGACACTACAAGTCACCTGTATGATTGCATGCACCTCAGGACACTACACATCACCTGAATGATGGCATGTGCCTCAGGGCACTACATGCTGCCTGTATGATGGCATGTGTCTCAGGACAATACACGTCACCTGTATGATGGCATGTGCATCAGGACACTACACACCACCTGTATGATGGCATGTACCTCAGGACACTACAAGCCACCTGTATGATGGCATGTACCTCAGGAACATTATTGGGGGGGGGGGGGCAAAATAATATTTATAGCATGCACATTATCTTGAAAGTAACAGACACACTGGGCTTTCTGGCGACACTATCTAGTTGCGGAATATGAAATAGTAAACTGAAAGATAGAAATAAGATTTTTTTTTCTCGAGGAACACTTCTGTTGTAACTACTTTGCACCTTTTCTTCAGTGTAATATGATAGTCGGAGGGCATCTCGGCTATTAATTCTATAAAAACAACTGACTTTGTGAAAAGTCGCGAACGTCTACAGTGTACCTGTGGTTCAGATCAGGAACCCCGTTGTGAGGCACTGAAACGGAATCCACCATTCATAACCGACAATGTACCCTTGCGTTCCGAACTGGGCACACCAGTTGGTCAGGCACAGTCGGTGGTTGAAGCGAGCCCGAAATAAGACTGATTGTCCACAGTTTCGTGCCCTGAAATAGAAAAACTATGTCAGTGTCCGAATTGGCAGATTTTGTAGACAAAATTATCATGTGACCCGATTTTGTATACAAAATTGGGGACTCATTAGGTAATTTGGTATTTCGTAATTTGTATCTGGCGGGTGTTAGTAAAAATACAAAATGACAAAATCAACACAGTATTAGGAGCGTGCTGGTCCTAACTCATTTCTAGAATGAAATAGGAATGGGGAGGATGGCCGTAGTCCCATAACATTAACCTAGGGCCGAATCGCTGGAAATCATAGGCCACCTTGCTCCTCAATCTACTCCGCAATGGCTAATCACTTAGCACATCAATTGAGGTGCTAATCCAATGCTGTAATTGGTCCACACCTAGCACCTCAATATCCTCTTCCTCCCCCACCTGAGCTGTGTTGTGATTACTTCTGGAATTAATTGGGTTCCTGCTGCAGAGATTCTAGGATCTCTTCTCCTCCTGTTATTTATTCTGAATACCTGATACACCATCATCCCTCTCCCCTACCTACTACACTCCCTCCACTCATCATCCTCCTCTCCTCTGATAAGGTTAACACCCTCCCCACACCTCCCACATATACTCCTTCTCAACGAGATAGGATATCGTCAGTTCTAAACTTTACAGATAGGCAGCACTGCTGTCATCATCATAGGCCGTCACCCTAGTTATAGAGTTGACTGGTAGGAGCGCTGTCTCTTGATGCCATAATCGGCTGTTAAGTAGCACATAAGTTCTCGCAATGCTTGCCAGAGAGCAAGTGAAGCGCTCACCCTCCAAGAGCCAATTTTGGTAATGCTATTAAATGTTATTATTAATTCTGAGATCAGCTAGAAGCTTAAGACAATTCTCTCCATCATACATGTAATGCATTAGTGCACAATAAAAATCTTTGCTTTCGATGGTTTTGAACATGTGAACCCCGGCTCGAAAACTCGATGCCTTTACCCACTTTTTTTATAAATAGATTTAATATCACATACGATATACAGAGGCGTTTACCCTTAACCTATTATATACAGTACACATTCAACCCACAATATAAACAATAACAAAATACTTAATAAAATATCTACACAATTCTTACATAGGGTTATGAACATTTGCACCCAACCTCGGTAATATACACGCACTTCCTGTAGGAGTGAACGTCAGAATTAAAATAAAAGATTGCCGTACCACTGGCGCAATGTGCCATGCCGCGCCATGTTTCACCTATCTTGACGAAGAAGCTGGACAAAGTCTTGAACTGTCACTGGTGTCGAATGGTCCACCAAAAAACCGATCGCATGAAGTATATACCAGGCCGCAGTTCTTCGTCGAACTGAGGGGAAGGTGAAGAAATCGCAATGAAGCATGTGCATGTCGCTGACAACTCCACGTTCATCGCGAATTATTTTTCGTACACGTATGCGACACCACTGCCAGATGCAAGCTGCATAAACACAGGAAATTACTCTATGAAGGGCCGTGTCGGTGTTGCCACACAGCGGGCATGCAGGGTCAGCTGTCAGGTGAATGCTGTATTTGCGGTGCTGCGTTATCACGATATTATTGTAGAAGCCGAATGCTGCAGCTCGAAGATCCGAGGAAAGGTTAGGATCGGCAAGTATTTTCCATGGGCGCCTCCAGCGGATGGTTGGGGTAGCGATTCACAGTAGATGGTATGACAGCCGACGTTTTGGAAACCGAATGTACAAATATCTCGCTGATGCGACTGTCCCTTCCGGTAAGTGTTCTACTAGAGTTGCGAGTGCTTTCTTTGCCTGACGGTATTGAAGTGGCATGCGTCTAACTTCAGACCACATCATTTTCTGTAATGCTGCGTAAATGTCCTCTGGGCAAAAACATTGTTGCAATTGCTGACGAATGATATAAGGCCTCACACTTCAAAACGTGATTAATTAGACTCAGGCCTCCGTCTTGCAAGGAAAGATAAAATTGCGGCCTAGATAATTTAAATATATAAGATTTCCACAACATGCTGCCAACAATCTGTAGTATTTGTGCACTTTGTTGACGTGGTAGTGGGAATATATGTGACACCACAACTTCGCAAGTAAGAATACATTTATTAAAGTAACCCTCTGTATAATATTTGTACGACAATAATTCATTTCTATTTGACGAGTACGGAGTTTATTTATTGTCATGTTCCAATTATAATGCAACATAAGAGTGGTGTCTGCGTGGAAGTGTATGCCCAATATTTTCACAGTTTCGGCCCTCCGAAAGGGAAAAAGTCGTCAAATGGCTCGCTAGTCGCGCTGATCTCCAGTACAGCAGTTTTGTTACCATTCGCTCGCAGATTACAGACACTGCGAAAAAGGTCCAGGCATTCTGCCGTCTCGGTAATTTCCGCTCTGAACGAACGACACATGTGATGTCCTTAGCATAGGCATTTAATTTAAAGGACAGGTTCGCTACAGGGAATCCTTGCAAGCGGTCACTGAGCATTCTGCACAGAGGTTCAATGGCGATAGTAAATAAAATCATGGATAATGGGTATCCTTGTCGAACTGAACTCTTGATCTTATTAGGTGGGGTAAGGAATCCGTTAACCAACAGTCGTGACCAAATTCCGGCAGACACCATCCGCACCCACTGTACTGCATTGGCTGGAAAATCGAAATGATGCATAACATGAAGTAAAAATTTATGATCGACTCTATCGAATGCCTTATCCATATCAATACTCAAGATGGCCATTTTACTATGTTGCATTGACGAAAGTAATTGAATGTCCCTTAGGGCAAGCACTCCTTGTAAAATGGAACGTCCTGGAACAATACATGTCTGGCCGGGACCAATAATATCTGACAATCCCTTGGTTAATCTGGTCGCACAAAACCGGGCAATTATTTTATAATCGGCACATAAAAGTGTAATTGGCATATAATCCACGGGTTTAAGTGGACGAGATATTTAGGGTATAAGAACAATTATCCCTTCTTTGTGAGACTTGCATAACTTCTCTCTTTCAAGCACATCGCGAACAACTTCGCAGAAGTCGGTACCAATAACATCCCGATGAATTTTGTAAAATTCGTATGGAATACCGTCAATACCAGGAGATTTTTTTGATGGTAATTGCTGTATCATTGTATTAACTTCCATATCTAAACATGGCGCCTCCATGCCCGTCTTGCTGTCACAGCTAACTTTGTTTTCACAACCTGCAAAACCGATGGAAGCATAGCATCATCCATGTCTTGTTTCGAGTATAAATTTGTAAAGTGACTGCAAAGCGTTTGCACTATTTCCGGCCGGTCCCGAACAATAGCGCCATCACGGTCAGTAAGCTGGTTGATAACTTTGCGTCGTATTTGCTGTTGTTCCTTAATGATACTAAACATGCTAAATTTCTCTTCTGCGAATAGACTTTTATCATTTATCATAATATGAAGATTTTTATACTGTGCATTCAATAAGTGCATAAGCTTCTGTTTCGTGTCTCTAATACTTGGAGTTACGTGTGCACCATTGTTTGCCTGCAGGTGAAGTTCGTGTAGCATACGTTCGTAAAATGCACGCGTTCCCCTTCGTTCTTCTGCCAGTCGGTACGCATGCCTTTTAAAAAGCCTCATGACGTTCGGTTTTACACACACATCCCACCACATCGCCACAGAGGGTAACTGGTATTTTTTGCTATGCCAACATTCCCAATTAGCTAGGAAGTCCTCTTTTACTTCTGAGTTTCTAATAAAGACGTATTTAGACTCCATATACCTCTGCCAAACCGTGTTACATCCACAAACTTTTCATAAATAAATATCACTGCAGAATGATCGCTGAATGCTACCGGAAGAACATCATATCGATGCATTTTATGTACATGCTGTTTTTTCACGTAGAATCGGTCAATCCTAGACCGACTCTGTGAAGTCACATAGGTGTAATGAATTCCTTGGAAATTAGATGCAACACCACACAAGTCTAAGCGAGTGATTAAAGTAGATAGGACAGCGTTAGTAGGATAAATGTCACCCTGATGATCATGGGGGTGAACTATGCAGTTGAAATCTCCACCGAGTATGAATTGATTACAGGGTGGATGGAAAAAACGGAATCAAATCCACGGAGAAAAACTGATTTCTTTCATATCTCGCTTGGGAGCCGGAGGAAGCATAAACATTGACTAGCGACACATCGTTTATTCGTCCTGACATCACTCAGCCTGACGGGTGGTAGCGCAAGTCTTCAAGTTCCAGCCTCGCACGTATAATAATCGCTGTCCCCCGTCCCCAGTCACCAACGTTTGTATACACATTGAAGGTATGAAACCCTATAAAATCTTGAATCTCTACTTCTTGCAAGAATGCAGTGTCAACTGCTTGTGTTCGAATCAGCGTCTCTAGCCCTGCCAATCTCGCACTGGAAGAGATTGTACAAATATTTAAAGTTAAAATGTTCAATAACTCTATCATGTGTTCCTCAAAATGTAGTGATAGTATCAGAGAGAAGGAAATGGAAAGGTGGACAAGAAGGAAAAGTGGACAAAGAAAAATGGGGGCCGGTAATAGGGCATACAGGTGGGGATACACATGTACCGGTCGCATTGTTAGTTAGTTGGGTTATCAGGATGTTCTTGGCTAGAGGCACACATTTTATTTATAACGGCCTTTGCTAGTTCCAAAGATTCCTTCCTGTTTTGTAGCTGTGATTGTTTACTCTGCGATAACACCTTCGCTTTGCGAACAGGCCTTACTCTTGTGGCCCGGGTGTCGCGTTCGTAAGGTCGCTTTTCTCTTACAGATATATTTTCATCCACAGTTGTTACATACTTCCATCGTGTGGTTGCATTGTTTATGCTCTCCATGTCCATGCTGTCCCCCCATGAAGCAGAGGACAATGGAATGTGTAGCGGCGAGACATCCTGTGTGTGTGGTGGTAGCCCTGCTCGAGCAGTAACAGTATTTTGAGTCGCCTCCACGTGCATCTGGCGTGGCGTGGTCACTAAGGTGTTGAGGTTGACCGCATGCTCAGCAGATGAGTCACCGACAGGTGTTTGTACTGGACCTTGCTGCTCGTATCTGCGAAGTGGGGGGTAATCCGCTCGGGGAGAGTGCTGGGCAGGGGTGGACACTGTAGGTGTGTCAGCTGCGAGATTTTCCGTTGCCCTATTCATCCCCCAGTGGCGTAATGCACGTGCGTCCTTTTCTTGCAAACTAAGACACACAATGTGTTCATGAGTAGGAGACTGGCAGTAACTGCACGCTCGTGGTTGTCCGGGATATACCATTACAGCCCGAAAGCCATCAACTGACACGTAAGATGGGATGTCTTTTTTTATTTCCATCTTTGCCACGCGTACTCCCGTTTTTACTTGGAATTTGTATTTATGATTCCATACTTCATCTTGTAATGTAACAAGTCGACCATACTTCACTAACTCCGCCTGCATTTTTTGGTTGTCTATTTCTATAGGAAAATTTAGAATTCTTACCAGTTTTAAGTTATCGAAAACTTGTTCGATGGTGACGTTGATCCTTTCCTGGTCTGCGGTGACTGAAGTTGACTGGCCGTTGGTGCGACGCAGTATCGCTTCACAAGGTCCAGAGGAAACAAGTTTTAAAAACAAACAGTTCTGGTGCCCATCCAGTTGAATAGCTTCAATTTGATCTTCTGTTACAGTTAAAACCGTATCAATCCATTCATGTATTTCCATGACCGAAGGTCGTTTGGCAAACACGATACTGAAGGTATTCACGCATACATTAGACATGTTGGACAAACCTAGACGTGACTGACACTAATATAGAACTATTACTACGCGCGTCGGAACAGAACCCCGTTTAAGAGCGCGGGACGACAGAACTCCGCACACCGGACATGATATTTACTCCGCCGCTGCTCGGCCACGATTTACTTGGCCATTGAGTCATTAGTAGCAATAGGATTTTAAATGTTGTATTTACAAAAAGAAACATTCCTACATACTTGCATAGTCAAAACGAATATGTAGTATACATCCCAGTCGAACAATCGATTAGTTAAAGCATAATTATATAAAAAAGTTAGGTATTTCAGTATTATTTTGTATATAGAACTTTAAAATAAAAAAAAAAATGCATGTATGAAACGAAATGATTATGAACTTGTATTTAAAATAGATTTAGTTTATGAGGTTACAACTGCCAAATATTCAAAATATATTTTTTTTATAAAAAGTTATGTCTTTAAATTAAATATATTTATTAATTTTTTACAAAACATACATAACCGAGTGACATATCAAAACATTCGCATTTTTTAGACACTTATGAATATATCAGCAGGAAAAATGATTATGTAACTATAACTGCCGCCATCTTGAATTTTAGTGAGCATAGAAGCATATTTTTTTAAATTTTCAAATTAATGATATAACCACTCCGAACATCCAATACAACACTTTGTTTACCTTTCAACAGTTCATGTAAGTCCTAAATCCTTTCTAGCATGATCAATTTTGAGTTAAGCCCTTTTATAAATATAGGCATAATTTCCGAAACATTAATGCCATGGACATCAAATTCATACCATAGAAACCATACCCAACACACACCATAATTCTAAGCTCATTTAAGCCCTAAAGCCTTTCTGACAAGGTCAATTTTGAGTTAAGCTCTTTTATAAGCATAGTTACTCATAATTTCCGAACATTGAATATATAGTGATAAAATTCATAACATAGGCATCATACCCAATATCCATAATATATTAAGGCCATTTAAACCCTAAGATCTTTCTGACGATATAAATTATGCATTTAAGCCCTTTTATAATCATAGTTACTCATAATTTCCGAACCAGTGAATATATAGTGATAAAATTCATAATGTATGTATCATACCCAATATACATTAAGATACTAAAGTAATTAAAACCCTAAGGCCTTTCTGACAAGGTCAAACACACCTAAAGCCTTTTTTTAAGCATAGTAACTCATAATTTCCCATCTAACAACACCTACAAACATCACATTCATAACATACACATCAACCCCAATGACAAACAAGACTACGAGGGCAAACACATGGAAAACCCTTTTATAAGAATAGTAACTCATAATTTCCCATCTACCGAAGCTATAGTCATTAAATTCTGGCTCTAATGACTAGTGAGCAGATTGCTACTGAACTCGATACCCATTCAGGATACTTTCATTTTATTCAGTTTTATTAGTTTGTAATTTAAACACTGAATGATGATCAAACCCATCAAGGTAAATAAATTTGTGTATTAAGCAATGGATAACTATACAAAACAGAATTTACATATTGATTCGAGACTCATAAGTTACATTACGATACAAAATGCATAACAAGTAATCAAACCTCGCGAACAGTGCTCAGGGAACAGCTTCGCTTGTGAGGCGAGTTCGCACTTATGCAAAGCCTCCACAGGCTCCACAGACTCCACGTGCTCCACATCCTAAGGCAGCACCACAAATATCCTCACATCCTAAGCCAGCACCACAAACACACACAAACTCACACACACATACAATCACACAACTGAACTACACTTACCAGTCAACTGAAATTTTTTTTTACAATTATATCAACTTGCACACATCTCAAATGAACCAAAACAAGCACGATCATACTATGAGACCATTTCAACTTATAATGGTAACATCAGACCAACAAAATTAGTTTCCAAATCATTCCAACCAGCTAAGCCAACATTGCCTTTAATTCGCATACCTTCTCCATCACATCGTGGAAGTCATTATACAGATATTAGTAAAAGATTTACAATAAAAACACCGATATTTTTTCCATCTAATGGTAGGATATTAGAATAATTTTCCCATATAGAAACAAGCTCAGTACTCAATTTAACAAAATCAGAGAGACATACTTAATTTTAAAAAATATACGACCTCCCACACCCTATCTAGCGTCAAAGCAAATGTTACTGGAAGATGGATAAGATTTGTGAATTTACTGAAGTCATGCAATTATCTCTATGTTAAAAAATTTCTATAATATGTAGGAGGAGAAAAAAAACATCTAACCTTAAATAATTAACTAACAGAAGTTACTTTTCTTTTATTTATTTACTAAAAAAAATACTTTCATCATGAAGTCGCATGTATCTCTTCTAAATAACATCTCAATTGCCAGAGAATTCCATCTCAATAGATATATCATTCTTACTTACAATTAATTTATATGTACCATAACACTAACTACAACCATCAGAAAAAATTTTATTTGATGATAACATCGTCAATTCACCTTTAACTCAGATTAGACTTAAAACAGTTAAATCAGTTAATAAAATGAGAGAATGAATAAAAACAATAATATTCCATACACTTCTAATTTTATTTCACACAATAGTCAAAATTACATACATAAATACACTCATCATATTCTCCACTCAACAAAACATTTATGCAAACAATCCAAACTCAATATTGCGACCTTAAAACCAGTTCATAATATTTAAATTACCTACAAATATATACAGTTTTTATGAAGAACAGACATTATTGCATTACATTGTGTATACATTCAACTACATGTTTGTCTAATATAAATTTCCTGGTAAATATATCCGTGCTCACATCATACACCGATGTACTACAAATTCAGGATTTTTTAAACAATTGCTGGTCATATGACTATAATACATATTATTACGGAATGTAAATAACTTCAAACATGAGCGGCACTGATTTTCAGAAACTATTGAGTTATCCACCCCATCACTTCCATCGCAAGTTAACAAATGTTTTTCAAGTTGGGTGTGATCACTAAACACCGAATGACATTTACTACATGAATATTTCTTTCTAAGTATGTTTCCTAAACAATATTTTAATTTTGTTTCGTTGTATTCTCAAATTACGTTGTGGAGTAAATTCCTCCTCGCAAGTTTTACACTGGAAACGAGCTTGTGCACTCTCTTCCGAAGTAGTTGCCAATGATGTAATCAATTCACTTGATTGCAAGGAAATTTAACATTCTTTCTCATGCTTCTTTAATGCATTCTCTTTCTTAAACAAACGTAGATATAATCCACATCGCTATACTTTCTTAGTAGGATTCTTGGAACATGCTCTCTTTTCATGACGATGAACATAACGATATGCGGTAAATGTTTCTCCACAGAAACGACATGCGTGGTGTATTCCCGTTGATGTGTTACCTTTACATACTGTTACATGCCATGCTAATGAATATTGTCTCGTAAATATACGTTCACAGATTGTACAGGAATACCTAACACACTCAGGATTCATTACACAATTACTTCTTTCATGGCGCTGTATACTGCGAATATGCTTAAAGTTTTTGTTCCAGTGCTGACAGTGTAATCCAAGGGATGGTTCACCCATTGCAGGAGTAAAACTACAGCAGGTAATAACATGTAGATCTAGTTTATCACTACTACCAAACAAAGATTGACATTTCAAACATCTCTGTAGATGGAGAGTAGGTTTACTATGGCAGAAGCGTTCATGAGAAAATAACTTTCCCCCATCGAAATACTCCATGGCACAATAACAACACTTATGCCTCATATCTAATGCTTGATGCGAGATTTCTTCTGAAGAATGCAGAGCCAATGTGTTCACCTCTATCATCCTAAACAGACTGAGTTAAATACCTTAAGACAACAAGCTTTTATACCTTTCGTAAATGTAATAATATACGATGGGGAAAAATCAACCAATCATTAGAGATTCAATAAACCGGTGACCCATTGAATGAAACAATGACAAATACAGTTTATCAATCGCAATGCTAATACTGTTCGGATCTCATTCAATCTTCAATCGCCGAAATGTAAACATATCTCTACGATCCTATAATTTTACTCTAAAAACAATATACCTTTATACTTGCTAATGAAGTAACTATCATACAAAGAGACAAAATTATATATGAAAATCATCTCTTTACAGTTGGTAAATAATTATCAACAGTTTGTCTTAAACAATCGCAAACCAGAAACACTTCTGTAGGGTATATAGTTTAAATGTTATCACCCCTTCAAACGAATGTTAACACAGAGGGATCTCTAATTTACAGGCTTAAATCTGTAATACATGATAAGTATACTTAATTCTTTTTTATAAGTTACATGTAAACATACACAAACAGAATGACATAAACACCTATTCACATTAACCGTTTAGACATTTCATGCTGTTAGTATTGTACGCGAAACGATTTTCTCAATCATACATTAACATCACCCCTAACTATGTGCATTAGTTAAGTATGATTCCTAATTAAGAAAATATCAATCCAGCATTCCCTATCATGTTTATGGAATCAGCGAACAACCCATTCAACTCCTATCAAAGTCATGTTATATTAGTCAATTCATCATATCAATTTACATTCATTTATAACTCTACTTAACACTCGTCTAAACAAAACCAAGGTTAGAGAACGAAAGAGAATTCTCCCTCTTATACCACATGATATTTCTATGAGTGTGTCAAAATATAACAGATTCCTAGATGTCAAAGGTTTCCCAAACTATTGCAAGTGAATATAATTTAATATTTGCTTTATTTGAAAAATACATGTCTGCTTTATAAGCAACACATATGCATACCGTGTTATCTCATACTACATATAGCAATCAAAACTGGTTTATTTAATATAAAAAATAATGAACGATTTTTGAGGAATATGGAATAATTTTTGAGGAATAAGGAATGATTTATGAGGAATAAGGAATGATTTTTGATGACTGAGGATTGAGGAATGAAGATTGATATGTAGAGTAGTAATTCCATACATGTTTGTGCGAATATACATATTTTACTCGTGATGATTGATAACGTATGTACTCAACTCTTCCAATATAATCCTAACCTATCATAAGCGGTATAATTTTTCATGTTTCTCAAAATGTTAAGCTGTGTAGATAACAATTAAACATGGTGTTCTTCGGAAGTTTGCGAGAATTTGTCAGCCTTTCAGAAACAGTCTTCCTAGAATAATTATAATATAAAAACGTTTTTGGCTATAATAGGTTACGTTCGGTAATGCATCGACGTGTATTATGTAAAATTTATGTTTGTTGTGTAATGAGTACTTAGCGTTTGTATTATTGCACTATATTAAATTAGCATGCCTTGAGACAGATAAAAAGAAAGATAATTTTAAAGGATTATTTAATATTTAATGTTTAATATGAGTGGTTTCAAACAAATATCATGCACAGTATGGGAATTGAAACAAAGAATATGTTAGTATAACTGCCCATGCCTGTGTTTAGGTTGAAGTTTTGACCAAATCAGTATGTATGATTGAATTTTGACGTTTTTCAAAGTAGATAAATATAATTACATTTAAACAACATTCAAGCTTCTTGTTTGATGAAAAATTTTTTAATTGTGTAAATATTTGTTATGCAGATAAGATCTAAGTATCCTAAAAGGATCGAATCAAGTGTTAAAAAGAGTAGATCTTAACAAACATGCTTTCACTAAGGGGTTTTTGTGAAATAAACAAGTTTTGGTTGCTATATGTCATATGGGGTAACACAGTTTTAGTGAGACGAGTGTTTTATTTGGAATACAATTTGGTTTTAAATGATGTTATATATATATGTATATTAAATTTGAAAAATTGAATGTTGGTAAGGCTTTTATCTTTTTGTATATCATTATACTTTAGATTAAATATGTGTGATAATGTGTACTGGAAGACAGATGATTGGGATTTGTTCATTTGTGTTGTATGATATGTTGATATACTTCAGAGGTATATAGTTTTGCGCGTAAAGTTTGACGTTATGGGCTTTTGCAGTTACCTGGTTTGGAATGTGCAAACGAGTTGCGTGTGCATGTATGCGTGTGTGTGCGTGCGTGTTTTGGAGTAGATTTTGGTCATTTTGGATTAATTTGGGTTGTTTTGAGTTAAATTGGTTCATTAGAGGCAAGTGTTGGGTGGATTGGGTTTGCCATTTGGAATATTTTAGGTTCTTTGTACGTTTGTTTGTTTGTTCATAAATATATCTGTTTAACAGAAATTGCTTTTAAGCATAGTAACATTTTTCTGGGAGTGGGTATACTGTTTGCTATTTGGGATAAATTTTTGTGATGGGCAGTTGAATTGTTTGCTAGGAGGGATGAAATGGATTATTTAAAAGAAACTATACATTTTTCATGTATCCTCTAGTTAATAGTTTAAATAATATGCATGCGTGTTGCGTATAAAGCAGATATGTATGTTGCGTATAAAGCAAATATTAAATTATATTCACTTGCAATAGTTTGGGAAACATTTGACATATATAGGAATCTGTTATATTTTGACACTCTCACGGAAATATCATGTGGTATAAGAGGGAGAATTCTCTTTCATTCTCTAACCTTGGTTTTGTTTAAATGAGTGTTAAGTAGAGTTATAAATGAATGTAAATTGGTGGATAGAGCGATTCTAATTGGGGCCTCAGTGGCTCAGTGGATACAGAAATTTCAAGTGGGGCTGCGGTGGCTTAGTGGATAGAACTATATCCAATGTTGAATTAATTTCACTTTTTTTTTTCAGTCTTTGTATGATAACAAAAATTTGTAATATCGTAACTGTTCTAGGCACGTGACAATACTAAAAAAAAGTTCGCGGGCTGGGCCCGCATTTATGGAAACAACTAAACATGTAATACATGAGGATATTTTTCAAAGGTTTGATTCAAAAAGGCCGAAGAAACCGTGAATAGACTATACTCCCGGCCGAGCTGGGGCTCTCTCTCTGGTCAGGTATTGTCTGTCGGGCGAGGGCGGAGGCGAATCGAAACGCAGCGTGTCGTTAATTGCGCTCCGACCCCTCACCCCCATCAAGCTGGCTCCCTCTCTCGCCTCAGTTACCTTCCCTTTGACTCGCCGCAGCTCTATTAATCATGGATGCAATGTAACCTCCACATTAGGCGCCGGTCGCTGCGTCGCGCGGTATTAAAAACGGGCGCACGCCCCCCGCCAGCCGCGGAAAGGCCCCGCGCCAAACCGTCTGTTAATATCCTTGACGTGCAACTGCCCGGAAACATATTATTCATGGCATGTTGATGAAATGCGAAGTTTCGTTTCATGCGCGCGTGCGTGAGCGGGCTGCACGCACGGGGCTGTCTCTTTCTAACCGCCACCGCTCGGAAAGGGGTGAGCTTTTAGGAGTTTGGAGGGCATGATGCCACGCCCTGGTCCGTGTGTTACGACCATAGACTAAAGATGAGGTAAACCGATCTCGCTGGCTGCGCACAACCAATCTCCGTGTCCCAACATTGAACTGCTTTTCTGCCTACACGTCTAGCAATGGTGTGGATTGGGTTTGAGGTTAGAACACCGTTTAGTAAACAAGAGATTTTGCGATGTTTTTATACTATCTCTAATCAATTTGTAATGCTTTTTGATTGCATCCAAACCGGTAAAATTATTATATTAATATAATAGTGCTTGTCATTTAAAAATTAAGATGTAAACAAACACGCTCATCACTGTTGACCATGTGAATTTGACAGTTGTGTAGGATTGGGGTAGGTCAATGCTGGGTACATGCGCAGAAGACGAATAAGCGGTCTATCTCATCTTTAGTTTATGGTTACGAGCCGCGTGTTCGCGAAGCAGTGTTACGAAGAGAGCGTATGGCCTAGTCCACAGCAGCTCGTCAGCAGTTGAATGGTCCGCGGACCTACTTCGACCGCGGACGCATGTCGCAACGTGTGTGTCTACAATAACGACGTCCGAAGCTAAGCTTTCAGACACAGATACTAGAGTTCACCCCAATCGGCGCTTCAATAAGTTTGTATGCGATGACTCGTAAATATGTATCTTTCTAGCTTATCTTATTTTGTTTGCTAATTTGAATTATGCGAATGAGCTCCTTTTGATTTTGCTTTAATTTAACAAAATCTGTTTTTTTTTTTTTTGCTCTAGTCAGTGGATTTTTATTTTTACTTAGTTTCTTTTTCGCTGTGACGAGATTAAACGTTAGCCTATTGCTTCGAATAAATATCGAGTTTTAATAATAATAATAATAACAGCTACCACCCGCAATTTATGTTTACCATTTGCGAGCGATAAAATGTAAACCAAAACAATTTGGAAAACGTCCGCGGACCGTGGTCCGCGGACGAAAGTTGAAGTTGACGAATGATCTTGAGACATGGGACCTTGCAACATTGGGACGGGAACCACACATACCTTAGAAACACATAGTCTAGAACGTTCAGATAACAGAATAAACAAACGAGACCACATAATTTAGAAATTTCACATCTTAGAACAGTCACAAAACAGAAACACACAACTAAGAACTTATATTCGTTAGAAACACAGAAGGCCGAACAGTCACACCAGAGAAACACATGTGTTAGAACAGTCATACAAAAGAAACACAGATGTTAGAACTATCGTACAGCAGAAACACACAATTTAGAACCACATATTGCAGAACCACATACGTTAGAAACGTTATGCAACCGAAATTCACTACTTAGAACGATGATACAACAAAACCATAGATGTTAGAACGATCGTACAATAGAATCACGCGCTTTAGAACTATCATACACTAGAAAAAGACATATTATAACTGTTATACATTAGAATTAAATAACATAGAACTGATTCTCGTTAGAATTTCCTGTTTTGCGTGGTTCTATAGTATGTGGTTCTAGTGTATGTGTTTCTAAGTTGTGACAGCACCCCCATTGGGTCGGCGAGCTATGACGTCAGAGGGTCACTTGCACCAATCAGCAGTTAGGCGTCCGCGGACCAGTTATTGTGGACTAGGCGTAATCCACTCGAGCCTAGTCCCTGGTCGGGGGCGCGGTATCTCGACGTAGATCATTTCCTCGCTTTCACCGCAAATTGCCGCATGTAAAGTGTGACGTAATTGCCTAGCAAGTCGCTTCACTCGACGCCAGTCTTACAACACACACGTCACCACAAGTCGACGTTCAGTGGCGACAGTTCATACTGATATTAATTGTTGGCAAATTATTTCTTCAACTGTTTGGCGATGGTTTAAACCCCTGACACACTGTCAAATTTGCGCCTTCAACTATATTAGACAATAAAATTGGAAGACAAAATATGGCCATCAAATTTTTCCTTGCAACAAATTTGATCAAATAATCTTGAATGTGTTTGAAAATATGTCACCTTGTCAACTTTTTTACTAGGAGAATCTAATTTGTATTACTATTTAAAAATTATTTTCGTACTGTGATATAGCTTTTGTTTTTCCATGCAGCACATTACAGGAAGATATGCAAGGAATGAGTAATTTATTTTCACTTATTGACTAATATTTAATTTTTTCATCAGAGATGTTTCCTGCACAGTGGTATTAAGTGCCTCTTGAGTTCGTAATATTATGTGCAATATTCACTTAAAATTGCATCCATGCTCAGACAGCTTCTACATAAATTAATAATCCACATAACTTACTTTGTTTCCAGCAATTGTTCGTTATTTGAAAGTTTTTTTTATGTCCATTTTTGTCGTGCGCGATTCTGATTGGCTGAAACTGTCAAACATCAAGAAAATTTAGAACCGGTCCAATTTTCAAATGTTTGATGAAAACTGAAGCCATCCAACTTTTTAGGCAATTATGGCGGTGTTTATGACGTTTCGATGACGCCATAACTGTCCAACTTTATTTGACCAAACTTATTGGAAACAGTTTGGTGGAAAAATCTTACATTGTGACAGGGGTTTTATTCATGTTGAACCAAACTACGAGACCTGAGAGTTCTCTCTTAACACACAAAAATCGTTTGGAAATTCTTTAGCGAAATGTCATTTGAAGAACTTATATACACCTCGTTGTCAGACAGACCTCATCGTAAGCATTCGTTTGTATTCTAATTTTAAAAACAATAGGGAATATTTCCTTGTAAATCATTTTTCAGGACATAAATAAAAGTTTGTATTTTGTTGCCAATTTATAAATGTGGTTATTGAAACATAATGTAATCGTTGAAGAGTGTCAAAGTGAGCAAAATCGCTGTTAAGTAGCCCCCCCCCCCTTTACCACTTTTTATGATATTTATTCTAGTGTAAAACAGTGTTTTAATCTATAGCTAAAATGTTGTATCTATTTATTCTGAACAGACTGCTGTACTAAAGCTCTATAATCACTGCCTAAATTCTGATGAAAAGAACTCACGCAAAGGTTGTTTATTTTCCTTTGGCGTCACATTGCTTCCTTACGGCCGGACGTGACGTCATATTGTCTTACTGGGAAAGTGCGTGGTTTAAATAAAGCCGCACGCGCCCACACGACATCTCAGCACGTGTGTCGAGTTGCATACGTCATTATAACTCACGTCACATTTCTACAGTAGGTTTACCAGAAATTTATAGATCCGAGTGTCCTAATAAATGCAGCGGTCTCTTTCTTAAGGCGATATTATACGATACTAAATTCCTTAAAAGCTAGTGTGGCACCCGTCATGGCATTTTCCAGCTTCTACGGCCATATTTCGACCAGTTAAGGTAATTGGACACGTCCTATTTTTCGTGGCAGGTCCCATACCGGCTCTCGTACCTGGCCAACCACATTGCAGTTTCAGAGCGTAGGGCGCTCTCCGTGGCTACTATGTGAAACGAGTTGATGAAGAAACCGAATAGGACGCCTCCATCTTGATTTTATATCCGTGAGGTTGAAACTCTTTTAAATAGACTTAAAATACGGCGACGATTAATATTGACTATGACAAATTTAACTCTATGAAAAAAGGAAATTCACTCTTTACGTGATATACGGTATATAAAATCGCTACCTTTTATGCGAACTGGTAGTAGTATGATAAAGTCGCGGCGCCCGCTGTTAATTTAAAATTTTTGGACATGAGTTCAAATCTCCATCGTCTCCAATTTTTTTATCATTTAATTTTACATGCGGTTAATATTACGGTACGTAAATAAAAAACTATATTTTGCACCATGTCACTATTTTTCGTCAAAATTAAAAATATTACACTCGTACTCTAGTGACTTCACGTCGTTTTCAAAAAAATGAACGAAACTATACTAGTAAGCAATCAATTTATTTAAATGGCGAACGGTGATATAGCCGTATTAAAATGTGATGGCTAGTTTTATTATAGGCCTTCGCGAGTTAATGACTGTTAATAGTTGTACGAATGGGGTTCATATTTACTACAAACCACACACCCACTGAGGGTGCCCAATGCTAGTATGCAAACTGCTGTTGTGTAATATGAATCTTCCATGGCGGCTCATATAGCGGCTGGTATACCGGCTCGTGCTCCAGGTCTTGTAGAAGCATGTACAAGAACCAGGTACGTCTGCAGGTATCGTGTAATATCGGCTGTATGGGGGACCCAGCAGCTTTAAGATGGCTGTGCTCACACCTAACCTTACTCAAGTTACATAATGAGTGCAATTCTATGAGTGTTGGAAGACAGGGTTCATCGCTTCTTTCCTGAAACCGGAATTATAATATTGTTCTACGGGGCTCAAGGTCTGTTATGTTTTTAAACATTTTCATCTCATCGTTGAGGTGATTCGTTCAATTCCACCGAGGACCTAGGTTTGATTCCTGCTCCCGTGTTCTGATTTCTAGTCTCCGTGGTTCTCTGAGATAACTCGAGACGTATGCTGGGATGGTTGCTTATCTGAACAACAATGCCGTCGCTGCCGACAAGACTTCAAGCAGTACCTCCCTACCTGCTGTAGTCTGATTACATTGTTGTTACACAATACGTGGAGAAATCTGCGCCAGTAACGAACTTGTGAAAAAAATTGGGTGTGGCTGTGTTGGGGATACGGCCGTATGTTTTGCGTGAATATGTCTACATTGACACGCTCGGACGCCTTGATGTTAATTTTACGTTCGCGGCACCGCTTAATTTGATCATATGGGGTTTTATGGGTATCACTGGATTGCTTTTGAGATCCTCTTTCCAACCGTATACGATTTCTGTATTTCAACTTCGCTTTTTGACAAATATAGGCCAAAATTGTGTTGAATTTTCTTAATTTTTTTTTTCACGAAACGCATACAATTTCACAATAACCAAGCCACACATATAGTTTTATTTATGCATACAATCGATTGGTCTAGAAGAGAGCTGTCGACTGAAACTTAAACGAGCGTCGCAGCTTCTCCTAGTCAAAAGTTATACTAAGCGGAAGTAATGAGACGAGGCGAAAATAACTCAAAATTGCCCCCCCCCCCCCCCCCGCCGCAAGCGATGCTTCACAGTCCTGGCTCAACGTAACATATTCTTTGATCCTTTGGCAATTGAATTTTGAATGTAGGCGATAGATTCGAAGCTGCAATGCCAAACTGTATCAACTTATTTTATAGCTTCCATTGTGGTTGCAAATTTAAAGACGTCAAAACGTCAGAACAGCAACACAATCTCGTGCTACTTGGCCTGAGGTGAAACTTACTGCTCATTGAGGCAACAGTGAAGAAGAGGATGAAGATGAAATATACGAAGTTCCGTGAAGTCTAATGCCCGGTTGCACCAACATCATCCGAGATCCGAGATCGAACGATCCTAGTTCCAAACCAGGATCCAGTTTGATCTTGGTTCAAAGTAAAAAAGTTGCATCAACGAAATAGTATGATTCTGGATCTCCAGTTCGTCGATCTTGGTTTCAAAGGGAGAGATCGAGATTAATTACGAGACAAATTTTGCTATTGGTTCGTAACATATGACGTCAAGGAAGTAGGCTTATTTTTCACTATAGATAAAACTATATGTATGATGTTTTATCTGTTTTAAGTGAATATTATTATTGTAAGAATTTTACTGAATAATATTCAAGTGCGTATAATGTTGTTTTAGTTTCCCAAGAAATAATCGAACGTAGTTCTATCTGTTGGCGTATTTTCAAACTGCATTTGTTGACGATGGCTGCTGATCTCGGATCTAGATTTCGAACCGCCAATTTCGGTGGTTCGAAATGAACTTCATCTCGATCTTCAGTCCAGCCCTGAACTCGAATGGTGCAACAGTTATCTATGTCGATCTTAGATCCGATCTCGAATCTAGTTTCGAACCCCGATTGTGCAACCGGGCTTTAGAGTTTTGTCTAGATAATGCGTTAAAGTCTATAAGAATATCCGGCAAGTAATCAACTACTGCCGGGAAAACGTTGTTCGCTCATTCCGACACGCAGGCGAGTGTTGTAACGATACAATTATAATTGTTAATTAAATAAACAAATTAGTTTTTGGAAATGTCCTAAATTATTTACAGGTGCTTGAAAGGGATGTGTGTAATGAAGGCGGTGTGTTATAAAAACATGGCTCACAGGGGTCACTACCAGAGAGTGACAGCTGTAGTATCTCTCTGTCCAGCATGCACTGCAGGCTTTGCTTGTGGTGAGCGATTGGACCCAACCTTCGCACGCTAATTACCGCCTCATTAGCGGCGATGCTGTCATCATCACAGCTCACATCACCTCTATCGTAACGCAATGATAATGACGCGGCGCTCCGGGCCACGGCACAATATCGGGCCGTAGTTACCATTCTTCCAGCTGGCCGCGCGTATAGCACGGGCCAGCGCTCACCACACGCCGCCATGATTGAGCTGCGGCCACCACAAAGACACTCGTTACCGAAGAGCGCACGCTACATTGTTATTGTTTTCACACTAGATTTCAGGATTACATAGTGTATACCTATATTCCATTCACGGTTACTTCAAACTTTTTCTGGGGCCTCGGTGGCTGAACGATTAGCACGCTCGCCTCCCACCAAGGCGAACAAGTTTCAATCGCCTGGCGAGTCACCGGATTTTCCCAAGTGGGAATCGTGCTGGACGATGCCGTAGGTCGGCGGGTATTCCCGAGGATCACTTCAATCACCCTCATTGGCTCTCAAGACTTCGCTGTTAAGAGCCACCCAAATCTCTTCACTCACTCTTCTTCAAACTTTGCTGAAGCTCTGCTAAAGTTCTACTTGCAGGATATTCCTCCGCCTCATGCAAACAATGCTCAACTAAGTGTAGAATATCACACCAAAGGGACAACGCAACGCATTCGTGCGCACTCACTGCAATAATATTATGCGTAAGAAATATTTATTACTAGGCATTACCAATACACACATTTTATCTCTGGTTTTATTCACATGTTATCAATTAAATATTATAATTTTTAAATAAAATACAAGTAAATGTTCAATTTAACCAAACATAAGTTAATTTTATGGTAACAGACGTATAAAACGCTTGTGATACATTACTTATTAAAAAAAAAAGCCAATCACGTCATATACAGGATTTTTGCCAAAGGTTTGATTCAAAAAGTGTGAAGAATTTGCGAGTAGACTAAAAGTTTTGAGCGATTTAGTACGGGTTACGTTTCTAACGTCTACGTGCTAATCTGCATTATTGACATTTTATAAAATTAAGAACATTTTTGAATCTCTAATGAATTAAAATAATGCATTTTCATATATGTATCGATAAAAACTAATTACAAAACCCAAAATAATCAACGAAATTAAAAAAAAAACATTTGTATTACTGCAAGTATAAAAAATGGATCAAATAATTTATTTCCTATGCTATTTTTTTAAAGCGGTTTAAATTTTGCAGTTGACATTCGAAATTCCTATGGAATGCAAATGTCTCCTTGGAATAAAATAAACTGCTGCTGTTGGCGAGCACGACTTTGTTGTACTCATCTCGTGAGACAGTAACGCGAGAACATAATGAAAACAAAGCCGTAGAAGCGGAAAGGAATAAAAAAAAAGCGCGTCGGGCAATCAAGTTGTAAACTTGTCCATCTGGAGGGAGTGTGTGTGTGTGTGTGTGAGAGAGAGAGAGAGAGAGAGAGAGAGAGAAAACCACACCACAGGGAGGGGAAAGCAAAGCGTTGGAGAGGGCTGCTCACTGATGAGAGAGGAGTACATTATAGACTCTCGCAAGTCATATAATTGCGTGCGTCATATTTTACCTACTGAAATGTTTTAGCAGCCAATCAAAATAAAAGAATCAATTGATATATCCAATAATTCAAGTTCTGTCGTTTCCATAAGTAACTACATCATCATGCTTCATATACAGATACGCACACACACACACACACACACACACACACACAACACACACACCCCACATACATATATATATATACACACACACACACACATAATCACGTAAAATGAGCACTCTTGAAAGCCCTTCTTAAGATCTACTTGTATGCACGTTGTTTATTCTCCCGTCTTATGTAAAAATAACATTGCATTGGGCCTCATCAATTTGTTCATGCTTCGGTCAAGTGAAACTGTGTTTAGTTTTCATGGAGTGCTCAGCTACAGCTGACTGCTGGTTTTCTTTCTTGTAGGCACTGATGTTTTCTTTTATTCTGGTTATTATTTTTCTGCCAGCTTGGCCTACGTACACATTCCCGCATAAGCAAGGTACCTTGTAAACTCCAGCCTATTCTTCGGCTGGTGTTTTGTCTTTCACTGATTCCATGATGCTATCGACTTTGTTAATAGGTTTCATGTTGGTATGTATGTCCTTCTACCTCAGTATGCATGCCAGACAGTCAGTGGTTCCTTTGACATAGGGCAGTATAGCGATGTGTTGTAAGTGTTATTTTTCTTTTATTCTGGGCTGCTTCTTGAAGCTCTGCTGTACCTCACGTCTTGAGTAACCATTAGCTTCTAGAGCCATGGAGAGTTGTTTCATTTCTGCCTCAAGATGTTCTTTACATGTGCTTTTTTGCTCTGTTTACCAATGTGGAAATGACTGTCCTCTACTGTATGATGTCGGGTGGCGAGAGTTGGTTTGCGCCTCAGCCAATCAGGAGGAAGACAGTCTGTGATGATTGGCCGAAGAGCCTAGCCAATCAGGAAACAGCCCTCCATAAATCAGAATATATATGGGCCTCTTCCATCGACTGTCCCCAATTGGTCAGGTATTGTTCCCTGATGATGGCAGCTGCAACGACTACTGAAATGTTGGAGAAGAAATCCACGACGCGGGCCAAATCCAGAATCCTAGAAACTGACGACAATGGCCGCGAAAGCCTGCGAACTATTTTGAAATTACAATTCTTCTAATAATGTGTTATGTGACCGGGAACGTCAACCTAAGAGCAAACCCCTATTAATAACCCTCCCCCCTTAATCATGATAACATTGGTACCCATCCTCTTATTGCATACAAAGTTTTACCGTCATAAATTGTGAAGGTGGTATGCTTGTTTATTGAGCAGTAACGCGCTAAAATAAGTTAAATGGCCTAAATCATCATTGCCCTGTTCCTAACCATTGCCGAAGAATAAATGCATAAAGTACACAGCCACGAAATACCGTGACCGGGTGTATAGGCAACACGCAGTCCACCGGAGACGATCGGAAGTCGCGTGGCATACTACGCTAACATATGATCACAAAATACCATGTGGGTGGGTTAATAAATGAATTAATCATGTGAGGTGAGCGTGAATGTTATCCAGATTTCGTCTGTTAACCATTTCCCCCGAATATTCACGGCAGCAGAATTGTTGCACTGGAAGGAAACTTTATTCATCTCTGACGTACCCTCACACCTTCGGCCTATTATGAACACTAACAACGTTTTTCTAACCTTACCCGATGTCTCGCCAGTCACCTGCTGCTACCAGCTGATGTGAACTCGCATTTCACCCGCCAAACAATAAAATACGCAAAGGCGGCCACATTTAACACTTTACCGGTCTCTTAACCCATACTTTGCTGTTATCGCAGTTGTTTACCTACCTAATGGATACAAACACCAGGGTTAATGCAGATACCTAGCCTGCTGCTAAGGTTATAGCGGGAAAACCTAAAAACCAAATGTGAGACGTTACGTAATTAAGATTTTCATGTTTATTTATTGTACACTATGCTACAATGCTGACAGGTTATGTAGGCAAATATCACAACCAATGTTCAAAATGGCCACCATGTGCACCGCATCTGCACATGCATGAACACGTTTAATCATGGACTTGCGTACACGTCCGAATATCTCAGGTTGAGTGCGAATAGTTTCACAAGCTTCAAAAATGCGCTGGTGCAACACCTCTGCATTTGCAATCGGAGAGATGCATACACAAGACTCTTCACATGTCCTCACAAATAAAAAAAAATGTTTAAAGGGTTGAGGTCAGGCGAGCGAGGCTGCCATGCAACAGGACCCGATCGACCAATCCACCTGCCATGAAATGTTTTATCCAACAGAATTCGAACAGGATAACTAAAATGTGCTGGAGCACCGTCATGCATGAACAACATCCTTGCGCGTATATCCAAAGGTACGTCCTTTAACAGTTGTGGCAAAATAGTGGCGAGAGACATCCTGTACACTTCACCTGTTAGCCGTGGGGGCAACGCAACACCTATGGCCCAACCAATCACACACAATACCGGCCCACACAGTTATTCGAATTTGATGCTGATGCCGACCATTGATGGTAGCGTGTGGATTGTCGTCTGCCGACTGATGATTGTTGTGGAAGTTAGTGATGCCATCCTTCCCAAACGTAGCCTCGTCTGTAAACAGAAGCGACGAAGCAAAGGCTGGGGTGGCATTTTGTCGAATGAACCACTTGCAGAAAGTCACCCGAACGGGTGATCACCAGGCGCAAGAGCCTGCATTCGTTGGTTAATGGCAAGGGTACATGAGCTGCTGATGGAGTACCCTCCATACTGCTGTGTGACTTACAGGCAATGTAGCCACCACGTACTGGTGCTGTCACTTGGATCATGGTGAATGTGCTTGAAGATGCTCTTTTCCAGAAGAGGAGTGCGAAGTCTTCTGGGTCGTCCTCGGTCAACAGTATTCGCTTCCAATGTCCCCGTCTCAGCAGAAAACGTTTGATGGCGTGACTGTGCTCTGTTTGGGAACATCTCCTCATACAACTGCTCAGCCAGTCAGCCAACATCATTGGCACGCCCATACATGAATACCATGTCCATCTGTTCACGATAAGAATAAACAGATATTGTTTAAACGTCCACTGGATAATGGTCTACAGTAAGGATATTCACTGTATTACGAACAGAACCAACAACACTGCGTCAACGTACCACTATGGTCGAATAGTTCGAATGACATTGTTTAATTGTAGTGCATAGGGCATGCCGTAGACCTGCGCAGAGGAATAGGATCAGAGGATATCAGGCGCCATCTGTATTTTGGGCGCCAAAACGGCAATGTGCACCCACACACCGCTCGAATAATGTGTTGCCTACTTTCAGGCGCTTCCGCACCTAATACTACTGCACTGAACCTGTCGCCTAATTCCATGTCCGAACTCCGTTCACACGTAAGTCTTAAAGTGCTCATTTTAATAAGCATCTAGTACACGTATTACATTATAGCGTGTCTCACTAATGTAAGGAATGCCTAGTACTCCCGTCACTGGTCGGAGCTATTCATAAACTAAAGATGCAGATGTGTCCTTGCCAACCTATGAGGAAGGTATTGGCTGATTCACACACAGTCTAGTTACAAGTTACAAAACAAGCCATGAGCTTCCGTCCTGTGCTATCGTGAATATTCGGGGGAAATGTTTAACAGACGAAACCTGGATACCATTCATGCTAACCTCACATGATTAATTCATTGATTAACCCACCCACATGGTATTTTGTGATCACTGTTAGCGTAGTATGCCACGTGACTTCCGATTGTCTTCGGTGAACTGCGTGTTGCCTATACACCCGGCCACTGTATTTCGTGGCTGTTTACTTGATGCATTTATTCATCGGCAATGGTTGGGAACAGGGCAATGATGATTCAGGCCATTTTAGCTTATTTTAACGTGTTACTGCTGAAAAAAACAAGCATCACACCTTCACAATTCCTGAGGGTACAAACGTTGTATGCAACAAGCGGGTCTGTTTAAATCAATTGGGGAGGGGGGTGGGGTTAATAAGGGTTTGCTCTTAGGTTGCCGTTCCCGGTCACATAACACATTATTCAAAGAATTGTAATTTCATTTCACTTCATTTACGATTTGCAGAAAGACCATTCAAACATACAATACAAGGAATACGTACCAACTGTTGCCAGAAACAAATAGGCAGCCGACTGTGCAGTGGACACGCAGCGTTTTATACGCAAATGTAGGTGGTATTGCCTATGTGCTAGGTACTGAATCGCTTCAGACGGAATCTGTGTGTGCATTTTATACGTAAACGGACAACTTTTGTTCTTTAGGCCATGCTGTTCGAAATTCCCGACTGTGAAAGTGTTGCCAGGAAAAATAGGGTGGCCACTACTTTTATTTCCTGTGCAGGGAAAGTTATTAACGTTAATTTGCTCTTACTTTAAAGATCCCATTAGCATAGAATAATTATCGGAGAATTGTAATTTCCTTTCACTTTTTTTCCTTATATATTGCAAAAATACATGTCAGTATATTACTTTTCAAGGGCGTATTACTCTTATAATATTCCGTTTACGTAGTACGTGACCTATATATTTTCTACTTGTTTTTACATAAGGAATCACTTCACGAAGTTTGTTGGTCTAATTAAGAAACATCCGATGTGTATATATGTATATATAATATATATATGGAGAGAGAGAGAGAGAGAGAGAGAGAGAGAGAGGGAGAGGGAGAAACGAGGACGTCTCATTTTGCAACGAAAAAGTACCAACACTCCCCTACTTGACCAGCCTTCCTTCGGTGCTGCCTCGTCACGTAGGCCTACCGGCCTGCCAAAGTGTACGAATCAATATCTGTTTATGGCGAACGAAATTACAGGAGAATCTACATATAAAAGACTTATTGCTAATAAGCAATTAATGTGTCTTACTTTGTATGTGGACTGGCCGTGTGATATTGACGAACGTTAACGATCGTGTGATGTTACGTAAAGTTCATCTGCGGAGCTCGTACACGGACGCGAGAGCAGCATTACGGCTAGCACTAGACTGAAAAATGGTGCCAGGCCTTAGTTAGCCGTGGGCACACCTTGGAGAGCTAGTGTCGCAGCGTGCTTGGGAGGCGCGCGGCGTATCTTCGATATGGAAAGATAGCGCTTCGAGCACATAATTCTGAGAATTCAAAGACGTCTAGAAGGTGCCACGTTTTATGACTGGCTAGGGTAAAATCGCCACCCCCTCTCGTGGCTTAACCCCTATGTCCGAGTTTGTATATAAGTTCCCGCAGCAGTCAGGTAGGGAGAGACTTTCGGCTGCTGGGGACGAGACCGCACTTCAGATAAGTTATCCATCTTGTAGGGCCCTTTAGGCCAAGAAAGTAGAAGTGGACATTGTCGTCCAAAATTGCTTATGTAGAAGTAATTTATGTAGACTTCGATTTTGATGTTAAACTAGGACAGAAATTCAAACTACTTGAATGTAAAATTTATTCATTTGCGGCTATTAACATCACTTTAGCTTTTTCATGAAATAATTGATTCAATGATAGGACATTTTCTAGTTTTGTGACGTCATATAAAAACGCCAGTAAGTTACGTAAATATAATGCGTAATGAAATGTCAAATGAGAAACGGTAAATTCAAGGCTGTTGGAGATGTTTTCATGTTTTCGTAGCTTGTAATTTTGATGCATTTTGGAAATATAAATAATCAAACGCATCTCCAGAAAAATAGTCTGTCACAGTAATGTTATAACAAATTTTAATGTGTCTCAAAATGCTAAGGAATAGTAATGATAGATTCCCGTTATAATCTCGTTGAGAATTTTTTGACTGCCACATTTTAATGTTGTTCTGTTCAGAATTGTACATTTTAAACGTCAGCTTTTTATGTGAAGTGTTAGAAAAAGGAAAGATCATCATTTTGTACACTTTTAAAGGAAATCGCGATTGAGAATTATAAGAAACCCAAAGCTTGTGTCTTTTAGAGACGTTAAGTCGTAAAAGTGAAAGATATTGAAATAGTATTTCTACCATTATGAACCTGGTTTATGTGAATTCAGAATTAATGCCATTAATGTTGGTGTGTAATGTAAAAGTAGATTTACTCAATATATTTAAGTATATCGTTAGTATTTTGCATGAGCTATAAAAATTGTAGTAGTTATCCGAGTACCATATAAATTGAAATATTTCCCAGAACTTGAGTGTGTGTGTGTTTCGTAGACTTTTACAACTTTACCAGTGCTGCTTCAGTAAAGGAGGTGTTTTGATGTAGTTTGGTTGTAGTTCTTTTGGAAAAAGAGACTTCGCATCGCCCTACAGTGTAAGACGAGATAAGGGCCTCAAGATATATATATATATATATATATATATATGAATGCCTATATTTCAAACAATTATGATCGCTGGCAAAAGTTAGTTATTCTATGTTTCATGCACAAAATTACAATTACAAAATATCAAGCCCCAATGAACCTAAATTTGAATTCGCAACACTTATAAAAATCACATACCAATATCACGACCAGATGTTGCTAAAGGAATTTTCTAATATTGCCTCTTCATTAAAACATTCAGTTTCTTTCAGGCCGAAGCAGCGAGTAGCTGTTATTTATATTTTCTATCCTCAAAACACTACTTTTGATTGAGAAATAAAATTCCTTAAGCACTGTTGAAATTGGGGTAAACAATTTTCCACACTCGCACGCGTGCACACACACAAATATTCAGTTACAAATCCATAATACATACATTCATCGGTGCGAGCAAAATATTCAGTACTTTCATTTTGCAACACATGAACTCGAATGCATCTAGGTTAAAAACATTGATTTGCCTTTCATTAAAAGAACCCGAAATTAGATTTACTTGTAGGCGAAGCAGCGGTATACACCTAGAGTTTCTAACTGGCAAAGCCAAGTTGAAAATAATATTTTACTTTCAGGCTAACGAAGATAACGTTAGAATGTAAGGAGGGCGAAACCGCTGGATACTAGTCGCTGAAGAGAGGATAGAGGTATTGTACCAGGTGCGTTCTCAAATAAAATTCCGAATTTTACTTATTCATCAGATTCAATGACATGTTCCGCCCAAAAGGTAAGCCAAGCAAAACATTTTGAAAACAGTTAGACCAGATTTATTTTACGAAATTAGTTTATAAAATTTAAATGGCTTAACAACTATTTACGAAGCTTCTGTACAGCGTTAAAGGAATCTTCGTAGTAAAGTTTTACTCAAAATACTTGCGTATTTTGTCTAAACCGGGTAACGTACCAAATCCTTGATCTGTGGTAAAGATGACGAAAGCAGAACAAACAGCAGTGCATTATACTGAAATCAGAGGACAATAACGTAATACTTCGCACTATTGTGGCTTCTAATAGTTCACATTTTCTTTAAAATCCTTTAGTGTTACTTTCACATCCCCAACAGAACTTACAAATTGGTAAGCTAAAATTATTCGGAAAACAGCAAGCTGTCTTGGGGCAGAAATAATGTTGGAAAACATGCACGCCATAAAAAAAAAAGATCAATTAATTTAGAATCTGTATAAAAGCGTTTAAATTATTTTGTCAGTATTTTATTTGTGGAATCCCGAATCAGCGTGGAATACCATGTTCTCCAAACACTGTACAGACAATAACGGCTTCTAAAAACCTTAGCTGTTGAGCGCTTCCCAGATATTTCACTATGTCATTAGAAGTCCGTAAATGTTGTGATTTCATCGAACAGAAGACTTGACTCATCAACTCTGTTTACACTAGTGGCCGGTGTTTGTTCATTCGCATTAAAAATGTCCACAAAACTCACGGGTCCGTAACTATAATTATCAACAAGTAACGAAAACGATAAGCCTGACGTATGGATACGTTGGCCAGGTCAACATTGTGAAATTGTTGCAACTTATATCTTACTACCAAGTCATTTAATTTTATATGTAGAAAACAAATATATACAAATAATTCTTGCATTTATTTTAGAAGTAAACACGTATAAGTAATTCCTAATTTACTGTCAGTTTTACTAGACGCAAGGCAGTAAATGCTTGTTATATTATAAATAGTAACTGACAGGGAATTAATATAATGATTTCTAAAGTGCTCAATAAACAATAAGTTTACCTAAAAATCTGTAGCTGATGTGCTTCAGTAAGCGTTTCTGCATACAACATGTGAATCTGTGGCTATTATTTATGTGAAGATTAGTTAAATGTATGAATTTCAGTCACTGAATGTTTACGTGGCTAAAAAATACTGCTACCTTTATATTTGATAAATATAAATAGTACTGTTTCTTGTGCTAGAAATGAATGAGAAGTGTGGTCATAATTATTCAATTGTATTATTACTATATTCAAGTATGGTATTAGTCATACTCATGTATGACAATATAAGCCAATGTAAACATATATAAAACAATGTAAACATGCCTTAACTGCAAATTGAAAACCAAAATTTAATTTAATTATTTTAATTGCCATATGTATTATGATTTTCTTAAATATAGAGAACACTATATTAAAACTCCTTAAGGTAGTCATGTATCATATTACTGATGTTAGTTGTTCAAGTATATGTACTCAGCATACTTCCAGTTTATATAATTCATAAAATACGGGAACGAATGTTCATAAGGAACCATATCTGTCTTTCAAAAACCCTACGCCATGCAGAGTTTTACATCCTATTGCACATCGATATTTAAATGTCTAATTGCCTTCTAATTGCAGTTTGTTCAGCTATTCCTCAACAAAACTATTTTTACCAACCTAGAGTAAACGGAGTAGTACATATAAAATTATGTGATTGCTCCTGGTTAGGTAACTGATACTCAGAAAGTGAGCAAAATTATTTTATTGAGTAACAACACACAATAATTTCCTCTTACACGTGAAATTTCCTCCAGCAAGACCTGCACACAACAATCTCACGGAATTTTTGGGGGAGGTATAGATTCCATCTCGTGGCTTTCTGTTGCATGATGTGAATGACACCATAATTTTCGAAAGCGTAGTGATCCACCACGAATTGTCGAAATTTGCAACACCATCCCTACTAGACGTGGCACATCTGAATAAGTGCAATAACTAGTGCTCCGGCGGTGTCGCTTTCGTAAAAATAGGTTAACGTAATTTGTGGCGGTGTTGGGCTAATTTGAACATTTTATCAAATGCACTTCACTCCAGTCGATCAAATGGCAACTGCCCTTACCAGACTCGGTTTATGGCTGCAGCGCTGTAACTATGCATAAGCGGGCACATTCTGTATATGTTTAATTCGTAGTGCACTTAAAATTGCAGTTATTATTCACGATGTTTAATTAAAAGACTTTGAACGTCAACCCAGACAAAGCAGGGTTCATGTTTTTCTTTTTGTGTTAATGTATAAGTTTTTATCCCACTGTTCAGCTTGATCAAATTAATTAACACTTAGGCGGCACTAAGCAATTCAGATATGAAACCCGGAATCTTCAATATAGTTTCATGAAAACCATTGGGTTGTTGCTGATGACCCACTTTTAAAAAATCATTGGACTCATTACCGTTAGCTCCAACCTACCGAAAATATTACCCTATGCCCGTGGTGGCCCTAGGACCCTGCACAACACACAAGTCCGTGACGGATCGGCTTCTAGGAACTCCCGCCCCCTCCAACCAAAGTCATAGTCCACATGGAAGCAGCCAGTTTCGCCACAACCATCAACCTTCCACCTCCCCAGGGGTACTCAGACCACCCGTCGAGGACAACTCTTCATTCCCTCTTCCGTGCATTTATATTTTTATTATTTTCAGTTCTTTTCTCTAGCTGTCCGCAGACCTCCGACTTGCCAAAGTAGAAGTATTTTATATGTGACGAATCCTCTTAAATGAAGTAGAAATCAGCAAGGCGGAAAATAAATAAGACCAAAATGTGCGTGGACGGGTTTGATGAGTAATGGTTGTGGGGCGGTTGTAGAAGGCCGGGTTGCGATGAAGGTAGGTCTGGGGGAGGATGCGAGAGAAGGGAAAAGGGAACATTTGAGTAGAGGAGGCTGAAAGCTGTGTAATATGCTGAAATGTGTCAGCTGCGCTTCAGTGGGGCGCAGTTTGCCTTTGATCAGGCGTGCAGTGCTGGCAGGAGACGCGGCTCGCAGTAGGAAAGAAGGTATGCGCGACTGCAGAGACAGTAATTTCCTCAGCAGCGTGATGCGGGGGAGGGATGCTGGAGCTGGAGCCACCCCCACGTACATTACTCGCGACAGTATACCGCTACCCACGCCTCACCCTGGGAAATATCTTAAGTGTGTGTGTCTGTGTGTGTGCTCTTCCACTCACCACAGTCTCGATCGCTCCTTGGAGGCACGCTGCGATTCGTCCACGTGTCGAACGTGCGCGCCTCGCCTCGTGCAGGTACCGGCTTTGGCCAATACACGCTCTTCACACTACACCGTGATCCAAGTGCGGAAACATTACGCAAAACATATACAGTCATTTGGCGTTACTTTGTACCAAATAAGGCTAATATTGTACACTTTTTGACGTGAATACGTCTTTAAATTTGCATCCATAGTGGAGGAGCAATCCAGAAAATCCGATGATGACAAAATGAGGGGTACAGTTTGGCAGTGCAGCTTCGAATCTATCGTCTACATTCAACATTCAATTTCACCACTCGATTGTCAAAGGATGAAAGAATATGTTACCGTTGAGTGAGGACTGAGAAGCATCGGGTGCGGATGGAGGGAGCGTGAAAAGGTGGGTGGGTTGGGGGGTCTCGTTTTTTATTTCGTTTCGCCGCGTCTCATATCTTCCGCGTAGTATAACTTTTGACTAGAAGAAGCTACGACACTCGTTTGAGTTTCAATCGACAGCTCTCGTCAAGATCAATCGATTGTGTGCATAAAAACATTTGTTTGGTGTGGTTATGGTGAAATTGTATAAGTTTAATGTAAAAAATTAAGAAAACTTAACACAAATTCGGTTTATACTCTTCAAAAAGCCAAGTCAAATACAGAAATCGTATATGGTTGGGAAGAGCACATCAAAAGCAATCCAGTGATACCCATAAAACCCCATAGAATCTAGTGAAGTGGTGCCGGGAACATAAAATAAACACCAAGAAGGTGTCCGAGCGCGTTAACGTAGACATATTCACGCAAAACAAACGGCCGTGTCCCCAACGCAGCCACACCCTATTTTCATTTAAAACATAGGCTTTAAAACTCATACCATAATGTATACTTAACGGTTAATAATTTAATTTATAACTACCATAACATGCAGCTATACTTTCAGCGTTCATTGCGAACATGGTTCAATCCCTGGCCGGTTAATTCCGGATTTTTGCAAGTGGGAATCGTGCCGGACGATGCCACTGGTCGGCGGGTTTCCTCGGGGGTTTCCAGTTTACACCACCCCTTCATTCCGGCGCTGCTCCATATTAACCCCATTTAACCCTCATCGGTTCTCAAGACCTCGATGTTCAGAGCCACCCAATTATCTTCACTCTCTCACTCCAGCAGGCAAGAGTGACGCTAAATTAGGCTGATTTTACAAAGTTACTCTAGTGGTGCAGAGTTGCAACAAACGACTGTAAAGCACAGATTTTATTCATTTTCACAACATATTATTTTTAGTACTTTCCACCTTTTTACCTTCCGTGTAATGTCTGGAAGTTGAGAGACATGAATATGCCAGCTGGAGTGTACGTAGGCCTACATAATAGCATTTTTGATTATACCAACCACTACAATGAGACTTCAAACAGGAAGCTAAGATACCCATGACGGCTGCGAATTCCCCACTTACCTTTAAACCAAAGATTGAATTTAGTTTTAAACCGGGATCCTAATGATTCGAACATAATGTGCGTAATTTGCTGTCAGATATATGGAAGGTCTGACTCACCAATACATCTGTCAAGGTTTATGAACTAAATGGATTCAGATCATGTTTTTTTTTTCCAGATCAGTATAAAACAGGCTAAATTTTCGTCATTGTTAGTGTTTATTTCAGTCTTCGAGGTCAAATTTAGTTACTTTCACGTAAGTGTACGAAAAAAATATGATAGAACTGAACTTTATTTACGCGGCAATTTGATCAAATAGTTATTTCTTGGCTTATGATATGAAAATAGATTATTTGAGGAATTTTACTCAGCATTTGTAAGTGTCCTAGAGTTTATTTTCTAGTTTTGTGAACTAAATTTGGAACTTGTAAATGCACGAAAAAATTAAAAATTACAAAGTTACATCTTTAATGGCAATATTTTGTTCCAAATATTGCTGCTAACTTTTGAAACCCTCTGTGTGATACTACAAATATACGGTGCCGTTCCGACAGGCATATCTATATTCCGGTCCCAGGCTTCTTATATTTCTTCTTTAAATTAATTGCTTCTAGATGCTTTTTACATATTTTTCATATTCAGAAAGACAGAGTACATTGCAAACGTAATTGGACATGGATTTAACAATAATAATAAATTGGAAGTTATTTCTTCTGAAAAATGTTCCTGCATAATTTGCAAACACAGAAAACTGCATATATAGTTGTGTGATTTTATTAAAGTTATGAGATAATTTTTGAAATTACACTTACCAACACAAATTTCTCCGTATGATTTACGTCTATAGAACTGAAATGCAAAAATATCATGCTTGCAATACTAAGTGTTCTTGTAGCGATTGTAGAAGTCTACTTTCTTACCGGAAGTAATGTCTGCTATTTTTTTTAAGCATAGTTAAAATTTCGCTATTAATAAGTACTGCCATAGATATTTTCCATTTAATAGTGTGAATTTATAATTTTTCTAGGCCTGCAGTTATGTGTCCTATGAATACATGTCGTAGTCAAAATTGAGAAAAACGCGCTCGTGAAGCTTTTTTCCTTCAACTATTTACACCGTGGTGAAATATTCCAGAAATGTCGTTATTTACATCACATCACACTAAGCACGCACCGGCGGGTTTAAAATCACTGGTAATATTTCTGCTTGTCTTCGTAACATCTTATCGTTCTGCTCTCTGTGATGGATGAGGTTGAAATCGCGGTCTAATTAGCGAAGTATATGAGTGCCACATCACGAATGCATGTGTGTGCGTGCGTGTGTGTGCATTGAGTGTGTGTATGAAGTTTTAAAGCTCAATGTATATTTGAGACAGTAAACGTGAGATGTTGATAACCAAAAAGTATTACATGTGCATAACATGTACTGACATGGTCTTTTTCAAACAATCCTGGGCGATGAAAATATATGTAATTAGGCCAACTGGCCTTGCTACGTACATATGTGCGTTTAAACACTTTAAATATAACTTTTGCCCACGCGATTTTCCACTGGCCGACTTGGCTGGAGCAACGTATATTATAAATAAAACCTCTGCAAAAGTCTTCAGTTTTTATATACGAAGTATAACCAAAAATAAAGCGCGTTTGAAAAAAGCATAATGGAAGACTCGAATCAGTCACTGGCGCTTCCTTTATTGCGTACAATCTTATATGGTCTTAATTTGTGATTATCTCTCATTGTACCTACCTACCAACAAGCGTCATTAATATCAACAGAGCGTTAAAGTGCGTACCATAATATCGTATAACACTTTTCATAAACCTGATTTATCAATGAAGTTATCTTAGCATGCAAAGTGAACCGCTAAAATTTACTTACATTTCAATTCATAATTTGTAATGACAAGTAGGGAACACCAGAAACAAACGGTATCTGAAATTTGATATAATATAATTAAAAATTAATTTAACGAGAGAATGATTGTATCTGCGGAAACTAATAAGCAGTTACGCCATATTAGTGATTGGATGAAAACAAATAGGTTAAAAGTAAATAGAAATGAATTAAAATGTATGCTTGTGTCAAGAAAGGGCGTGGAAGCATTTGCTGTAGTAATAAAAGGAAACAAGATGTCCTGGGTTAAAGTAATGAAATACTTACGTGTAATGATATATAACCTTTTAAATTATAGAGTTCCAGCAAGTATGGCACGGGGTCAAAAAATAGGTTTAAAAAAATTATTTTGTTTTGCTAGGTAGGAAAATATTTGTTTCAATATTCAAAATTCTAATAATATAACCCTTTGATTAGACCACGCTTTGTGTACTGTAATTGGGCACTAAGCTTAATTAAGAAAGAGGATATATTATTACCACAGAAACTGGTGTATGAGAACAATGTTAGGCAAAAAGGAAACATACTAGTACTCTAAGCATGACATATAAGTTACACTGACCTACTGTTGAGGGAGAGGAATGGCATAAGACGCTTATGATGGTTTTAAAATGAAAAGAAAATGCCTAACACAATCATATATGCTTATATAACTAATAGTGTCGTGCATGACCACAACACCACGAAGAAAAATTATTTATTAACATAATGGTTTCTGTTAAAGAACACAAGTGTGTCATTTATCATGTTTTCAACAGGTCTAAATAAGGGGGGGGGGAAACCCTTTTATTATCACGAGATAAGGAGTAAATATAAAGTACTGTATGTTGTTTTCGATACTGTAAATAAGTGTGTTGATATGTTTTATCTGAACTATTTTAGATATATGTAGAAGTGTTTATAAAATGTTTTAATTAGCAGTTGTTAATAACTGGTAAAAGTAAATTAAATAATTAAAGAATAATTTTTTGTAAAATTTTATTTTCCCCTTATCCTGAACTTCTGAGGCGTTGAAATATTTCAGTTGGGTACAGGACAGCTAGCTAGCTATGCTGTAGGGATGTGCCCACGCGGCGTTGCAAAGGGCTTTCGGAGATGATCCGCCGACTCTTTCGAAGGGTTCCCATCTGAAGGGCTGTCACGCGGAGACCTTCCGTCGCACCCTTAAACACTCATTAAGGACTGTCCCGCCCCCTCCCCCTGTACAGGTTGTCACGCCAAACCCTTTTCCGCCCCCCTTACCATAAAGCGAGGCCGGCTGCGCGGGGGGTAGTTATGAGCACGCGCTGACTAGGTGAGAGGAAATTGGTCCTGGAGAGATATTACTGCAGGATGCTGCGAGGGCAACAACCGACCAACGCGATGCCGCTGCTGCCAACCTTTGCACGACCCCGCCCGCCTCCTCGCTGCTGCCAACTTTCTCCTTCTTCTACCGCCTCTTTAACGTTTCATTCGTGTTCGAGCCCCTGTCACACTGTTAAATTGTCTGTTTCAAATGTATTTGGAAAAAAAATTGAAGACGAAATACATCTATGAAATGGTGCTAGCAAAAATTTTCGATAAAATAATCTTGAATGCATTCGGAATTATGCCACACTGTAAGTATTCGATTTGAAGGATCGAGCCTGATATTTATTTAAACAAAATTTTCAAAGCCGGAAAATGCGCTGTTGTGCCACCATGCAACCCATTACAGGAAGGAGTATTAAAAACTTTGTAATTTATTTTCACTTAAAAGAAAACTTAAATTTTAAGTCTGTATGTCATGCGTATTTGGTGGGCAACGAAAATAAATGGCTTAGATTTTTTCACTAATTTTATTCGACCAACAGCTTAATGTCTTGAAAGATAATATTAATCACTTAGCTCGGTAACCTTATTTCATTTCTAGTTACTGGTTATCGTTCTAAAGTTTATTGGGGTCGGTAATAGCAGTTATTTTTTGTGCACGATTCTTATTTGCTGAATTCTTAAACATTCTAGAAATGTTATAACAGGTGCGTTATTTAATACACTAGAAGGGAACTAGGGCCATGCAACTTTTTTAGACAAATATGGTGGCGTTGTTAAGTTTCATCGACGTCACTGCCTGACAAATTTATTTGACCAAACTTACTGGAAGCAGTTTGACGGAAGTTTTTGACAGCGTAACAAAGGCTGTACGAATAAATTAAAATTGGGCAGAAAGCTTCATGGAGGTGGTAGAATAATTTTATGTTATCTTTTGGTAAAAAGTAATGTCGTTACCACTAAAACATATTAAGGAAAATTACGTTTCATAAAACTATTTTTCAGTTCCCACAATCTTCTTTTCCAATGGGTAATACGAGGAAATAGAAGCAAAGGATTTAAGCCGTCTCGGTTAGTGAATACGGTTCTATCAATGAAATGTAAGTCAAATATTTGCTGTAATACACGAAGCTCTAAAAATATTATGATAATTGTAAGGTTTTGATGTCATGTATTCAGCAAATATAATGAAAACCGTTGAGATAATCATAAGTGCAGTTGTATGCTAAAAATATGAAAGTTCACAAAAATATATAGCACATGTCTGTCAGCACCACACCAAGCAATTTTGCGAGCGTGTTTTAAAATTCCCCTTATTTTTAAACTATTTTTTTTCCCTTGGTAATGTCGAGTTACTACACGTATTTACCGAGCTAATTCGATTTTTACCACACATTATAAGTGTTCGTCCTAACATCGCATATCAATTTGTTTATGTATAATGCATGTCTATACGCATAATTTTTGTATATACCTATTGCTCAGCTCTTAGACTAATTTCGATCAAACTTTTGCACATATACTCTCTGGGTCACAGCAGAAAACATAGGCTTCTCTCAAATCTGGACACAACATATCTTCCTCCACAGTTTCGTCTCCTCCAAATACACTCCCGATAATTATTTCTAGTTTCTTTGAAAGACCTTGGGAAACAACAACGTCACCACGAAATCTGAACACATCAACCCTTTTCTCTGATCTTTTAATTTTGAGTTATGTTAAAACAGTTATTTCTGTTTTCGTATAATTTAAATGCACAAATACTTTCATTCTTAATATTTTCAAGATTCAATGTTTCAGATGTTATTATTCTCCATGCATCAAAATCTGTAACAGATAATTACTTCCTAGAGATATGACTAGTTCTGACAAGCGACTTTTCGTTTCGTCAACCATTAACGATAATTATCGCGTGACAAGACACCTGGAGTAGCTTCACGCCGACCTTATCACTGCATATTTGAAGTCATGAAAATGACACGAACAGTGTGTGAGTTTATTTACTGTGAGGTAGCTTAGCGCATTAAGAGTTGTGCCGTGATGATTAATAATATGGTTGATTTCTCCTTTTTTTTGTCGCGATGGAGAGCGTTCGGTTCAAATCTTTGTGGCAAAATTCTCAAATATTCCTATAAACATAATAATAATTTTTTTCCGAAAATAACCGATCTAGATCCTGAAAGTTGAAGCAATAAAACGTAATTAGTTAAGTGTATCATCAGCTTGACTGTTCCATCATCGTCATAACAAACCTATCGATAGTTTCATAAACTGTGAGCAACCTGCATTTCCATGATTTCTTTGGGCTCAGCTGAAATGCCACGGCACAGCTGAATTTTTAGAACTCGTTGCCGATAAAGTTATTTCCTGAACTTGCACCAAACTATGCGAGGAAACAGGGCTGTACGAACACTCATCCATGGTGTGCTACAAACGTCAATTTTGACTGACCATGAGAAAGAATGTGTGATTATTACACACAATTTTATGATACTCAGTTATATTCATTTCAGTTATTTAAGCGATTGCTAAATTCAGTGCGACTTGAATTTGCACTGGCTGTAAATATTTCTCAAGGAGAGTTGAACGTAGTAACTGATATTTACTAAGCAAACCCATTCTTTTCCTACAGTTAGCTATATGTTGCTTGCTTTTGATTGGCCATACGCTTCAGAGAGATATATTGCTTACATCGTAGAGCAGTAAAGACACAAGTACACTTTTTACAATGCGTTTATATAAACTTATCTAATGTATATTGCGCGTTTTATGAATTTATGGTTTATATATGATAATAACTTATTTCATTGTGTTCATATTTCAGCTTCAAAATTCTAGAAGAATTTTATGGTAGGTCCTACACCTGTTAGTAAAATATATGCTGTGCATACACAACGTAAATTTTTCTTAGCCCAGTATGATGCGATTTTTTTTTTCGTAATGTACGAAATTATCCTATCTCTCAAAGTTTGTGGATAATATCAAAGGTCAGAGAAACTAGTACGTTTCAAAAGTTACTTTTCAAAAGGGTAGGCTATCCAAATTTTTCGAAATTATCTTTGATGCTACTCTATTGATAATGCGTATATTGAGTCATTCTCAATACGTACTTATTAGTAAGCTTGTTATGGATTTTTCCCTGAGTACCGCGCATGGTTATCGATAAAATCAGGAAAATTCATTTGACCCATTCCTTGCCCACGGCACAGAGTATTGGTATACCGCAATGGCCTTGATGACTCGACATTAACATTCTTCTTGTTATGTTTCGGAGTTAAGTAAAACGTATTATAGGTTGTTCACAATAAAATGAGTAATTTTAGAAGCCCTGTTTAAGATCTACTTGTATGCACGCTGTGTGTTCGTCTGCCTTATACAAAATTGTCATTACGATGGCCCTCATCACTTTCTTCATGCGTAAGTCAAGTGAAAGTGTAAAATTATTAGGAAAGTAAATATTTAAAAATCTGCTAATTTTTACACTTCGACGCATTAAAACGCGATCAGTTCGTCGAAGGTCGGATCTGTCATTATTCATAACACCTGCAACACTTAATACTTCATAAACAGGAGCACGATAAATAAAACAGTATGGGCAGTAAAGAGAAACATTTTAATTCCTAAAAAAAAATTAAGTTTAGGGTAATTGATTAAAATACCTGTGAGATAACGGGATGTCAGTGATTACCTAAGTTACGGATATTCCGAGTAAGATCTTCCATCTATACGGTTGACGACAAAATGGTTTTCTCGGTGTCTTTCACCTAACATGCCAATGTCAATTCACTGCGACTTAAGTATACAGAGTATATCCAAATTAGACCGACAAACCTCGGAAACAGGTTAATGACGACAAAAGAAAGTGAAAACACATTTACGACGTATGTATAGTTTAAATGGATTCGTAAGGGCGGTATACACATCCTTGAAGTTGGGCCTGAAGAACTAGTTTATTACAAATATTGCAGAAAATATTTAAAACGGAACTCTGAGTGCCTACTTAATGTGTAAAGGAACAAAGCTCTGGAAGCAACACAGCACCTGCCTGTCGCTCTATTCAATTATTTCATATAAATAATCACGGTTAAATACCTACAGACCAGAGAATTTCGCGGGTTCATTTCTAGACAAGTTGGAATTCACATACATGTACGTTCATGTTACGTTTGTAATTGGTCGACGTGTTGTTTGATACCTCCTGGAAATAAATGAGCCAATAAAAAATATGCAATAAATTCTGCGCCCAACTGCCGCTTTTAACTCCACAACAAGCAACCAATAAACAGTTGATTTCTGGATGCTTGTATATAAGACTGTGTAGTCTAGCCTACATGTCATTGAACTCGAGAATTTCTCGGGTCTCTAGTAACCATTATTAAGACTTAATCTCCGTGACGCTGTAGCAAACTTGGATTTAAAATACAGGCTATTAATCCTTAATTAACTTAATTAATTAACTTGATACATTATGCAGACACTCGGGGTTCAGTCTGTGCACGCCAATGGGCACAAGAAAACGAAATGAAAATACTTGATTTTTAATTTACATTTTAAATTTTACTCACGCAAAGAGGTCGAGTGGAAAGATGCTTTTGGCGAACAAAGATTACTGAGGTTCTGTTGTTGAGCCTTCCTGCTTTAATCCTGGTCTGGGATCGAAATGTCTTAGCCCAAATTTTTCTAAATATAGCCTATGTATGTAATTATTACACAAAAGCATAAGCCAAAATATTATCAATTTTTGGGTATTTCTGCTTATTACTAAAATCAAATATTTATTTCGTATTTTTGTCCAAATTGTTTGCCAGGACAGATTCTCCTTTTCAAGATCCACGCAGAATTTTAAATTTTTGAAGAATATTTTCCCGTCGATTTCTAATCTAAGTTTTTCGACAAGCCTATTTCATTTGCATATGAAATGAGGGGTTCTGTATGCTCGGAAAGACGTTGACGGACATAGTGACAGACAACTGAAGCCACAGGAAGGCTGAATAATGAAGGCGCGAACCACTCGCCTTCCGTCGATTGCCCCACGGCTGAGAAGCCTTACGCTAATTGGGTGACAACTTCTTTGTGCGGGCGTAACCATTATTTGATTGGCTGCGTGAGGCTAAGGGGAACGTCTTCGTGCCTCATTGGCTACTGCATACCGCGTGAGGTTCCCCATTGCTGGGTTGCCGGCCGGCCGGGCCGACCACTACGTTAACAGGCGCTGCTTGCCGAACGGCGTTCCACCGTTTCGCTGGCCAGTGAAGACATTTTGACTTGAATACGTCTTTAAATTTGCGACCACAGTCGGAGGCAATCCAGAAAATCAGATGATAACAAAATCGGGGGATACAGTTTGGGATTGCAGCTCCAAAACTATTGTCTACATACAAAATTCAATTTCACCGCTCGATTGCCTATGGATGAAAGAATATGTTACGTTGAGTGAGCAAGCATCGCTCGCGGCCAGGGTTGGCCGGAGGAAGGGGGGGGGGGCATTTTGAGTTCGTTTCACCGCGTCTCATAACTTCCGCGTAGAATAACTTTTGACTAGGAGAAGATAGGACGCTCGTTTTATGTTTCAATCGATTGCGTGTATAAAAACATTTGTGTGGCGTGATTATGGTGAAATTGCAAAATTTCGGCCTATACTCGTTAAAAAGCCAAGTCGAAATACAGAAATCGTATGCGGTTAGAAAGAGCATCTCTAAAGCAATCCAATGATACCCATAAAATCCCATGTGTTCGAGCGAGAGAAGCGGTGCCGGGAACGTAAAATAAACATCAAGGCACGTCCGAGCGCGTCAACGTAGACGTATTCACGCAAAACAAACGGCCGTGTCCCCAGCACAGCCAAGCCCAATTTTTCTGGCATGGACGACTGGAGTTTGCGTTAAAAAGGAGCTATTTCACCTGTGTATTCATAACGAGTGTGTGGTAGGTAGTCGTTAGTGCATATCGTGCCTGTAGCGGTGCTGTCAAGTTGCTAGCTCCTGAGGATCGAGCTGCATGTTCTGGGGAGCGCGAGCTACAAGTATGAGATAAACTATCAATTTGTACCCGCGTGCGCAGGGATACTACCCCACTTGCAGCCACCCCTACCACCCCAGTCTAAAATCAACCCCCTCCCCATCTTTTTCCCCACACCCTCATTTCCCGTCACGCGGGGATCCATACCCATCGCGGTTGCCATTGAAAAGCCCAGGGCTTGCTAACGCCCCTCTATTTGCAATGCGCTTCTGGTTTTGACAGCTGTCACGCTGTTAACAAGTAGGAGAGCACCGCCCACCCTCGCACACATACCCCTGTACCCAGCCCGCGAGTGTGTTTCACCCCCTCCAACCCCTTTCCCAAGCGGCCAGCTCGCAACTCCACACACTCCAGGACATCTCCCCGCCGGCCGGCCGAGATCTGCTTACCTTCAGCGCCGCTGCACACCCTTCTTTATCGCCCGCTTCCCTTCGCATTCACTCCCACCCCACCCCCTGCCATCAGCCAACCGCATATATACCGTTCCCACTTCCCACCAACACACGCCGATCTTCGGATATCCACCTCCTTTTCACACCCCTCTTTCTAAATTGTTGTTTTATTTCAACATCCCGGTATGAAACCAGAGATCCACTCCTCCCATAATACCAGCCGAGCAGATTCCATGCGAATACGCCTGTGACGAATAGCGGCAGCCATTTTTGTACGAAACGGCCGGATAAGATATTTTAGGGTATACGTCACAAGCGTACTTCAAAGGCTTGTGTTGTGTACATTCAGTATTATCTGTGATTTTCTGTGTGCGCATTTCTGGTACAATATGTGACATGTGTGGATATATTCATCTTTGGTTATATGTCAGGATGAGAGACACCTTGTGACCGCCAGTAAAAACATCAGTGTGAACAGATTAAAGGAAAATTTGAAAAATAAACTAAAATTAATACTTACTCTTGTAAAAATTATATAGACAATTAGTGCACGTAATGAGGGACTCTTCACTTTAATACGTGCTTTTCCATATAACGAAGTTGCTAAGAAGGTATTTTAGAAGAAAGAAGGCCGAAAACTTTAGTGCGTCCTAAATGGCGACTTACTCATCTGAGATGTAACGTTCAAATTAATACAGTTGACTAATTTTTTGAGGATACAATTGTCATACTTAAGATTCCACGAGGACGTAATAAGCTGAAAAGATCTACAACTATATAACATTGAATTCTGTACTCAACATTTGTTCAGCTGTTGACTGTACGTACTCAGTATAGTACAAAATGCCTGTACAGAAGATACTTTGACAACTTTCTGAGAAGCCTTATCAATGTTATTCGAAGGAACGTCTGAGGCACCTGTGCGTAACTTAATAAAGTTTAAAACGACTGACTGTTCATAAGAACAGCAACACTCACTACGACGTAATTATTTCGAAAGGTAACGAAGAAAATAGTTGATAGTAGTGGATGAAAATATTATACAAAAATTGCTTTTATTGGAGAGACTTATTTTATTCATAAATAGACAATATCCGTGTTGTTTCCATAATGACTTTCAAGTACCCTAACTAACATTTTTTGTGGCATTAAAGGAAGAGATTTATGCCATAAAAATAACTGCCGTCACTGCAATTTCTCCTGTGGGAGTTGCAACAGTTCACACTGCAAAAACATAATATTTCCTAAGAAGATAATTCACATTAAAAGATTTTTAGATAGTTCTGCAAAAGTTCAACGATTTCCCGAAGTGAGTACTTGAGACTACTTCAAGGTTATTTAAAGCCAGTTCTATTTTATCTGTTGAGGTTATAAAATCCTTTGTTGTAGGTTTTTAGTTGTTCTACCAGACATCTAGGTGTTTCTTTGCTAAGCATTGTCTTGGTAATATTCGACATACTTCTCACGACTATCACATTCGGTACGGCAATCTCCGCACTAGCAGATACATTTTTCATCTGTTATTAAAATTTGCACCTAATCTTGTGCATTAACGGTATTATTACAACGTGATTTTGAGAAATCAAAAAATTCAAGACTTGGCAAAAATAGGTTTACTATTTACTAATGTTGGCAAGCATGTTCGAGGCAAGTTCAGGAAATAACGTTATCGGCAATGTGCCCTCCGTTTCCTTTTTTCTTCTTCTTCAGACACACTGAAGGCGGGTTGCACCAACATCGCCCCCGATCCGAGATCGAATGATCCTAGTTTCGAACCAGAATCCAACTTGATCTTTGTTCCAATGTAAAAGTGTTGCACCAAAGAAATTTTATGATTCTGGATCTCCGATTCGCCGATCTTGGTTCCAAAGTTAGAGATTGCTATTAAGTATGAGACATATTTTGCTATTGGTTCGCAATATATGGCGGCATGGAAGTAGGCGTATTTTTCATAATAGATAGAAATAGATGTGCGATGTTTGATTTGTTTTAAGTGAATTATTGTTATACGAATTTTACTGAATAATATTCAAGTGCGTATAATGTTGTTTTAATTTCCCAAGAAAACAATTGAACGTAGTTCTATCTGTTGGCGTATTTTCAAACTACATTTGTCGATGGTGGATGCTGATCTCGGATCGAGATTTCGAACCACCAATTTCGACAGTTCGAAATGAACAATCTCGATCTCCAGTCCAGCTCTGAACTCGAATGGTGCAACAGTTGTCTGTGTCGATCTATGATACGATCTCAGATCGAGTTTCGAACCACTATGGTGCAACCGAGCCTGAAACCGGCACAGCGGCACCGAGTTTCACTTGCTGTTTCCGAGCCATCACTGGAAATGTGTGGGTCTTGACACGACATATTTGTCAGTCCCGCTACAGTGGAGAAGCCCAGGCAAGACCTTGGCGTCACTCGCCAGCATGAAACTTGCACTACCAATCTGTCCACATGGACATGCCACAGCAAGGCACTTGGAAGACTTGTTGGCCATGAATACTTAACCGTGTACACGCACCTTAACGTTCAGTGAATACGAAACCCAACAGAAAACGACGTTAACCACAAAATAATTAATACATATTGCAGAAAAAAAAATTTTACTTCTTCGCATTGGGTGAGCTGTTAGTTTAATTTCAGCTGAAGGTCTCTCTAATAGGATCATTATGGTTTACTCGGGATCTTTAAACATTTGTTATAATGTACGTAAAGACTGTTCACGACAAAGTGAGCACTTTTGAAATGAACCTTAGAAAAACGTTACTACCCTTGCCTGCATATATTTTAACGGGTGCACTGAGTGACATTCGGCCAGTGAAGTTGGTAACGATGACTAGAAAGTAGTCCCATATTTTAACGTTGAATAAAAAGTATAAGGTAACCATTTGCGATAACTTAAAATTATTTCTTTCACTTTTTGTTTTTTTAATGCACCGAAGTGTAAAAATTATCAGATTTGTAAACTATTTACTTTCTTAATAATTCCACAGTTTCACTTCACCGACGTATGAATAAAGCTATGAGGCCCATGCCAATGTTAATTTTACATAAGGCGGGGAATACACAACGTGCATACAAGAAGATCATAAGAAGGGCTTTATAAGTGCTCGTTTTACCGTGAATAGCCTATACCATGTTGTACTATCAAACTGATGGTAGAAATAATTTACATTCCTATATGAACCCAACTATCATACTTAATCTGGAATATGTTACTAAGCAGGCGTGGGACATTCATTGAAGCTGAACACATGAATTGAAGTCTAAAGTTTTTGTAAGCCAGTTGAAAAATTTCAGCTTCGTGAGCAAATATTTTGTAATGATGGCGTATTTCTATCGAGCTGTGCATTATGCTCTTGATTAGTACATTCATGTGGTGCAGGAAATCTTGTTAAAGGAACGTTTAGGAGTAAAGAGTTTAAAATTGCGATGATTTCCTAAGTCTTTCTGATGGAGACAGTCAACAGGATCTGACGCGCTGCTGCAAACGTGTTGTACTACCTCTTAATGATTTCTCGAACAAACTGCATACCTTCATTTATTTATTTCCAACTTTCTACTTTTAACATTCCTTGTACAGAAGTACAATGGTTTTAACAGATGCACACGTTTTATCTTAGTTTTTTGTAATACTCAAATGGGTACTTTTATAAGGGAGGTTGGAAACTCGGTATCTTCTACAGCACTTTGTGTCATCATTTTGTAATATTTTCTGTAATCATGGACATAACTTCGGTTAAATATTGACGTTTTCATTTTTAAAAGTAAAATTTTTATATATCAACAAAGACTTTCAAACCAACTTTTACGGTATACAAATATAACATGGAGCATGTAGCATGATACAAGAACATACACGACACCCAATATTGCAGATTGCAAAACTCGACTGTTGTTCATCCAATTTTTCGATGGGAGATATATTGTATTTCTGTGTGAAAGTCCCATGTTTTTAAATAGGCGCCGTAATAATACACGTTGAAGCATTTACCAAATGTTATATTTTGCCCACTTGACCAAAGTAATTAGTTATGATACTACTACGCACTGCGTTTCGGTACTGGTAAAGGCTATTTACGGTAAAATGAGCACTTTTGAAAGCCCTGCTTAGGATCTACTTGTATACACGTTGTGTGTTCTTCCGCCTTATGTAAAATTAACGTTGCCATGGGTCTCATCACTTTATTCATGCGTCGGTTAAGTGAAACTGTGAAATTATTATGGAAGTAAATATTGTAAAAATCTGCTCAGTTTTAAATTTCGATGTATAAAAAAAACAGAAAGCAAGAGAAATAATTTACTTTATTACAAATGGTTACCATACACTTTTATTCGACGTTAATATATGGAATTATTTTCCCCTCCATCGTTACCAACTTTACTGGGCGCATGTCTCTCATTGCGTCCGTTAAAATGCATGCAGATAGGGGCAGTGATATTTTTCTAAGGTTGACTTCAAAAGTGCTCACTTTATCGTGAACAGTCCATAGCTAGGATCACATGCGCTAATGGAAAAATTTCTATTCTTCACCCACGAGGACTAAGGTAAGGAAGGCCATTGTGGTTAACATATCCAACATGAATTACAAAAGTAATTATTTTATTGCATTATACTGCTGTGGTCCGGCAACGAGTCAGACGTTAACTGTACTTGTCAGAATTGTGTTCACATCGCATTTGTCTTAAGAATCTAAGTCCAAAGTAAACACAGATAGCTCGGATAGAAGAACAAGTAAGTAGATCGCTGAGAAGGCAAGAGACACTGAACAGCAGAAATTGACTGGAGTAAGGACGAGGCTGTTGCAGTACACCCTGGCATTTCGTTACGACACAGAGTGGATAAATACGAAAGTCGAGGTGGCATGACGGTCTCACTGGCGTGGGCGTACCCAGTCTCTCTGACTGGCTGCACTAGCTAGTGTATGGTGTTAAAGGTGTCCCATTGGCTGGGCTGCCAGCTGGCAAGAAGGTTACCAGGCGCTGATAGGCGAACGGCGGAGGTCCAATATGTCGCTGGCCATACACGCCGCGGCGCTCTGATGGCATCAGCGCGCGATATATAGTACATTCACGGTTTCTTCGGCCTTTTTTAATCAAACCTTTGAAAAATCTCTCTTTGTATGACGTATTTAGTTATTTCCTAAATACACCCTGTATCACAAGCGTTTTATACTTGTGTTCATAAATATTATTTTTTTTCCTGTTAAATTGGAATGTTATTAATATCTTATCTATAAATTATAATTATTCACTTATAAATAATCTGAATAAAAACTGGGATAAAATAGTTATGTTGGTAACGTTTAGTGAGAAACAGTTCTTATACAAAATATCATTACAACTGAGTGGGCATGAATGTGGTGCGTTGTCCCTCTGGTGTAATTATCCAGACTTGTTAAACTTAGTTTGCACGAGGCGGAGGAATATCCTGGAAATAGAACTTTAGCAGGGCTTCATAAAAGTTGAAATAACCGTGAATGGATTATAAGCGTTGCACAGTGGTTTCACTTCACGAATATATTTAATGTGAGTCTAATGTGCTCATCTACGAAAAATAAAACGTACTTCAAACAAGGCCTTTTCAATAATTTCAGAACGTCACGCTTATTAAAACGTTATTTCAGAGCATTCCAGCAATACTAAAAATTGAATTTCTATACGCTGTATCTAAAAATATATGCTTCAGATACTTGAAAAATTACTGAATGGCTTTGCATTGAATGTTGCCACAGAATACAACAAAAAAAAACTTATATAACGTCGCTGAAAGTGGCTCAGGTACACGCAGCACGAATCTGACAATACACGCCTATTCAGAGCATTGCGTTTAGTGTTAAGGGTTCTATGTACCTGCGCGTCCAAGGTCAAGAAGCGAGGGAGCGATACGGGAGACACTAACATGCACGCCTAGCGCCTCATCGCTCTTACGCTCAAAGCGTGCAATGTTTCCTTCCTAACGCTTTACTGTGTGAACTAGAACTGTAACTGTGGGGTTTTATTATACGCGATAAAAGTCCAAAGATCAAACTACCTGCGTATAATCGTACTTTTCTCTTACCGCTTGAAGAAACTTCATAGGCAAGCTTTAAAAATGCGATATTTGACCACTTTCACGATTATTTTTCTCCATTACTACATTTAATATTATAAAAGTAAAAATATAGCGACATAGACAATAGTTTTTTATCCTTTCTGGTAAAACTTCGTATTTCCAGAACATTTATTTACCGAGACAGGCGTTTATGCGCAAACAAAGATTTCACAGAAAACGTTTCAGTACAGGCCCCTTAATGGCGCACTTGATGGCGCGTTTCGGCATCGCCCTAGTCACTACTGTGCTTCTCAGCCTCAAACCAGGAAAATATCTTCATGTAGAGTGATTACGAAGTCAAACGGAAGGGTAGAGATAAATTGCTCCACGTAACGACTTCAGACGGTAAGGTAGGAGGTGGTGTTTATCCAGGCCTTCCCTGGGAGCAGTCTCAACACCTAGCGAATTTCTCTCCTCGGATGAAAGCAGCTTGAGGTGGTGTTGTTGGGAGATAAGTGCACATAGCAGGGCGATAGCGCTGCGAGCACGCCTTCAGGAGACAAGTGCAACGAGGAGAAGAGAGATGTGTACGTCGTCTGAGAGGGCGGCTCACAGCATCCCGCTGCACCCATAGATCAATACGTGGCCGAGAGCGTGGGAGAGAGACAGACCCCTGGCCTGGACCACTGGGCGGGGCGTCACACGGCTGCGACACCGTCGCCCGAGATGACAAACACGCTCCTCGATCACGTAGCCGGGGTGATTAATCCCCTCCCACACGACACCAGCCCTTCCCACGCCACCCTCACATCGACACGACCACCCCTCCCCCCACCTGACCAATCTAAAACACTCATTTAAAGGTTCTCCTGTCGTGAAAAACTTATCCTGCCTGTCTCCGTTCATGCCTATCTGTTCGCGGTTGTACTGTGTCAGGGTTCACCCGTATCGACTACACTTGTTTGATCAACAAACGACAGTTTGTTCGTGGCTGTGTTCTGATTCTCATATCTTCTGACTCGGGAAATCTGGCAGGGCCTCTATATTCTGCCCGGCCTGGTTTGGCTGCTAAAACGTATCTTCCTCCTTCGTTGGGATGAAGCAGCCGCCATATTTTACCAGATTACGAATCTGTTTTCTTGAAATCCATTAGTGCTGGGAACTATGATCCTCTTTTACAGTACATAGGGACTGAAATGAAATCCATAATATAATCCGTTTCACAGTATTGAAATTTATATACATCGATTACCGCGTCAAACTATTTTAATTAGTTATGCTGTGGCTTGATGTGGTTATGATGTGGCTAGTTATGCTGTGAACGATGGTCGACCCAACATGTCTGATATGCGAAGTAAAAAAAAACTCGAGTGGGGAGGAAACCCAGGGCGAGGCAACGGGTCCCAGCTTTCCTGCTGGGACCCTTACGTACTCGTCATCCCCGGACATGACATGACATGAAATGAGATACGGAGATGAAACGGGAGTACCCCTAGAAAACCCGCCGGCAAGCGGCATCGTCCAGCACGAATCCCACATGCAAAAGTCCGGGAGCGGACCCGCCGGGTATCGAGCCGGGATCACCGTGGTTTGGGGTAGGGGGGGAGCGCCCTATCCACTGCCCCATACGCTAAGTAAACACTTTAGTCATCACAACTCCTGAGGCGACGAAGAAAACGTCCGGGTTTGGTGTAGGATGACGAGTTCATACCTATGTAAGGAACAGTGACACCGAAACTCCAGGCGTTCCCTGATCAAAAATAAAACATCTCAAAACTAACAAATCGATATTTTTTTGTGTAGAAGTCATGCGTTAACGTGTATGGCATGCGTGTGAGGCGCAGTACGACAACATCTGTGTGAGCAAGATGACCGCCTAGGCTGGCGTTCTGGTGGAGCAACTACTAGCTGTGTCGTGGCAGAGAACAACCTGCGCACACCAGCATGTCTTCTCTCCTGTTCAAATGCGTAGGGCGCCGGCCTACATGAAGGTAAAGGCTGTTCACGATAAAGTGAGCAATTTTGAAATTAACCTTAGAAAAAAATATCATTATCCCTACCTGCATATATTTTAACGGGCGCACTGAGTGGCACGCGCCCAGTGAAGTTGGTAACGATGGAGGGGAAAGAGTTCCATATCTTAACGTCGAATAAATAGTGTTAGGCCACCTTTTATTTCTTTCTTTTTCCGTTAAGGTCTTCTTGGGACCACGAGCCAATTTCAATGCTTCGTCCTTTGTTATTCCTTTGTTAGGCTATATTTTGTTATAACTTAGATTATTTTCAGCTTTCTGTTTTTTTAAGCATCTAAGTATAAAGTTAAGTGGATTTGTAAAATATTTTCTCTTCTAATAATTTTACACTTTCATTTGGCCGATGCATGAATAAAGTGATGAGACCCATGGCAAGGTTAATTTTACATAAGACGGGAGAATACACAACGTGCAAACAAATGGAGCTTAAACAGGGCTATCAAATGTGCTCATTTTACCGTGAACAGCCTATAACAATCAACATTACATATGTCCTTGTTTTCCAGTGAGAATAAGTTGTAAGGCGGAACATTTGCGGATGTTTTCACTGATAGTTTGCTCCCTCCCTGCCCAATAAGCATGCTCTCTTCAAAGTGCCTCCAATCAAAGACCTCTGCCTCCCTATTGGTGTATTCTGGAGATTGCCACCATCGTATAATAATCCCAGTTTTTCGTGTCTCACCGGAAGACGGTACAAGTTCCAGGCCCCGAAATATCACGAAGTCTTGCTTGCATTATGTGTATTTGGCAAGTAATAATTTTTCCGCCTTTATGTTCGTGATAGCTGCGTAGTTTTATATTAGTGTTCCTTTGAGTTTTCGTTTTCATTGTCACGTTGCGTCCTCTGATATTTTTTTTTTTTCTATTCATTATCACAGCGACGTGTTCATTGCAGTTGTTCACCTCTTTTCCTGTCCAGCTTGTTGCCTGTCGCTCGTTAGTTCATGTTCTGTTGACTCACACGTTCTTGTATAGTTTCTAGTTGTATAGTTATGTTGTTCATTATATGTCATTTGTCTGCATTTCGGTTTCTTTGTTTTGCTCCTATGCTTCGCAATAATCACGGTTAAACTACCCAAAAATGCACCGTAATAGTGAAAGTTTCCGAACAGTTAAAGCCGCAAACACAAGTACACAAAATCACTCAAAACTTCCGCTTGGATGGACGTATGTCGGGTGTCAGAGGCCTAAAATCGCGAAATGGCTACGAGCAACCCAGGTACTCTCATCACATGCCTGATCGTCTCTCTGCGCAAGGCTCTACTGACGTGCTGTGTTTATGGTTCCCATCGGTGACTTTATTATTTCATGGCGTGATATTAGAGAGGGAAATGTGCTGCACTTCCCTCGGCAACTTTCAATGTCATGCAAACTTGTTTATGTATTTAAAAAAGTATTGGGAAAATGTCCATTACAATCATTTAAAATTTTAGAAAATATACATTAAAGGCTGTGCACGATAAAGTGAGCACTTTTGAAATCAACCTTAGAAAAATAGTCACTGCCACTGCCTCGATACACTTTAACGGGCACACTGAGTAACATGCGTTCAGTAAAGTTGGTAAACGATGGGTAGAAAGTGGTTCCATATATTAATGTCGAATAAAAAGTGTTAGGTAACCATTTGCGATAACTGAAATTATTTCGTTCGCTTTCTGATTATTTTTTGATCCATCGAAGTGTAAAATTAGCATATTTATAAAATAATTACTCTTCTAAAAACTTCACAATTTAACTCGACTGACGCATGAATAAAGTGATGAGATCCATGGAAATGTTAATTTTACATAAGGCAGCATAATACAGAACGTTCATACAAGTAGGTATTAAGCAGGGTATTAAAAGGGATCGTTTTACCGTCAACAGCTTATATAAACGAAAAAGAAAAATTTGAACTTGTCGGAAGAGGTTGTTCTTTAAATGTTGAAGCTCTGTGCTTTCCAACGTTGCAAAGTTTAATTTTTTAGGCTAGGGGGAAGTTGGACCACAATTGGATAAAACCTGTGTATACGTGACGATTTTCGACATCGAAGAGTTCACAATTAACTCCACAATTTGAAATCAACTCTTTAAAAAAATTCTCTATTTACTTTACACGCTTGAACGTTCACTGGCTGCTATATATACAGTTACGTTTGTGTCACCTTATGGAAGTTTGTTTAATGTAGTAACAAATTATTTTCAGAATATTGTTTAAATTGGCAACAGAGCTTTTTGCAACACATCCGACTCGAATTCGGTGGAATTCTTATAAGTATGACTTAATTTAAAGACTATTCAAATTTATCCACGACGACACTGTCACCACATGATTTCACTGACGCATACACGCCATTAATTGGCGGTCTTACGTAAGTGAACAATTAATTAGACAACTACTGTAACGCCTGGCGTGTAGGCCACTAAACAATCACTCCAGATAAGCTGGTGGTAGGTCTCAAAATGTACGGAGAACCCTGTGAGAGACGCTTCTTGAATGACGGCGCGAGGCTGACGGCACGGCTCGACACTGATGGAGTGCTCTCCGTCTAACACTCTACACCCGTCCTGCTTCAGTGGCTTCAGGGTAAAGTAACTATTAGAAATATAAGTATTTCTCCTAGTTCGAAGTTGATGTTACTGTCTGTAGGGCGATTATGTCTGTGTTAAAATGTTTACAATAATGAGCAGGGATTTTGTTTTTCATAAATATGAAACTGCTCCATTTTTAAAACCAATATATATATATCGTTCCTTAATAACATACACTTTTAAAGCTATATTTTGACAAGAAAGCGACATAATGTATTAAACTAACCCTTAATTGTTACCAAATTCGTATACTTACCCATTCATAACCTGTGATATGAACTCTGGGTCACTTGCACTGCTAGTCACTGTGTAACCATCTACACCAAGGAAGTTGGCTATTCAAACTTTCGTTTGTCTTAGTAGTGAGTGAGTGAAGAGATTTGGATGGCTCTTAACATCGGGTCTTGAGAGCCGAAGCGAGTGAGTATGGAGCAGCGCAGGAATGAAAGGACGGGGAAACGGGAGATCTCCTACAAAACCCGCTGACCAACGGCATCGTCCGACACAATTCCCACATGCGAAAATCCGGAGTGACCCGGCCGGGGATTGAATTCGGATCGTCATGGTAGGAGGCGAGCAGGCTAACCGCTCAGCCACCGTGGTCCCGTTTGTATTAGTAGGTATGTCTACAATGTTGTTAACGTAAAATAGTTTTAAAGCTGTTTCATAAACTAGTGTTGCATATCATGTTGTTTGTAAATTAGTATGTCTATTGTTTGAAGGTTGCCTTACCTATTTTGTTCATTTTTAATTACACAAACATGGATATGATACGGTACATGATGGCAAATGTGGCGATTTGTCAAGTGCCTCATAGCCTCTACTCACAAGCTTCTACAACCACTAGTTAAGTAGTACTGTGACACTAATAATTTTATGGCTTTAAATATTCGGTAAAGTTTTATCAAGTTTCCTATGCCAGTTAGGTAAATATTCATTCATTATATTCTAAGATTTATCGGTATTAAATGTACTCAATCAAAGATTCAAGGAAATTTTGATGTAAATTGAAATTATTATTGTTCATAATACTTAGGCGATAATAAGTTTTACGGTCAGATCACATTAATACAGACAGTGATGAAGAGAGGGCCGATGGAGGGGAGGGGAGATTTCAGTAATATGATTGCTTACTCGGTCGATACACGCACACACATATTTCTTTACAGCATATTTGTACATTTAGGAATAAATATTTTGCTATCTGTACACCATTATATCTTTTTGCATAGGTAGCAATTTTATCTTGATTTCAAAAGTACATGCAGGAGGATTTTGGTCATGCAACCTTTAGGGCTTTGTTGCTGAGCTCCATCCAACGTTTTGAATGTCAATTATTTATGAACGCAATCTTAAAAGAAATTATTAAGGAATGTGACAAATCATGTGTAGTTATTTCTTACGACGTGTAATGTAATTGTAGCTATAAGATTAGAGCCAATCAATTTTCGAAAGGGAAGTGAATGAGCTAGAAATTATCTTAATATAAATAATGCAAGTAACGTTTCTTAAGCTCCTAGCATACTGTAATTTTTTATCTTCAAATATATTTGCCACTATAATTTGAAGACAAAATCAAGCCATCAAATGCTCCATAAAATAAACAATGGGAAGTACTTTTTAATGTGTTTGAAAATTTGTCACGCTATCAAATATTTTTATTTGACGGACTCAATTTTATTTTTATTCTATCATAATGTTCAAAGTATAATAATGCCTCAGCATTACCATGGAACACACTGCAGTAAAGAATATGAAGAAATTTGCGATTCATTTGCACTTCTAAACTAAAGTTCAAATGTATTTATTTATCTTGCATATTTGCCGTGCGATGAAAATAATTGGCTTAGAAATATTTACTATTTAAGTTCAACGTGAATTTCCAATAGCAATCATATACTGATACATATTATACATAAAATTAATTGCCTCAGCGGCCTTACACATCCATAGTTATTGGTCTTCGTTTTAATGCATACGAGTTTCTGAAATAAACGATCCTGTTTTGTGTACGATTATAATTAGTTGAATTCATCAAAGATAAAAAAAAAAAAAAAAAAAAAATCCAGAACAGATCAAATGAAAAAATATATGATGGAAAATTGCACTATGCAACTTGTTCAGACAAATGCGGCTGCTTTTATGACGTTTCGAGGACGTCTTAATCTTCCAACTATATTTGACCATATTTATTGGAAGAAATTTGACGGGAATATGTGACAGGGGCTTTAAGAATGCTTGTTATAGCATTTAGAAAATATATTTTAGTTTTCAGCGTCCTGCACGAACATGCACTATAAATTTGAAATCTTCGAACAGTTCTAAATCAACGAATTTGTCTGTAGATCTGTTGAAACCATTCCACTTGATTTAGTTCAATTCTGCTGGTCATTTGTCAGGTAAAGGCTGTTCACGGTAAACTGAGCACTATTGAAAGATCTGCTTACAATCTACTTCTTGAATTGCACTGTGTCGTTCCACCGTATGAACATTTAAGATTGTAATGGACCTGATAACTTTATTTATACGTCGGTCACGTAAAACTGTGAAATTATTGGAAATATCAGTGTGTTACAGATATGCTCGTTATTACGCTGTAAATATTTTTATAAAGAGGGTATTAAAATGAAATCATTTCAGTATCAACAAATATTTTACTAACGTTTTTCATTCGACATCAAGTCAGGGAACTATTTTTTCTTCGTAGTACCAACTTTACTGGGCGCATGTGTGAGATTGTGGCCGTTAAATTGCACGCAGGTAGGAACAGTGACATTTTTCAAAGGTTGATTTCAAAAGTGCTCGCTTTACTGTGAACAGCCTATATTCGCTGATTAAACAGTGATTTTTACTGATTTTTACCTGGCTTAGACTGAAGATGAGGTAGACCGATCTAGTTGGCTGCATACAACCAATCTCAGTGTGCCAACATTGAACTGCTTTATTGGCAACACGACTAGCAAAAACGGCGTGGATTGGAATTGAGGTTAGAACACTATTTAGTAAATAAGTACTTTGTTATGTTTGTATACTTGCTTTAGCCAATTCGTAATGCAGTTTGATTAACTTTCAACTGGTAAAAGTATTTTCCTAATATAAAAGTGGTTGTCACTTATAAATTAAGATATAAACAAACACGTTCTTCACTGTTGACCATGTGACTTTAACAGTTGTGTTCCTTTGTGATAGGTCAATGTTGGGACATGCGCAGAAGACGAATAAGCGGTCCACCTCATCTTTAGTCTATGGTTCCTTGTAGCCTGGCAGTACAACTTCAATGTGTGCCAGTGATGGAAGAGTCACTGAAATGATTTTACTGATTAAAATCAGTGGTTCAGATTGAGAGCGTAGAGTTCGTGGTAGAATACGGGGCCGTGGAGAGAGCAGGAATACGGCAGGCCGGTTATCGGCGACGAAGCGAGCTAAAGCCGAAGTTTATAGTGGGCCCGAGTGTGGGCGAAGTGGCTCTCTAACGATGTCCTGGAATCCTGGCGCGACTCGGCCCGCAGGCGTCAACGACCCATAACCCCCAGTGACGGTCCCGTCTGCCGGCATAACCTACATCGGCCTCAGGGGGTTCTCTGCCTGGCCACAGACAACTTCGTAATACAGAGGCGAAGCAGCCGCTTGTAACGCCCACTTTTTTTTGCATGGCCAGTCATAGGTTGAACCACGCATGTATAACTTTCCACCCGCACAACTGTGCCCTTTCTGGGAAATGCAGAGGTGTAAGTAATCTTTTGCTTTTGCTCATTTTGTTTATATTTTTTTAATTTTTGCCCCATAGTCTCCTGTTGTCAGACCACATTATTATAGGCTGTTCACGATAGAATCAGCACTTTCGAGGCCCTAGTTACTTTTTTCTTTTAGCCATTTTTAATACTTTAATCATATTTCTAAATAAAAATGGGTATTTAAGTAATTAACAGAGTGTGCATATTCCACCGCACTCGGAAGTTAACGTTTAAGGCTAAAATAAAACATGTTTATTGACTATTATTCCAAAATGAGAGGACTTTCAAAAGTGCTCACTTTACCGTGAATAGCCTATACATGCATTTTCCCACGTAAGTGGCTCTTCATTTCCATATATTTTCACGCTTCAGTGGCTGCCGCTGGTGGACGGAGTGTGGAAGTGGTCAACTCCAGCAACACACGCCACCAAAATTCCGTCACTCACCAACAACATGTTGGAACGCCATTCGTAGAGGGGACGCGGTAGTTGAGCGGTTAGCCTGCTCGCCTCCCGCCAAGGCGAACCGGGTTCAATCCCCAGCCGGGCCACTCCCGGATTTTCGCAAGTGGGAGTCGTGCCGGACGATGCCGCTGGTCGGCGGGCATTCTCGGGGATCTCCCGTTTCCCGGGCCCTTTAATTCCGGCGCCGCTCTATACTCACCTCACTCACCTTCATCGGCTTTCAAGACCTCGCTGATAAGAGCCGTCCTAAACCTCTTCACTCATTCACTCACCCGTTCGTCGATCAGCTCCTGGTAACGTACTAGCCAGCCGGCAGTCTAGCCTATGGAGACTCTTACACAGCATTTAGTAGCCAATGAGACGTAAGGCTGGCTCCCAGTGCCTAGCGCAGCCAAGCCACGCCCCATCTCGTCTCCGTGGACCCATTTTCCGCTGGTGCTCTTGGAGCAGCGAATGATACCCCCCCCCCCCCCTCGTACCCACTCCCAGCACTTAATTTATGAACACTTCCAAATTTAAGCAGGACAGAGCTTCTGCAGCTTGGATTTGCGTATATTCCGCAACAACTTAATTTCCGCAGTCAGGAACATATTTAATAAACCCAGCTTGTCTCAAGGCACAGGCTACATCTTAAGAGTTATATCGAAATCCAAATTGTTTCTTCTCCCGCTCGTTTCACATATATAGCATTGATCAATAGTTCCCTCATCGCACATTTAATAATTTCTTGTCCTGCGTGGAAAAATGCGGATATAACTGAAACCATTAACCCTTACCGCAGGTGAACCAAGACTCGTATTTCGAAGAAATTCTGATATTCCAAGCTGTGACTTTAGCTGAAACTAAACTTCATGTTAAAGTGGATTTTAAAAAAATTTTTACAAACTACGATTTTAAGTCATAGTTATTTTTAAAAAACGTTCTAGATATAATTTTAAAAATCACTTCTATGTTTTTCTACTTTTTTCAGATACGATGTCATGAAATAATAAATATAGTCGAAATCTATATAAAAAAACATTTTAACTCTCGGACAGTCTTGGCGATCCTCCCGACATAGTTCTTTATGTATTTTGCAATGATTGGATTGAGCAAGCTGGTCAGAACGATAGCAATTTTGAATTTAGTTTCTTAGTGCTATGCTAAGGCGGTAACTGAGTTTATGAATGGAAATAGAACTTGTTCAATTCCGCAAGAATATTGATTCCGCGTGTACAATATTCGAAACTGTCTATAATCCATAGGAAGAAAGTGAACCGACGACTAACTTACTGGCTGAAAACGTCCTATCTCGGCACCACCGAGATTCTACAGGTGGAAAAAAACGCCCATTGAGCTATCGACAAGTCACCATAATTTGGCCTATACTTGTCCTACATCTATCCGCCCGTTTGCTCTCTCTTTGACTCAGAAACTTAGAAGTTTAAACAAAATCAGTGAAAATCAAAATATGTCTCTGAAAATTTGGCCATCAAGGACAGTGAAATCTTGCGAATGACTTCGGTACCAAAGTTTCACGTGGTTATAAGCTATTCGCGGTAAAGCGAGCACTTTTGACGCCCTAGTTACAATTTAATTTCAACCGTTTTTTATCTTTTAATCAACTTTTTAAATAAATATTGCCATGTAGTAATAAACACAGCATTTACATTCCACCGCACTCGGAAGTTAAAGTCTAATGCTAAAATAATATATATATTTACTGTGTCTTATTTCAGATGAGAGGGCTTTCAAAATTGCTCATTTTGCCATGAACAGCCTATACCAGTTCTCGGACTTAACTACCACTCATAATTGTTTATTTGAAAATTACTCTTCTTCTCCTGTCGGGACCTGCGGAATAACAAAATTACAGTCTCCAGTCCCACTGACACGATCAAATTATTCAAATTTAAAATCAAATAGCACATTTATTTGCATTTGAAACTTTCTGGCAACGCGGTCCTGTTTCGAGATTTTGCATTCCGAACTCGAGTGCAGTAAGGAGTACATGCCAATATACGTTCAACGTTTCTTAGCTCTTAGAGACAATCGTAAGTTGTTGCATACCCTACGAATAAGTGGTTTTGGTTATTGATATTCTTGATTGGTCTCGTTCAGACAATGTTATAGTTGAGCGCCGAAGAATTTCCAGTAGTAAAGGGCGGAGCGTACTGGTACGAGACAAGGAGGCGGAAGTTGTTGTAGCCGTGGGACACGACGGGACCCGGCATGTAGGGACGTCAGGCCACAAAAGACGCACGCGACTTGACAACCTGCACTCTCCAGTGGGTTGGGTTGCCGACGTGTGTATCTGGGCTTGATAGTTGTAGCAAGTTGTTGGCGCAGGACCACGGCTGACCAGCAGCGTGCGCCTTCCTCTAGAGAGAAGGTTAACCTTTGGGTAGACGAAGAAGGAAGGCGGAGGGAGTCCAGGCGAAGGACACCGGAAGAGGGGGTGCTGCGGAGGGGCGGGAAGGAGGATATTGGCAGAGGCGCTCTCACTGACGTATCTTCCTCCCCTACTCACCCGCTGCCCGAAGTGGCCACAAGACCCACCGGGAATATCTGACGAACGACCGCCCTGTACACGTGGCTGGCTGTCCCCCGAGCTGCTTCGTCATATGCCACGTGGTCACAGCATGGCTTCTAAAGGCGATATTACAAGATACCAGATTCCGTAAAAGCTTGTGCAAGGTCCACCATAACGGCCGGTATACGGGCTAGTACGGCACCCGTCATGGCATTTCCCGTCTTGTACGGCCCATAAACTAAAGGCGAGGTAGACCGATTTTGCTGGCTGCGCACAACCAATCTCCATGTCCCAAAATTGAACTGCTTTTCTGTCTACACGTCTAGCAAACATGGCGTGGATTGGATTTGAGGTTAGAACACTGTTTAGTAAACAAGTACTTTTGAGAGGTTTTTATACTTCCTCTGATAAATTTGTAATGCTTTTTGATTACATTCAAACTGGTAAAAGTATTTTATTAGTATAATTGTGCTTGTCACTTAAAAATTAAGATGTAAATAAACAAGTTCTTCACTGTTGACCATGTGACTTTGACAGTTGTGTAGGATTGGGGTAGGTCAATGTTGGGTACATGCGCAGAAGACGAATAAGCGGTCTACCTCATCTTTATTCCATGGTACAACCAGATTTCGTACCAGGTTTGGTAATTGGACACATCCTCTTTTTCGTGGCATGTTCCGTGCCAGGTTTCGTACCTGGCCAATCACATCGCAGCTTCAGAGCATAGGGCGCTCCCCGTGGCTACTACTTGAAATGAGTTGATGAAGAAACCGAAGATGACGCCGCCTTCTTGAGTTTACATCCGTGAGGGTGAAACTCTTTCTAATCGATTTCAAATACGACAACGACGAATAACATTGGTGATGACAACTTTTAATTACTGTTGAAAACCGTTCTAAGTTCTTAAAATATTACCTACTTTGTGAAAAATTAATTTAAAGATTAAAAATATCAAACTTTATATAAACTCTTCACCTGGTGTGTGAACTGGTAATACAGTGGTAAAGTTGCGGCGCCCACGAGATATAAATATGTGACTTATAGGCGTGATGTGGAAACTCCGCCGGACCGGAATTTTTTTATCATTTAATTTTACATGTGGATAATATGCCGGTACGTAAAGCAAAAACCATTTTTTTTTTGCAATTGGTCAGTAATTTTCGTCAAAATAAAAAATAACATGCTCTAGTGACTTCACGTCATTGTAAAGAAAATGAATGAAACTATACTATTAAGAGATCCATTTCTGTAAAAGGTGAACATTAATATAGCAATATTAAGATGTACTAGCTGGTTTTTTTTTCTTCATAGGCCTACGCAAGTTACTAACTGGTAGCAGTTCTACGAATGGGTTTCATATTTACAACGAACACACGCTGCGCACCTACCAGGGGTGCCAAGTGCTGTTTTGAATATCTGAATCAAGTGCTTAAAATATAGTTAGCAGGAGTGCGACTGCTGGCCGACAATTTTCCAATGTTTTTATTCACACTGCACTGGCGAATTTATACATTTATGTAATTATTCCAAATTTTTACTCTAGTAAGTTGCCGTTCTATATTACGTTAAGTAGCTGTCACACTAACTTCTACCAGATCATTTGGTACCGGGTTTGGTTACGTGCCGTATCGAGCCTTTTCGGAAGAGATGTCAGAGTAACTTCATACCGAGGAAGAGAACGTTCAGCCGCTGCTGTATCAACACGCCAGTGCACCATGTTGTTTCTGCACCGCAATGGTGCCTCTGATGGCTGGCCTCCAGGCTCAATAAAGTTGTGCTTACATGTTTATATTTAAATAGGATGTGTATGTTTACTGTGCATAATTCGTTTACGTATGTATAGTTATGCGTGTTTATAGGATGTATGTTTATACTTCTGTTATATGTGTGTAAAATGTACATATAGCTGTACCTAAAAACACTTACAAACTGAGGCTTATTTTGACACCATGACAATCAACATTTAATCATTACACACGACAAAATACAATCATAGACAAATAACTTGTAAAAACCTTTAACATAAGTGTTCCTTCCATTCCAAAGTTTAATGCAATATTTACAATACACTCACCTTTTTCATTTAGACACTTTTGCAAGAGAATAAAATTTTCAAGAAGTTTAAAATTCCAATTCCTCTTTAGAGAGTATTGAATTTTTTTGAGAACTGTATTTACAATTTTTCTTTTCAAAGCAGCATCACTTTTATTTACACCAATATTTAGTCAACTGCTCGTTGCGAACAATTCTTTTCCGACTGCCAACTGCCAACAGCGGACTGTACAGCTAGTTTATTCAAAATTGCAACACTTCGTCAAAATATAATTGCACGTTATTTTGATTACGTTAAGTTGCCCTTCATAGGGCATACATTCCCGCAGTAGATTTCTTATGCGTAAAACATCTAACAACGAACCTCTGCGTTTTTCGAACTCTTGTGACATTCTCAGTTACTTATAATACTGCATTTTTACACGCAACACAGACATGTTTTTCGCTCACTGCGTATTCCAGCACGTTAATTTTTATTCGAGCTTTCTTACAACTTGAAAATACGACCTGCCGCATTAACAAAATATTTTGGCTGTTTAACATATTTTTTCTACCTGTTTCACCTGTAACATATAATAAGTTAACCAACTGTTTCATCGTAGTCAGTTACACCCTTTGGTAAATTTAGCAATCGTAGAAATATAAACTTGAAGAAATAAGTAATCTAATGTGCATTCATTCAAATTCACTAATCCCAAAACATTTTATTTTATTGTCGGCTGGAGATTTAACAGTTTTAGATCATTCGTTTTCAACCATAGTTACTTTCATCTAGTTTTCAGTTTCTTTTAATTACATCAGTTAGATTAAAGCAGTCAGACATTGATACCTATTTCCTTCGAAGTTCAGTATGTAACTGCTACCGCTTTATCAGCTGGTAATAAAGATACTATACAATACATTTGGAAACTATATTTTCTTTCCTAGTATATCTAACAAGAGAACTTTTGTTAAAATTCTCATTCCATTTGTCTTTTCTAAATCCTGTTCCATAACATCTCTGTAACTACTACACAAAATGGGATTTTAACTTCAACTATTTAATCGGCAAAATCTGTTCAAAATAAGTTCTTGATAGAAGTGGACGGTGTTCCGTCTTTTGCGCAAATTTTAGCTGACAAACGTTTTATGAAATATAGAATGGCAACTTTCAAACAGGGTTCTAGTTTTAAACTTCAGACATCACAATTTTTTTTATGTGTTTATGGCACAGTCATTCGAAATTTAATTCATGACTTATCAATAATTTTTCGTATTTCTGAGGAAATCAACTTTTTCCCATTGCCTGATAATTGCTTCACTACCCAGTGTTTCCAACGTCTGCCGAAACTGCTTCGTGTTCTCCAAATGATCTCTGGAGCACAGGAAATATCTTGATCCACTCAACCAATAGCCTATACCTTGAAAGTAAGCAGACCTAAGTAAATACTGTCATATGAGACATTTTCCAGGAATTTTGTTAATTAAACTTATTTCTTAACACAAATATTTGGATTGTTCATATGATTCCCTGCTGTAGGAAGAATATTTTGACTTTTATTTTGTGTTGTTGATACAATATCTAAAGCCATACATGCGCCGTGTTAGCTTCTTATATCGCTCATACTTCTGCTGGGATTATCTCGAACTAAATGACACATAAGTATGTAAAACAACATCTTTGAAATGTGTTACCTCATTCCCATACAATCGAAACCAAACTTACAATGCGATTCGCCTGCAACATCGCCTACATTTTGGCACGTATCACATAAGAAATCCAATCTTTTGCAGTTTTCCATCGACACATTGCACAATTGACATTATTTTACTCTCCATCCCGACAAGGTTTACTAATTATAAACACGCTAGAGCAGTATTATTTTCATATGCCTAGAATATATTCTTACGATCGGTATATGCAATTAGCGCTTGCTTTCATGGCTAGAATGATACCAAATTCTCATGGAAATTTAACTCTATCTGCTTCTGGTCTGATTCGCTCAAGCCATTTTCTGACACAGTTATGTGTTATAAGTCCCCTCGCTGCCAGAGCGCAGTTTGATGCAACTGCCCCTACACCACCCCAAGCAAACTTTTTCACATTATATTTTTATTGCACTTTATGCATTTATGTTTTTTTTTGTTGAAAACCACATTCTATCGACATATGAAATTGCACTCATTCTTTTTTATAATTTCATTTCCTTGAGATGCAACAGTTCGGTAATTATATTTACAGTAAGATCTTTTCACTCGAACAGACTTTCATGCATAGCTGAATAAAAAGTAAACACCGAGCAAAGTAAAATGGTTCTGTCATAGTAAATTCGTTCTTTTTTTTGTTTGACGATAAATCTAGTTGCTTATCTTGCGAAGTACTTCAATCGTGTCCCGAAATCATCATCTGTTTCATTACTTACTTCAAAAACTTGTCTGATTACGCTGCAGATGTTGTAATCTTGTTAGCACACTTATATAATCTTTTCTCAGATATTTTCCGTAGTAAAGTAACTCATAGTTAATCATGATGCTGATAAAGAAACATATGTAGAGTTCTATTACTTTTCTATATGCACAATCTCCTTAAATTGTAGTTTCCACAAAGTTCGCCTTTACAACTTTCAACACGTAGCAATGTCAAAGAAGAAGTCCAAATTGCTATTGCTATTTCACCAAGTTTTCCATACTCTCTGGATTGAAAGGCACTCTTTAGAATAGGTACAATTTTTTTGTTGCACTTATTTGAACTGACAAAGCGCTGGGTTAATTTTATGAACGATACAAGAAACGCAAAATACATCCTAGTCATATATACTTTGGTTTTAGGTTTTTATATTTCACAAGAAACAAAATTTAACATACTTTGTGTCCTGGCCTGTAACTTATCAAATTTCGATGAAAAAAAGATTACGGAATAAAGTTATATCAGACAAAAATGGTAAAAGCGAGTATAAACATAAAAAAAACAATATAACATAAACATAACAAAAAAAACGCAATCGTCAAGTTCAAATATTTTTGTCTGTTACTTAAATGTATTTTTATGTTTTGTCGTAGCAAGGACACCTCTTGCGGTCATAGAAAAAAGATTTTAGAGTAGATCAAAACTGGCCTATTATTATTATTAAGAATATTTCGGAGACATTAACGAACGTTTGCGTGAGTTATTCTGTAACAATACCAGCGTTTTCCCCACCATCTGTTAGCTACTAGAGTAAACAAAGACACGGGACCTCCTACCTACACAACGAAGGGCCGGCATTGTGGCAGGTAAATACTTATTGTAGAAAACTAAAGAGTGAATGTCACCGTGGCCATGTGGTCGTGGTCAGCGTTACCCGAGCCATCGCTCACGCCAGAGGCTCGCAGCATCCAGAAGACCCTGCGAACCTCTGGCGTGAGACACTGGCCTCCGGGAGGCGTGAGCGGCGACATCGCATTAAAAAAAAAACAAGCTACAATAAATTTATTTTATTTAATTTAAAGTTGCTTATACCGGCTCGTACACCAGGGCTTGTAGAAGCTTGTACAAGAACCAAGTATGGCTGCAGGTATCCTGTAATATCAGCTAAAGGCAGCGCGCACTCAAGTGGCGTGGCAGTGGCGAGGTGATCAAGAGTTATGTGGAATATTAAAAACTGTGGATAGGAATTTAGTGGCGCGCACCTAAATGGTGCGATCCCAATTGAGGTTGCTGTTGCCGGACGGTAGCCACTAACCTCCAACTTCCTTAATTTTTAAACCGCGCCACGCCAGCGCCACTGTCACTATGCGCCTCCTGTCTGCAGTTCGTATTGTGTTGTTCACTTCAGAGAGTGAATCGCTCTTTTTTCTTCATTATTTCCGAACGTTTGCATCTATGCGCGACGACCAATACTTCACGATACGGTTCGCGGGTTTTGTAGGAGATATTCCGTGCGTATTTGACCACGCTCAGAAGCGATGTAAGGGTAAAAGTTGAAACGAACATAAATTATTCGCAACAGACCCCTACCCAGGTTTTAAATTAATTTTTACATCTGGATATTAATGAATTTGAAACACTTATTATTTAGATTAATTTGTAACCTATGTAAATATGAAATAAGTATTAACGTACTGTTTAATTTAATTTAGCAGAGTAAGGATGAAAAGCGCCACTGTATATTTTAAATCAGGTTTCTTAGAATTATTTTCGTTCATCCATGAAGATGCTAGGAGCAAATGATTACTATACTGTTAATATTAGAGATACTCTTTGAAGCAAGCAAAAAATTTTTGTTAAGTACGGATTTTTGCAATGGAATGAAAGGAATGATTATTCATTGAGTGTACTGTAAGAACATTTAATTTGTAAACAAGTAATTTGTATTGAATTTTAATATGTGCCAACTTAATGTGGAACTGTTGACCTTGACATATAGAACAGATGATGTATGTGACTATTAATAGGTCATAACAAGAAGCCTTATACGTTCAATTTGGAAATCATGATAATTATCTTACGAGCAGCGTAATGGTAATGTAAACGATTTTATATGCATGAACTGTACTTATGTCATCAAACGAAATGGTACTTCAAAAAATATTATTTTGAATTGCACTGCAACTATTTGCCCAGTGGATACTGCGGACATAAAGAGTCTTAAAAACTGTGCAACTTAATGAACGAGATTATGGAATTTTGTCACCAAACTGACAGTTTGGGCAAACATTAATAATGCTTAATTTCCTGAAATATAATTTAATTTGGTGGATTCGTACAATTATTATATTTTCATACGTTTATGTGCTAAAGTAGTATCTAACTTTGATCATATCCTTAATTATTTGTATATGTGTTGTGTATGTGTTAGTAACAATGTCAAGGGAATTATATATTCTTGGTTCTTAAGAAGCTGAAACAACAGATTCTCTTAGTGTTGGCTTGTTGATCTAGTGTTCGTCTTCTCAGCGTTAAGTAGGAAATAATATTCAATGAAGTTCTAGAGGTTAACTCAGACATTTGATTTACTAATCTTATTAAAGACAGAGTTATGTATTACACATTCACATAAAGAAATTTACACATAATACAGAATTTTTGGCTGCCGACTGTGGGGCCCGAAAAACGTCATGCGTAAGAGTAAGCAGAAAAAAAAACTACTTTATGACAGCGAGCCGGGGCATAAATCGCCTAAAAAAGCTGAAGTAGAGCAAGAGAATCTGTATCCTCTGGCGACATTATAGCTGAGGAAAATTGGCATGCTGTGAAGCGGTAACTCAGTGACGTTGCCTATAATTCCGGTGCGCGTAGCAGCACGTAGCACTGCACTGTGTTATGATTGCGACCCTAGCCACGTGGTGCGCCCAGGCGAAAGGCGGTCACCGGCAGCAAACTCAGTGGCTGGATCAGCAGGAGCTGCACTGCGGAAGTGGAATCGTTCTACACAAACCTGCAAGTTGGATAATTGTAATTAGGTCTGGCTGACACTGAAGTAAGGTGCTTCGACCGGCAACTTTAACTCCGCCCACTCCAAGCTATCAACGAACAGGGGAGGAGTTACAACACGTCACCAGGAGGAGGGCGAGAAGTGTGGTCGAGGGATCCGAACCTGGAAACGATGTCTTCCTGGTGCGTCGGCTACACGAGGTGGACGCAGAGAGCGAGGGCGCAGATCTCCGGCTGTCTTCAGGGGAGAGTTAGTGAGGGAAATAAAGCAATTCCCTCTTCTGTCCTTCCCCCAACCTACTCATGTTCAATTGTAATTGTTTTAATTATCATTAAAGGGAAGCAACTCCGCCTCTGGGAATGATTCAGATTTCCTAGTGCCGGTCCCAAGCCTGGATAAAGGAGGAGGGTAGATGGCTGGTTGAGGAGCCTCGAGGGATGCACTGTTGTCGAGTAAGTGCATCCGTTAAAACTCAAGAAATGCTTTAGTGACAGTCCATCTGTCAATGTAACCAGCAAATCCTACCCCGTATGGGGATGGGTGAGGGCGAGTACCTAGCGCCTTAAAACCGGGTCTCTTCGACTAAGGTATGGTAACCCCGACAGAAGAGTCCCTGGTCTTCCAGGTTGGGTGTTGTGCGTAGGGCTGGTAACCCTTCCACGGAAAATCATATATTACTCATAAACCTTAGAAGAAGAAAACTCTGATGGATTTTATGATGATGACAAAGGCAAGGAGAAAGGATAAACGATTTGGAATTAAAGATAGCTTGAAATTGGTAACATGGAATGTAAGAGGTATAAAAATATAGAAGAATATCTTGACAGAGAGCTATCTAGAAAGGGAATTAATATTGCTGTAATTACAGAGACAAAAAAGAAAATGCAAGGAACAAAATAAATGGATAAATATGCAATGATTTATAGCGGAGTCACACGAGAAGAAAGAGCTGCAGCATGAGTGGCAATATTAGTGGATAGAAAATGGAAAAATAAAATAGTAAGTTACACCATTATAAATGAAAGGATTTTGATTCTTAGATTGGCAGGAGAGAGAGGAAACCTAACTTTGATCACCGTACATGCCCCAGAAGAAAACAAACGAGAAGAATCTGAACAATTTTATGAAAACCTTCAAATAGAGACAGATCAAATCTGTAAAAGTGATTTCCTTATAGTAGTTGGTGACCTTAATGCTCGGGTAGGAAACATGCTAATTTTAGAAGTAATGGGAAATAGAGGCGAATCCACGTTAAATGAAAATGGTAAATTATTGACAGAATTCGCATCCTACAATAAATTAGAAATTACCAGTATGTTTTTGAGAAAAACGATATTCATAAGTTTACATGGCCAGCGAGAGGACAGCGATCTATTATTGACTATGCGACGGTCAATGAAAAATTAGGTCTCGATGTAGTAAACACCAGAGTGCATAGGGGTAGCGATGCATATCCAGATCATTGCCTTGGCATCTCAAAAATAAGAATTCTTGCTAAATGGAGGAAAAGGATGAACAAAAATTTACAAAATGATCAAGAAGTTTATAAGACTTATCTGTTACAAGATGAAGGAATAAGATACCTATACCAAAGCCGATTACGACAGTACTTACTTGAAAATCCAACAACTACTGATGTCAACAAAGAATGGGAAATTATAACATCAGCAGTATTGAAAGCAACCGATGAAGCCATCGGAAAGAAAGAGAAATTCAGAAGAAAAACAGGACTCAAAATAAGGACTGGAGAAGTTTCAGAAGCAGTTAAACAAAAGTAAAAATCATATTTTAAAATGATACAAGATCGAACCCCAGAAAATGAGAATGAGTATAAAAGAAGAAGAAATACAGTTAAGTCAACAACAAAGAAACTGAAACAAGAAACATTGGACAGATTAATAAGTTCAGTAGAAGACGATGTCCATGGTAGACAAGTGATGGCTTATAAGCTTATGAAACGTCTTAACAAAGAGGAAAGGGAAACTGCTAACATAAATGTAATTGAAGAAGAATCATGGATAAAGCACTATAAAGAATTATGGTATAGTGGAAATCACAGAGAGAAAGAAAAGTATGAAGGTACAGATTGTACTGATATTAAAGAAATTGATCTTATGGATATAGAGGAACTTGATGTAGCATTGAAATAATTTAAAAACAGAAAAGCTCCAGGGCTGGATAAAATTAATTTAGAATTGATTAAATATGGAGGAATGTTTCTAAAATTCAGGCACTTGCATTTAAGTAATATATGTTGGAAAAGGAGAATCATACCAGAAGAATGGAGGAAAGCAAAAGTAATTTCACTTTTCAAGAAAGGAGATAGAAGTTCATGTAATAATTATCGAGGAATTAGTTTGTTAAATACTGGATATAAAATATATGAGAAAATAATAAACAACAGGCTTAAGGTGGAAGAACAATGGTGATTTAGGAAAGGAAGATCCTGTATATATAACCTATATTGCCTCAAACAAATACTGGAGAAGAGAAGAGAATTTAACTTAAATACTTACATCGCTTTTGTCGATTATGAAAAAGCCTTCGATAAAGTAAATATGGAGCAATTATGGAACATAATGCAAAAGAACGGATATCCAAAACATTTGATTCACGTTATCCAAGATATGTGTAAAAGGACAAAAATTGTATTAGATTTACAATTCTCTCGTACAAAAACAAAAGTTATGGCATGGCAATGAAATTATCCTATCAGAGCCAAAATAGTGATTGGCAATCAACCGGTAGAACAAGTCTCCAGTTTTACTTACCTTGGTAGTGAATTATCCTTTAATGAAGTTGACGAAGTGAAGAAGAAGCTTCACCAATTTCAATATATGTGGAACAATTCGACAAGCACTGAAAGGTAAAGTACGAGAGGAGACCCAACTAAAATTCTATAAAACGTTGGCTGTACCAGCTCTGATGTATGGTAGTGAAACGTGGGTAAATAAAGTACAATACAGAAAAAAAAATCATCCGAAATGAAGTTCCTTAGATCAGTGATAGGATATTCCTTGAAGGATAGAAGAAGGAATGAAGAAATTAGACAACAACTGAATATATTTATTTTGAATGATAGCATTTCCCCCAAAAAAAAGGGTAAATAGAATATACCACGTTCTAAGGATGGATAACGACAGATTTCTGAAGCTTGCCCTGGAATACCATCCTACTGGAAGAAGAGATGGTGAAAAATCTGAGGTCGGAAGAGGGTAAGAACCTATCCATTAAGAGGAAGTAAAGCAAAGTAAAGTATTAAAGGGAAGTAGTATCTTTAGTACTTCTTTTATTTCACATTCTCTCCTATCAACCTCTAAGCTGTGGTGTCGCCTTAAGGGACCACAACAACTGCCATGCCACTATTGCTGTGCCACACACAGTTTGAAAACCACGCTATACTACCTCACCACTGGAGATGTCACTTTTAAGTGGCGAGGGGTCCGATCTCGGTGAAGGCTCTCGCCATCGTACTATAACTGTTCAAGGTTTATTGAGTACTGATAACGATCTACTTCTATCCTCATTTTGTATCCTTCTGCGACGTGGAAAATTTACATATCCATGGGTCGTCTCACTTTATTCATGCCTCATCCCAATGAAACCGTGCAACTTTTTAGGAAAGAAAATGTCTCAACAATATGTAGATTTATGTTTTTATATGTACAAAACAAGAAACACTGATATTAGTTGTCACACATTAAAAAATTCCCCTCACAATACGTCAAATGCCATAACTTTTTCCATTGAAGCACTACCAACTTAGCTCAGAATCTTTGTGCTGTTGTGTACCGTATCATATACGTGGTTAAGGGTAGTGAATATATATTTTTTTTTCAGGGCTCGATTTCAAAATTGCTTACAATGGCGTGAACATCCTTTAGTGGGAAATCGAAAGGTTCAGAACTAGATACATGTGCACAGTTAAAAATTTCCGAAAACTGCCGACAATGTAATATACGGTACCTAGCTCCGTATGTGGAATATACGGAACCTCACAGTGTTGAGTATAGCTTCGTGTTTCGGAAATAAAAAATGCCGTTGCCAGGTGACGCGAAGTGTTCTTCGCCTCTAGAACTAGAAAAGTATCATTCCTGCGGTTGTTAGGATATTCTTGCCACTTAAACCTATTACTTCAAATATAAAAAAGTATCACAAGTACGGCCGTAGAAGACAGGTCTGGACACTCGCCTAACTAATAATGTTAGAGAATTGACCCCCTTATCGACTGATTTAGTTCTTGCAGTAGCCACAGATTCCTGCAAGCAAACTAGTGTTGTTATCGTTACTGGTATAGGGATAACACCATAGAGATATGAACGTCATTTTCCCATTAAAAAAAATTGAATTTCCCCTCCCTATGGTAGCTATTTAAAAAAGGACTACTTCGGTAGCAGCGCCCTGTGGCTGGGTTCATGAACTAAATGGGTTAATAAGGGCGTCAACTTTTCCAGCTAGTGCCCAGACCTGTCTTCTACGGTAGTAGAAGACAGGTCTGCAACAATAAACAAAACTTCAAACACTAAAAGTTCTGTGTTTATAACCTACATTACCACAGTGGCGTGGCAGGCAATTGGTAAAGTTAAGGTCTCGATTGATTTTTATTGTTATTCATATTTCGCTCCAGTATAAATTATTTTAACTCGTGAAAAGGAAAATTAAACTTTATTTTTTGTAATCACCATTTATAACAAGGAAATTCAGAAAACTAAACAACGAATGTAAGGAGGAAGTTCCGCGAATCCATGGAAATATTTGTGAAATGTTCGGGGAGTCCGTTATTGAAGGAAACCTAACGTCCGTAGTTTTAAGAATATGTCTGGATGATTCGGACATTTTGTGTGCCTGGAGTGGGCACGAGGACGGAAAACCAATTGCGAAGAATCATCTTCCAATGCGTATTGTCGGAATGTTTGCTGCGATCTGCTGAGTGCGAGTTTGACACGCTATCCTGTGATCAAACAATAGACTAAAGATGAGGTAGACCGATCTCGCTGGCTGCGCACAACCAATCTCGGTGTCCCAGCATTGAACTGCTTTTCTGCCAACACGTCTAATATAAACGGCGTGGTTTGAATTTTAGGTTAGAAAACTGATTTGTGAACAGTGCTTAGAGATGTTTTTATACTTTCTCTAACCCGTTTGTAATGCTTTTTGACTCAATTTTAAATGGTAAAGGTATTTTATTAATATTATAGAACTTGTCATTTAAAAATTAAGATGTAAACAAACACGTTCATCACTGTTGACCATGTGACTTGACAGTTGTGTAGGAGCTAGGTAAATGTTGGGTACATGCGCAGAAGACGAACAAGTTGTCTATCTCATATTTCGTCTATGGACCAAACACTCTTCGTTCGTGTCCAGTTGCTCGCGAGCACCGAGTTGGCCAACAGTTGGTTCGGAATACACTCTAATCAGAGGCCCTTTCGTCTTAGGCTTTCTTCTTCATCATCATTCGTATAGTAAATAAAATATTCAGTATTGAAACCCTCTCCAGACCACACCATTAAAGAAAGGAAACCAAAATTGTATAGAAACAAATTCTTTCTTCATATAGATCTAGTTAAACTACCTTACAGAACATTTTTGAACTCCAAGGAAAATAAATTGTAACACCAACTCGTATAGGGTTTCATATGACACCAATTCTACAGTTGGTACCAGTCATGTGAGCGAAAAAAAAATTATATAGTAAAGCTAAGAGCCAAAGCTGCTGCCAATATCAACTGGCAATAATATATATTCATGATGTCATTTGGCAGCCACGGGCATATTTCAAAGATGTGCACTGTAATGTATAATATGGATGACATATGGAATTGTCGGTCTGGGAAGTGTCAGACACCGCAACGTCACCAAGAATTCTCGGCATCATTTAGTTTGCAGAACATCCGTGAGCATTTCAGGTTAAATACTAACGCACGTGAGGTTTCAAAGAAATTGTAAAGTTACACGATTGGCTCCAACAACAATCGTCTTTCTGCGAAACATTGTAGCTCAAAAAGTAGCCAGTAAATATGTTACAAAGTTGCAGATTTTGTACTGATATCTTCTCCACCCTAATATGTGGCAAAGTGAGTGAGTGAAGAGATTTGGGCGGCTCTTAACAGCGAGGTCTTGAGAGCCAATGAAGGCGATTGAAGTGAAGATTAAGCGGTGCCGGTATGGAGGGGGAAGGAAACGGGAGATCCCCGAGAAAACCCGCCAACCAGCGGCATCGTCCGGCACGATTCCCACTTGCAAAAAGGTGGCAAAGTCTCGCTCTTGCGTTCTCCAGGACAGCATGTTACAAAATTCTGTTCGACGCACCCTACATGAATATCGAACTGAGTTAAACCAAATAAACGCCCTGGTTAACACGACATTTTCGGACATTAGTAAATCATGACGGATAAAGTTTCAGTGCTGGCTGTTTATCTGTGTGCATATGAATGTAGAGTAGAGTGTAAGTAAGTGGCCATATTATATTGCAGTAAAACTCCTTCAGTGTGTTATAGTAACATTCAAATACACTAACTTCACTTTGAATGGAAACATTTCAGAAATGCAGGCAATGCTGTGAAATTGCACGGTACGAATATCAAGATAATTCGCTGAACACTCCTGAACATTATACAGTCATTCCGATAATCCTAAAGTATGTATTATTTTCCAATACCTAAGAACTGCTTATGCCGCAAGAATATATATGCGCTCCAAAGTTGTGAAACTGAGAAATAGGTCTAGAAATCGTACGGAAAATGGAACTCAAGTTTTTATTGAAACCAGCATATATAAATAACCCAGTCACTAAAAATAAACGAAAAATATAACAAAAAGTTGGGCTTGGCTGTATTGAGGACACGGCCGTTTGTTTTGCATGAATACGTCTACGTTGACGCGTCGGACGACTTGATGTTTATTTTACGTTCCCGGCACTGTTTCACTCGATCAAATGAGGTTTTATGCGTATCGCTGGATTGCTTTTGAGATCCTCTTTTCAACTGTATACGGTTTATGTTTTTCAACTTGGTTTTTTGACGAGTATAGCCCGAAATTGTATTAAATTTTCTTAATTTTTTACAATAAACGCACACAATTCCCCCATCACCACGCCACACAAACGTTTTCATACACGTAATCGATTGATATTGACGGGAGTTGTCGATCGAAACTTAAACTAGCGTCGTATACTCCTAGTCAAAAGTTATACTACGCGGAAGTTATGAGACGCGGTGAAACGAACTCAAAATTTCCCCCCCCCCCCCCCTTTTTTTTTCCCGCCGCGCGCGATGCTTGGCAGTCCTCACTCAACATAACATATTCTTTGATCCTTTGGCAATCGAGTGGTATAATTTAATTTTGAATGTAGACGACAGATTCGGAGCTATAATGACAAACTTTATCCCCCGATTTTGTTATCATCGGATTTTGTGGATTGCCTCCCACAATGTTTGCAAATTTAAACACGTATTCACGTCAAAAACCTTATTCTGTTGACAGGTTTCTATATGTCTATCATTGTAGTTACTCGTAAATTTTCTTACTGCGGTTATTTGGCTTCCATGGTTGAAATGGTGATATTTTGTTATAAACGTGGAGGAAAAAGTATGCCCAACTAAATCGTCAATGTCTTGCAGTCACGGCGATGGAATCAAACTGTAGGAACAACTACGGAGCGGTATCCTGCTGTGGGACATGGTCGGAACTCCAAGAGAAATTGAAAAATGTCTCCTCAGAGGGATTCAAGTGCTTGCATCATTTATGGAAAGAGACTTGTCGCTGTGCGAGGCCATGGTACCCGCCTCGGCAGAGCAGCTCTTGTTTTTGCGACTTGGGACGATTAATACTGACGGTGTTGCCAAAACACGTACATAGTGGCGCCTGGTGCTCCACTGTCGCCTAGGAGCGACGGCGCTTGATGTGGCGGCCGTGTCAAATTCCCGGCATTCCTTGCTCGCGCCGGCTCCACAAGGAAAACAATTCCGGCTCTGCTAGGTGAAGGGAGAGGGTAGGTTGAGGGGGAGGTGTCTGTGTGGAACGCCGGGATATGACGTGCCCTGAGCCGCGGAAGAATTAAGGCGACTGCCAGCGAGCACGTCTCACCTTAATCTCCAGCGGAGACAAATGGAGGACGTCACTCACATCCCAGGCGGCAGCGACTTTTTTTCTTGCAGCCCCAGACGTCGGTGTGACGTAGAGCCCAGAGAGAGGAAAATGGGGGAGGGGGGGATAAACGAATGTAAAAGACGGCTGAAACTGTCGTGTTTTTCCCTTCCGGAAGGGGGGGGGGGGAGTCTCGATGCACGTGTCTTACTTCCGCCTGAGAAATACTAGACGATAACTCACGACGAAATATGAAATCCGAAACATTTTTTTAAAACACCTTTTGTTTGGCTTTACGCCCCGCGGAATTTATGAGATGTAGATTTACAGATCCTCGCGGGGGGAAAAATTGCTTGGCAAAATTTACTTTAAAAAAATAAGGAATTCTGCAATTTTTTTTGTTTGCCCTTGGAAATATTTGTAGGTATAGGCTACTAACGATAAAGTGAGCACTTTTGAAACCCCTCTCATTTGGAATAATAGTCTTATAAATATATTTAATTTTAGTCTGAGACGTTAACTTGTGAGTGCTGTGGAATATAAAAATTGTGTTTATTACTTACATGGCAATGTGTATTAAAAAAGGTAGTTAAAGTATTAAAATATGGCTGAAAGTAAAAAGTAACTAGGGCTATAATGTACGAATCTTGTAGCCTTACACTGGGAAAAAAATTACTGTAACAGTTCCAATTGTTTTAAGAATTGTTTCTTAATGTATTATCGTTACTGCGACAAACTGTTCACTGACTCACACAATATGTATCATTTACCAATTTGTGTGGTTTAGTCAGAAAACTTCGATTATTCATTCCTGACAATATGAAGATTTCTCTGACCGTGTTGTGTAGGCTTACTTAATTTGGACTGCCATGATAAATATTTCAAATAAGTTCAAAATGCGTGTCTCGTTCTTAGCGTTAATTTTAGGATCTATTTAGTATACATGAACCCCCCCCCCCCTCTTTTTTTAAATAAATATATTAGTGGGAAGAAATATACTCGACGCGTAAGTACACACAAACCGAGCTTGTCATCTTTATTTTTTATTTAAGTTCTATTTTTTAAAGACAAATTAATTTTGCAGCACTGTTCTATTTAAATCTTTTGTTAATGGGAAGCATTGCTAGTTATCTGTAACTTTTACGGTGAAACAGAGCACGAAGTCAAATTTGTTGTTATATTGAAAAACCACTATTGTATTTTGCTTCCCATCGAATATTAATACAGATCCTATATTTTATCTATCATTGCAGAAATGATACACTAACAATAATTTAAAAAATTGTTTCTGTTTATAAGCCTTGATGTTATAATTTATTTTCCCGGCACACACCGTGGTTATTCATTTTGTTCTATGCCATTATGACGAGGACAGAAATTGTTAATCTCAATCCTACATAAGATCGTATGCTCAGGAGGATTACTGAGGTGTATGAATTACTATTATTGTTATTATCATTATTAATATTACTTAAACAACCAGTCATAACTTGAAAACTTGTTGGAGCGTACAAATATTTTGAGAAATCCACCCTGCATTAATTTATTTTGCGTTAATTGCCGCTTGTAAGCGAAGTGCGTCAATCGTGGTGAAACTTGTTGAAAGTCGCACAGAAAAAATGAACTCACTTGAGAGGAGTTAGGCATACGTGTTCTCTCCTGTCTTTGTTGTTTATCAGGTCAACCTGTCAACGCATTCCTCCCCTCATGCCTTCGGAATCTCTTATCTCACCCCTTTATATCCGCCAACCATATTTCTTCCTTGGCAGTAGCCGACGCTAACAATTTGACTGACGTAATAATCTTGGTCTCCCTCCTTCTCGGATATCCGATAATTAGAGCAGGAGGGAATGGTCAACATCTGCCTAATTAAAGGAGGGGGTTGGAAGGGTCCAGGAGTTTGCCACAAGAAACTGCCTCCCCCTCCTCCAAGCACTGCGACCCTCATCGACCAGCGGCCGTTAATTGCAAGGAGTATTCCTCCGCCGGGGCGACCAGCGAAGGATCTTGTTCCTTCCAGTTTCTTTGGAGCTCCTAAGGAGCTGAATCCTTTGTGCCGCGTTCAATGCCGTTCCTCCCCGACCGCCTGCAATCAAAATAATTTATTTGCCTCTGAAAATTTCCCCCGAACTGCAGTTCTTGCGAAGAAAACATCTTAAATGTTATGAGAATGGTCACCATTAAAAGTTTTGCGAGGGGCCTTTAGAATTTAGTCCCCGCTCCACCAACGTACTATATACGAACCTCATTCCAGATGAAATATAAGAAGTCCGAAGAGAGTAAGTTCCTTACAACATTACGCAGTTCATCCCTCTTTATTTAACTTTTAAGACCAGGAAGATCATAAAGTAGTGTACTGAAAACGAAAATCTCAGCAGAATATCTTAAGGTGGAATCAGAACAAAATAACGAGAGAATTTTTAGTTTATTTTCATCTCGAACACTGGAGGCATTAGACTGAATTACCTTGGAATTTCAATGCCTGTGATGTTCGCATAAAAATCTCTGGTAATTAAGAGGGCTTTGGTGGAAAAGCGTTTCATCTTCATCTATTATGTTAAGTTCGTAACGGTGTTATCTTAAGCAGTCATATCAAGTCTTGTTACATAAATGGCTTTAATAGATTATTCATTTTCGTTTAAAATATCTACAATGTTTATATTAAAGTAATATTTTTTATGTTGCTTAGTTTTTGCTATTTACTGAAAACACTTTTTTCATTGTAACTTCTTAAATAAGTAATTTTCACTGATTATTGATGTTGGGATGTACTAAATGGTTTTACCATGTTATATATAGTGTTTACAACGATGTCCGCATATAGCGGTAGAGTCGTGCTTTGCCTTGGGCTTGGTCAATTTTAAGCGTAGAGGGAAAATGGGTTAGATTGCACGAATTAGCTGTGAAGTAAGCACTCGTTCTCCCAACATCGAACTGATGTTCTGTCAGTGCACCTACCATAAAGAACGTAGATGAGGATCTGAGTCAAGGACTCTGTTTATATAAACAAGTACTTTGAGATGTTTGTGTACTTCCTCTGGTCGATTTAAATGCGATTGGAATAAATTCAAATTGCTAAAAGCATTTTTTTTCAAACAAAAGTGCTTGTCTTTTAAAGACTACGGTATAAACAAACAAGTTCATCACTGATGAACATATGTGACTTCGAAATTGTGTGTGGTTCGTCAATAAAGGGTACATGCGCAGACGACGAAATCAGCCTACCTCATCGTTATTCTATGGTTTGAAGCCCAGGATGGAAGTTCTCGGAGAGTCGCGAAAGGAATAGTGTTGAGACCACAGATAACTATCACGAGAACTAGATTAGTTTTCAAAACTGATTAGTTTGGAACTTTGCTCTGCATGTATGAGTAGACATGTCAGACATGGTTAATTTACGTTTACCTAACTTTTCTAGCGTTATTTTGGCTGAGCTCTTAAGATATACAAAATTTTGCGTCGTGTAATAAAAGCATTTTATACACTGCATATAAAATATTTTATGATTATATGTTGTATCACAAGTATATGTTATCGCTAAGTTTTATTCCGTTCACTCACTGGAAATGATGAGTTGTTGAATGTAACATCTATCTGCAAGTTATTTTTAAATATTTTCCTGTAATTGAAGTTTACATTTCATATTTTCTATCGTAGTGATACAAGGATTGAGTAATTGATCATACACAATGCGGGTGCATCCTTTTCCTCACTTAATTTCCACGTGGAACATGGGCAAATCAGTTGCCTGTTTTATTGGTGTGTCATCATGTGCAATATTATCTTGTGAAAAATCTGTTGTTAACAACTTTTATATGTGTTATATGAATTTGTAAATGAGGAAATCCAGCCCATGCTTACCTACTGTTTCTACGTCATTGAAAACCGATATACTATCGTATTTATTGAGCAATTTAAACGAAAAAATATTGATATTCTATAGTCATAATTTGTTTATTATTTATGGTGTTTTATTTGCTTTTTAAATTGAGTGAAGACTTTGCTGTGTTTCCTTGCCATGTGTGAGTCCTAGGCAGAGCCATCTACTGGTAAGTGTGAAACCTTTTTTTTGTAGCTGCATGCATTGCAGGGGTGAGATCTAAAACTCTGCTGAATTTACAAAATTCCATCCTAGTTGTATTCAAATATGAGTTTTTATGCAGTGATTGTGCAGTTTTGGCTTTGCTTCTACACGTGCTTTGATGTTCATAAGTGCTGCTCTTGTGTTATAAAGATTAATTTTACTTTCTAATGCACAAATTCAGGTTTCCTACTCGTGATATCAGCTTCGTGCGAGGATAGGAATTTTGCATGTGAACACGCGGGTCGTGAGAGTAATAAGTTTAAAAACAAGTCCAGCAAGGTTTTGTTCTTTGACTGATACATCCAAAGGGGTTAAATGATTAAACGGAAAATTACTTCGGATAGGCGCCATTACTAAGCTATGTTATCAATAAAAGCACAGAAGACGCCATTAAAAACACACGAAAACAGACAAGATAGCAACTATCAACATAAATATAAAACATAAAAATAATTCCGTAAGGATTTCAGAGTTCAACCAATTCAAAGCAAAGAAAACTATTGTGTATTCATGGGTTCTTCACACTTTTAAAATCAAACCTTGGAAAAATCACCCCGCGTATTACGTGTTTTATTGTTTCATAAATATGCCATGTTTTATAAGCGTTTTCACTTGTATCAATAAAAATACCTTATATCTAATCTGTAAATTATAACAATTAATTTGCAATTAATAGGAATAAATACTCTGAAGAATATGTGTGTTGGTAATACCTAGTAATAAATAGTTCTTATGCAAAATATTATTACACTGACTGTGCACGAATGCGGGGCGTCGTCCCTTTGGTGTAATTTTCTAGGAGTTGGTTAAGCTTGGTTTGCACGAGTCGGAGGGATATCCTGTTAGGAGAATTTGAGCAGGACTCTAGATAAGTGCGAAGTAACCGTGAAGAGACTAGCATTGAGAAACACATGAACGCTTTATTTTGTCGATGGGAACTTGATATTTTTATTTCTCTGCAATCGAGCCTGACCAACATGCCAGAATTCATTGTTAATTGACATGCTGGGTTATAGCCGTCAATTCGAACTTGGGTGAGGCATAATTGCATGCGTATTGTCAATCTTTAGGAATGACAGTATACTACCGTTTTAGTCAAAATAAATGAAAAGTTCAGAACGTATTGTAATTCACACTATTGAAATTAGCGGTACTTCCTTGGGAAACCCGCGAGGTTATGAAGATTATGTGCACTGTAACATTTTTTCTAGTTAACTTCCTAAACTGCAATGGAAGTTTTAAACATATGGTGTTTGGAAATAGTACTACTTAAGAGCTGAAAAATAGGGAATGTTTAGTATCGCTACTATACACAGTCGGAACTTCCCTAAGCATTTGACTCTTTCCGAGCAACTGTAGGAACGTTATAGGCTGTTCACGGTAAACTGAGCACTTTTGATAGCCCTGCTTATGATTTACTTGCGTGCACATTGAGTATTCTTCCACCTTATGTGAAATTAACATTGTTAAGGGGCTCATCACTTTATCCATGCGTCAGTCTAGTGAAACTGTGGAATTATAGGAAAAGTAAATACTTTACAAACATGCTAATTTTTACACTTCGCTGCATAAACAAAATAGAAAGCGAAATAAATAGTTTAAGTTATCACAAATGGTTACCTAACTCTCCTTTATTTGACGTTAATATATAAAACTACTTCCCATTCATCGTTACCAACTTTATTGTGCGCATGGTACTCAGTACGTCCGTTCGAATATATAAAGGTAGAAGCAGTGACTTTCTTATAAGGTTCATTTCAATAGTGCTCACTTTATCGTGAACAGCCTTTACCAAGAATTTATGGGAAAATATCTTACTCTATGCGATTTGGCACTGAACGCATACACGGACATGGTAAATTTACAAATAATTTCTTAGAGTGTGGTCCAAGGGAGGAACGGGGTACAACGCAAGCAGCTCAGAACACATCATTAGGGCGATCAATGTTGTTGACCTTGCAGATGGATTACGGTACAGCTCCGTAATGACTGCGGCGAGACAAGGGATGGAGCTGCGTGAAAATGGAATTTGATTGGCGGAGCTGAGTGAGAGTCAAGGCGAGGGCATGGGTGTTGAAAGGGGAGGGGAAAACTCGCCCAGAGAATTGTGTGCTGATGTGCCGAGGCAGGATGGAGTAAGGCGGGAAATAACGAGATGTCAGAAAAGAAAGAAAAAGGGGTCCAAAAACAAAAAAAGTCTGCTTACTAACTAGCACAAACAGCTAAGTCGGAAGTGGGCAACGCGAATTGGACTTCTAGACAACGGATCGCTGTAGTGCCGGGGCCACACTGCCATTGTGAGAAATCCCCCACGATTTGCAAGTAAAGACTATTCACGATAAAGTGAGCACTCTTGAAATCAACCTTAGAAAAAAGTCACTGCTCCTGCCTGCATATATTTCAACGGACGCGCTGAGTGGCATGCGCCCAGTAAAGCTGGTAAAGATCGATGGGAAGTAGTTCCATATGTCAACGTCGAATAAAAAGTGTAAGGGAAACCATTTGTGATAACTTACATTATTTATTTCGCTTTCTGTTTTTTTTTTAATGCATCGAAGTGTAAAATTTACCAGATTAGTAACATATTTACTTTTCCGATTGTTCCACAGTTTCACCTTACCAACGCATGAATAGAGTGATGAGGTCCATGGCAATGTTAATTTCCCATAAGGCGGAAAAATACACGAAGTGCATGCAAGTATATCTGAAGCAGGGCTTTCAAAAGTGCTCATTTTACCGTGAACAGTCTATACCTTCGTTATGAATTCTTTGTACGCCACCCTTGTGGCTTCTCCGGCCAGGAAGCCTTTGGTTCCAGCTTCACAACCCCGACAAGTAGACACCCTTGTGGGCAGAACAGATGTCAGGGCGGTTATCGCGGGCTAATTACGGCTGCATTGAAAGTAGCTATTTATCATATGTTCTATAGTCACATCAGTTAAATGACTCAAAATATTTTTGAAAACATTTCGAAACCAACTGATGCAGAGTTACAGGGTAAAACTGAATCACGCCACTATAGGCCCTAGCAGTATCGGTAAATAGATTTCCGTTAGTCTCCATTTTTAAAATACTAACGCTGCATATTACATAGCAGTTACTTGCTGGTCCGAGTATTCCGAACGCCAGAAGACAAACCATATACGCATTTCTTGCTATAATACAAGTTATAATTGTACATGGTAATTACTATCGCATGGTAGGCAAACCATCTATGCTTTCCTTGCTATAATACAAGTTATAATTTTACATGGTAATTACATTACAGGAATTATCTTTCAGTACCTAATGTAATTAGGTTGTTAAAGTGGAAAACCTGATTTATTTCTTTAATATCAAGTATTGAAGTATCAAATGCTCGTTATCCCAAACATGACGTGAATACCTATTTTATTAATTGTATTCGCGTCTTGTATTTCAAGGGTTGCTATGATATGGAGCGGTATAGGCTGTTCACGATAAAATGAGCACTTTTGAAAGCCCTGTTAAGATCTACTTGTATACACGTTGTGTGTTCTTCCACGTAATGTAAAATTAACATTGCCATGGGCCTCGTCATTTTATTAGTGCGTTGGTCAAGTGAAACTGTGAAATTATTAGAAAAGTAAATACTCTACAAATTTGCTCAACTTTACACTTCGATGCATTAAAAAAAATATAAAGCGATAGAAACAATCTAAGTAATAATAAATGGTTACCTAACAATTTTATTTCGACATTAATATATGGAACTTCTATCGCCTCCATCGTTACAAACATTACTGGGCACGTGTCACTAATTGCGCCCGTTAAAATATATGCAGGTAGGGGCAGTGAGATTTTTCTAAGGTTGATTCCAAAAGTGCTCACTTTATCGTGGACATCCTATAGCTACATGTCAACGCCATACAGCAAATTCACCAACCTGTCGTAGAGGGTAGGCAGGTGAAGCGCCGCCTTAATTACACAAGAGCGGAGCCGCCGCGTGGATAACTATGCCAGCAGCGTCAACTAAAGCGGGCACGCGACAGGCATCGTAATGTATTCATCCGTCAACGCCGACGGTCTTCATGGGGGACTGTCCCGTGTGGTGCCTGCACGAGAGGGCACCAAGAAGCGACCAGTGACTCCGTGTGAACCCTCGGCTATGCCACCGGACGGCAAGGCCTAGTGATAACACAAAACAGTGGTGAGTGTGCCGCCGTATGATATTGGGTTGAACTAGACATACTTTTGCCAAATGGAAGTGTTGTACATTGGGCATTTCTCTGGCCCAAATGAGTATTTATTTGTACATTTGTATGATAGCAGCTACACTGTAAGTGTTACAACAGTTATTGGTTGGCGCAGCGGCTAGGGCGCTCGCCTCCCACCACGACGATCCGGATCGATACCCGACGGGTTCACTCCTTGGATTTTCTCATGGTGGTAATCGTGCTCGACGATGCCGCTTGCCGGCGGGTTTTCTCGGGGAACTCCCATTTCCCCCGCCCTTGCATTCCAGCACCGAGGGTCTCATTTCATGTCATGTCTGGGGATGGCGGGCACCTGCGGGTCCCAGTTGGAAAGCCCGTCATTCGGTGAGTAGTGCCTCGTCCTGGGTTCCCTCCCCGCTCGAATTTTTTAACATGGAAACTGTAAAAAAAATTTTTAATTCAAACTCGGATCTCTGGCTCTTGTTAACTATCGGAAAATAGTGATTCATAACCGAAATATCTGGATTCTGTTAACTTCCAGAATGATAGGAATTATCCGCAGTTAGTATATTTGACTCCTGTTAACAGCAAGGAAAAAAGTGTTATTTCCATTTAACCTACTGGCTCCTGTTAACTGCCAAAAGACTGATTAATTTATACAATTGTGGTCATTTTAATTCTGTTTTTAGAATTGCTTATAAAATACGGTCTAACTAAAGCAAGTTCATTAAGTGTAGTGATCTTGATGCCGTTAATAAATACAAGTAGCTGGCTAATGCTTGTTTAAGTATTCGCTCACATACTCCCGTAGGCCTCATCCTGACAACATTAGACAACCCCAAACAACCAGGAAAAAGAGGAGTGCTACAATTTAAATAGCCTTTATAAGTTATCTGGTACGCTACAAAATAGCGCGTGGTTTTATGTCACAGTTTGTGGTGATTCAAATATACATAAAATGACTCCAGTGGGAGTGAGTTTGTAGCTGCAAGTTAATAGACGATAAGGTGAGAGTGAGTATGAAACGCAAACATAGGCCGTGGTTACACGAGTGCTGTTAAACACATTCAATGGTAGCCATGTCTGAACAAGTTTAAAAACAGAACGTGTTTCCTCGGTTACACACCCAAAGCAGAATGAAAGCTATAGAAATTAAATGTATGATATTTAATTATAATAGTCTCCAACATTTATCGCTAAGGCTCTTCTTAATTGTTATGAAACCTACACTTTTACTGTAATGGTATAATGGGTGGGAATTAGTACATTCTACCTTAAACTTAAATTAATTCAACAAGTGCAGGAATTCCCGCCAAATACAGAAATATTTATTACACTGCTTGTTTACTTCGAGGCATCAATAGAAGCGCAGCAGAGAAGCGAAGTAGTTCGAAACTACTTATCAAAACTGTTCACTTAGAACGAGAAACAACTGCGATCGGAACTCGTTCGAAGGTAATGTAACCTCTTCAATAGCTGAACTTGTTTAAGTGAAGTAGTTCTGCATCCCCGTGTAACCGCGACCTTAATGGCCTCAACTAGCGGGAACAGGTAGCTTCGAAGAGTAAGTTTGTTTTGTGCGTGTCGCATTAAACGTTGCAACTTCACATGTATGCTGATGATCTGTACGGACTGCATCCCGCCTGCCACGTCGTCTTCATCCAACTGTTTTCTTCTCCCTTAAGCTAAGTGGCCTCGAGCATAGCTTGCAAGTCCTAAGTTACAGCAGCGCTGCTTTAAGGCCAGGCTTCACCATGCATAGGCGTGTAAGGAATTAAATGCTAAATTCGGACAAAGATCTGTCATTTTTGTGACAGTATTTTCAACTGAAGATTTTTGGTTGGGGGTTGAACGCATCTAGATTTGTAAACCATTCATATTTTAATTTTAAAATAAAAAAAAACACTTTTTAATTTTTTATAAAATGTTACAATTTTATAAATATCTTAAAAGTGCATTTAAAAATTAAAATTTAGATGGTTAAGAAATCTAGATGCGTTCAATCTTTAACAAAAATATTCAGTTGAAAATACTACCACAAAAATGACTAAGAGATCTTTATCCGAATTTAGCATTTAATTCCCTATACGCCTATGCCTGGCCTTAAACACGTATTCCGCAACTCGGTTTAAAAGGGCTACGTTTATACCTGCTGCATATCCTCTAAACATTATTCCATATATATCACGCATCAAAAGACGGCGTTGAGACATTATTCCGAATGAAAGACAAAGCGAAAACTTCTGGGAGACATGAGATAATACCGTCAAGTGTGAGCTGTCAATCAGCAGACACGTTCCAACATTGTCACTTCTTGTCTTCCCCTCAGCCCGGGCCACGTCTACTGTGGTACTTATCCTGCTTCCAGAAGCATGATCACTTGCGCCACTTGCAACTGGCAAGGACACGAGGGAGGCAGAGCGCCGATTCGTAAACAGGAGTTTCAATATATCACGCTTATTAAAAACATATCTCATCCTTTTAACACAGCTTGAAACGACATTCTCAGATTGTTGCATCTAAACATTTACTCTCCACATTCGTACATCCAACGCTGGTAAAGGCTTCCCACTAGTAGAACTATAAGGGGATCTGTTCAGTTTCTTAAACATAGAAAATTATATATGTTCCGGATGTGACAATGTAGATATATTTGTTGCTTAAATATGATAGTATTCATACAGTATGACTTTTTCTCTTTCTAAATTTTTGTAACGTGCACTTGCCAATTCGTTATTTATAATAACGACAAATATATATATTATCTGGCATAACAATTATTTTATTTTCAGTGTTAACACCATTTACAGTACTTGATGAATATTTCGTCCGTACAGATGAATGAACTGCGTGCACTCTAACCTTCCAACATGCCCGAGGTGAGGTAGAATTCGAACAACGTACTTTCATTTCCGGTTTCTCCGGTCATGAGACTACTCCCCCCCCCCCCCCCAAGGACCACTAGGCCGTCTCGCTCTCGACGACTCGACGGGTCGCTGATGACATTCCTCGAGGACATAAATCACGTGAAAGCGAACTGCCATCCGTACCTGCCTCGCTGCTGCGAAGCCAAGGTATAAGCGGCCGGAACGCGAACACGAGGTAGTAGACGAAGCAGGGCATCCTGTACTGCACCGAGCGAGGTAGCGCGCTGGTAAACCACTGGGTTCCGTTACTAATATGACTTAAGGTCATATCCGCACAAAAACGGGTTTAGGGGCATTATTGAAATGATAGTTAACGGTAGAGCTTTTATGGTAACTGAGGGGGTTTATTATGGCATTTACAGTTTGCATGGCACTGAATGATTAAACACGGGGGAGAGCTATTACAATCGATATTAATTTATGTTACAACTATGTTGGCACGCCTGGTTTATAAGTTATTGTGAACAGTCCCCACCTTATTCTTGATGCTGGAGGCTATATCTAGTTGGTCGGATAGCAGCGGACAGGCACACCAATGCTGTGATCTTCCCTGGCTGTTGGTCGGGCGTGGAAAGACGCCGGGTCCTGCCTTACAGCGGTCTATATCAGTGCGTCGTTTAGGCGTCCATGCCCCCAATCGCTGGCTGTAGGAGGGGGGAGGGGTTGAAAGCGGCCTCGCCCGGTGGTTGCTGCATTAAGTTGTAGCAATGCTGGCGTCCTGATTTACTGAATGTGAGCGGGCGGGTTCAGGTGACGATGCAAATTATAGGCGCCTTCACATTCGGGAGAACACGGGTTCGGTCTGGCCATTCTCATTTTGGCTGCCCATCTTTTTCCGAAGTAACTCCAGGCGAATGCTGAGATGGGCCCTTACTACTGCCGCGACCGATTCCTTCGCCGTATCTGCTTGTCTGAGCAACTCTATCTGTCTCTAATGAACTCGCTTTCGAGGAGACTGGCAAACACTACCTACCCACCTTTCTATACTGCTAAGGATGTTGCCGGATGTATTATGTCATTACGAACACATTTGCGAAGAGCGTTCTGCATTATCTGTTGACCCTTATTAAATATAGGCCCTGCTTCAAGTAGTTTTCATTTTTTTTTTACCATCAATGCAATTTAAAAAACTACATTTCTTATAGTATATTGCCGCACAAAAGAAGTAAGTAAGCATAAAAAAAACACAAAATTATATTTATGTCACATTTTATAAGTGGAGTTCGTTGTATCACCGTCCTTTCTTGATTAGGTAAGGAGCTTATTTAGTCTGCCACTAAGAGCCTCTACAAAAATATGTTAGGAGCCTGTGATGGTTCTAATGAATGTAATGTGGCGGCGTGGTATTATTAAACCTATTTAACAGTCAAGTGCGATGGCGATATCTCTGGATACTGAGTTAATTTGACTTAGTTTATGCTTTTTTTAATGCATGCTAAAAATAGAATTGACATATTACTAACCTTCGTAACAATTTCACTTGTTCGCCACATGCTCATGTCAACATTAGTTTTACATACGGTGTAAGGATGCAAAACCGCCAGGAAAGTTATATCGTAATTACGTGCGTTCAACAGCTCTCATTTGACCACGAACAACATACAAGGCGGATTGTTAGGAGTACGACGAGCTGACCGTATTTGCTCCCGTTGATATCTGCGTCCAGTCAGTATGAGTTAAACTGGAGGCGGTAGTGGTTGTGCTGGAGTGGGGCTGAAGCGCTCCCCCCCCCTTTTTTTTTCGCTGCAGGGACGGGCTAATGCAGCAAGTGACCATATGGCTCCTGTGTTGCATTGGACAGACAGTATGCATGTGTGTATAGGCTATTCACTGTAAAATGAGCACTCCTGAAAGCCCTGCCTAAGATCTACTTGCATGCACGTTTTGTATTATTCCGCCTTATGTAAGATTAACATTGCCATGCGCCTCATCACTTTATTCATGCGTCGGCCAAGTGAAAATATGAAATTATTACAACGGTAAATATTTAACAAATCTGCCCATTTTTACACTTCGATGCTATATAAAAAAACTGAAAGTGAAATAAATAATTTTAAGTTATCAGAAATGGTTACCTAGCACTTTTAATTCGACGTTAAGATATGGTACTACGTCCTATCCATCATTACCAACTTTACTGGGCGCATGTCGCTCAGGGAGCCCGTTGAAATATATGCAGGTATATATGCACTGCCCCAGTGACTTTTCTAAGGTCCATTTCAAAAGTGCTCACGTTATCGCGAATAGCCTTGAAAGCCCGTCTTCAATCACGTGTATTTCGAGTGAAGGAGGGGTCTCAGAGCTTGAGGGATTGGATACGCCAGCTGCGCAAGCACAATTCTTTGTGCTAAAGCACATAAATATCTTTCTTAACAAAACTGTTAAAAGTAGTTTTCAACTAGGTCATTAAAGACGGAACAGTTTGCTCAGAGAAAGCAGAAACGTGGAAGTAATCAGTAATGGCCTGCAGTGACGAACCATCGCAGAATTAGCCTGGAGTGATTTTGGGAAAGCACAAAAAACAGAAATGAGAATGGCTAGGTCGGGGTTCCAACCCCGCACCGAGAGAATGTTATTCTTCTAACACAATACACACTTGAATTAGCAAGTTTGGCCAAAAGAAATTAGACTCTCAACAAAATACTTATTTGAACTAACTAACTTTATATATTTGTTTGGCCACTCATTTGATTATATTCGTTCGAAAATACGGCTCGAGTGTTCGTTTGAATTTTTGTGGCGATTAGGATAGTAACAATGTATGTTAGTATGTTTATGTATGCTTAGTAATCCTATAAACAACTTTATATAACAAGTTGAACAGGAAACTATAAAGTAAAGCTGCAAAATTTCAAATATTCGCTTGCGCACATTGTCCAGTTTTTGAAATGTATTTAAAAACATTCATATCTTATTCGTAATAACATAAGTTGATGTTGCTAGGGCGTAGCGCCCAGGTACAAGCGGTACGACTTCCAATTTATATATATTAACAGAAACTATTTAACGTAGAGCCAAACAAATCTTTAGTTGACCAACGAGATATTTGTTTGAGGGAACCAAATAAGAACACCAAAATAATGTGGTCTCAACAAAATAATATTTCATTACTCTTATGTAAAACATTAATTTGGTTCCGCCAAACAGTAGATAGAGGATACCGATTCTGTTGTAACCGCTGCTGGCAGAGGCACGAAACGCCGTCCGCCATCTTGGCATTTTTCCGTTTTTTTCCTACAGAATCGCTTGTTCTACCACAAAAATCACTTCCGAAATCAATAATTTTACCAAAAATTTCCTTTCCCCCCCCCCCCTAAAAACGTCCTGTTTTCCCCTAAAAAAAATTTCTTTCTTTTTTTTTTTTTTTTTCAAAAATTTGTGAAAAAAAAATTAAAGTCCTACAATATGCAGTAGCGATGTGTTTAATTACATGCCAGTGAGATATAGTGCCTGTCCTGCAGTTGACGACATGAAAAAGTAACTTGTTTTCTTTAAATTGAAACATTAATTATATTTTTGGTACCGAAATACAAACTATTAAACTATTTAGGACAGTGAGAATTTGCACACATGAGCAGTTGAATTAGGCACACGTGCCGTGTTGGCGAATTGGCCCTGTGGTCACTCACAACGTTAGTGGAATAGTGCCCAGCCACATACCTTATTCTGACCGTCGCGGTAACAGTCGAGCACAGAATAGGGAAGAAACACGATCTCAGAGCGTTTGGCCATGGTCCGATTGCTGCGGTCTCTCCTGCGGGAGCGGATCACGCATTAACTAGGGGGATCAAGGTAGCTCAAGGATAAAGAACTCGTCTACAAAATACTACTTTTATTAATTTACTAAACAATTACAACTAAGCACCAAGTAGGCACTTCAAACAGGTAGCATTTCTACAAATATTCAATACGCAAGTCGTTCAATTCAGTAATAGCTCAACAGGGCGCTGATGCCCCAAGTCAAGTTTGGATTAGCTTTAATTTGAATCGGTTAAGCAATTCTTTACAGAGCTTAGGCCGTCGCGAGTCCTGCGCTCTACAGTGCCTTACGTCACCCTACCAGGGATTCAATATTTACCCAAGGTCTCGTCGTAGTAGCACAGCTCTCTCGACGACGGGCTCTCGTCGGGCGTCGATGGCGGACCTCGGGCTGCGGTCCCCTCTTCTGGGCGTCTCGCGGGCAGCGCCTCCGGCGGCAGCAGGCAAGATGGCACCCCGAGGCAAGATGGCGTCCCGAGCCTCCAGCTCCCTGGGCTCATATACAACCCCTCTGACCTCGTGTTCGATCTCCCGAGGTCTGTTGTTAAAAACAGAGTTTCAGCTGGCCTAGGTCGCCCCGCGCCTCGCCCCAGCGTGACGCTGGGCTGCCCTCGCACAGGAGCTGGTTCCAACAAGATCATCGAGGCCAGACGTACGGGGCGCTCCATCTCTGACATCTTGCAGGCACTGGTATTTCCACGGGCCACCATGTCGAGAGTGGAACGTGAGTTGGGGATTCGGGTAAAAATCACCCACCGCCATCGACAACTGATGTGGCATACAACATATCGATGCCAGGGGTCGCCGTCGGTAAGATCGGTTAGTAAGAGCGGATAGATAGGTCGCAATGCAGCAGAGGACTCGCCAGTTCAATGCTGGACCACAACGTCTTGTGAGCAACCATAACAGCCAAAACCATGGGGTGCGAAAGCCGCTGCCCCTGTAGGGTACCTCTGCTTGCCGCACGTTACAAGATTCAATGGATATCGAAAGGTCTCCTGAACGGATGAGTCGAGGTACACGCCGATGGCAGAATACCAGTTCGTCGCTAAATACGTTAAGCGATGGATCTGTCATGTGAGCAGGGTACAGTTCAGGCCCGTGGTGGTATCTTTGCATGGAATCTGTTTACGTGAGATGAAATATGTCCCCTGGTGCACGTGCCATCCTTCTTCGCCGGCGAACGATACAGGAAATGTTGGCAGGCCGTGTGCACACATTTCTGCACCTATGACACCCTGCATGAAACTTGTTACCTACTAGCCCACCTCTCCCGTGTTGTGACCGACTGGTTGGATCAACACTCCTCTGACCTGAGGTTGCTTGTCTGACATCCGAGGTCACCCGACCTCAATCCCATCGGACACATCTGAGATGTTGTCGGGAGGGATGTACGCGCGATGGATCGTGCTTCGAACGATCTCCGTGTATTGTGGGAAACTGTGCAGCGGTCATGGATTAGTCTGGTTTCCGTCCACTTCCGGTGCCTTCTGGAGTCCATTCGATGGCACAACACCGCCATCAGGACGAAAGTGGCTGCTAACGCTACTATAGGCTGTTCACGGTCAAATGAGCACTTTTGAAAACCCTGATTAAGATCTACTTGCATATCCGTTGTGTATTTTTCCGCCGTATGTAAAATTAACGTTGGCATGAGCTTCATCACTTTATTCATGCGTCGGTTAGGTGAAACTGTGAAATTATTGTAAGATAAAATATTTTACAAATCTGGTCATCTTTATACTTTGATGAATTAAAAAAACAGAAAGCGAAAAAATGATTTAAGTTTTCACACATGTGTTACCTAACACTTTATATTCAATGTTAAGATATGGAACTACCTCCATCAGTCGTTAACAACTTTACTGGGCGCATGTCACTCAGTGCGCCCGTTACACGATATGGAGGCAGGGGCAGTTACTTTTTCTAAGGTTGATTTCAAGAGTGTTAACTCTATCGTGACCAGTCTTTAATGTGTGACGTATTTAGTAAAGAACCCAACACACCAATCATAGGGTGATTTACCAAAGGTTTGAATTTTAAAAGTGTGAAGGAATCGCGAACAAACCCGAAACAGTAATTTGTATTTTTTTTTGTGTTTGAAGTACTGGTGGGAAACAAACAGTACTTGCAGTATTTTGAAAGTGCGGCAAGTGTTGTCGCCGGAGCATGTGTAGAGAGGGTTTATCGTGTAAAGGCTGTTCACGATAAAGTGAGCACTTTTGAAATCAACCTTAAAAAAAGTTGCTGCCCTGCCTGCATATTATATTTTAACGAGCGCACTGAGTGACATGCGCCCAGTATAGTTGGTAACGATGGATGGCAAGTAGTTCCATATCTTAACGTCGAATAAAAAGTGTAAGGAAACAATTTATGCTAACTTAACTCATATCTTCCGCTTTATGACTTGTTTAATGCATATAAGTGAAGAAATGAGCACGTGTAAAATATTTAGTTTTCTAATAATTTGACCGTTTTACTTGACCGGCGCATGAATAAAGTGATGAGGCCCATTGAAATGTTACTTTTACATAATGTGGAAGAATACACAACGGGAATACAAGTAGATCTTAACCAGGGCTTTCAAAAGTGCTAATTTGATTTTGAACAGCCTGTAGTTGTAGGGTGGAGTGCAGAGTCGCAGGGGCCGGAGCAGATGTTGGCTATGCCACCAGTTGCTGAGGCTGCTCGGTGTTGAGGAAGAGAGGGCGGGCAGAGCTGTAGAAAGAGACGGTGAATAGTCGGCGGTTGCCAAGTAGCAACTGGTTGGCGCAAGTGGCAGATTTTTACCAGCCGGCCCCACAATGCACACCTGTTGCATGCATATCCTTCCGCTGGCGTGCTACCAACGCGGCTCTCGCTCTGCACGAGAGGCTTGTGTTTCCGCACAACACTCAGTATTTTCCGTCAATTAAAAGGTCAGGCTTCACCATGCATCGCCGTATAGGGAATTAAATGCTAAATTCGGGCAAAGACCTCTCAATTGTTTTTTTTTGTGTTAGTATTTTCAACTAAAGAATTTTTGTTAGAGAATGATGCTTCTAGAATTGCAAATCTTCCAAATTTTAATTTTTTAATTTTAAATGCACTTTTTCATTTTTTAAATAAAATTCTAACATCTTATGAATAATAAAAAAGTGAATTTAAAATTAAAAAATTAAAATTTGGAAGGTTTAAAAATCTAGATGAGTTCAATCTCTAACAAAAAATCTTTAGATGAAAATACTACCACAAAAAACGACCAAGAGAACCTTGTCTGAATTTAGCATTTAATTTCCTATACGCCGATGCATTGCGAAGCCTGACCTCAAGTCACGTACTGATTGCACTTCAGTGCAACAGAAAGAAGAAAGTTATTTCCGAAACTATCAAGCACGAGTTAAAGCAATTCGGATTTAAAGTATTTAAAATATTTCACCTGAAAACTTCATTTTTAGAGATGACAGAAAATCGCGAAAAATTTTTGAGCCAACATATCTTCGATAACACTTCAGCTGATTTATTCTTTTATGATTGTATGAACAATGTTTTGACTTGGATAGGTTGTTTGCATCGCAATCACGAACGTAATAATTTGTCAATTTTATTTCAATTGTAGCCAATATGAATATTTGCCTTAAAAGAAAATTTTTTTTTTCTGTGACAAATGAACTTACAAACATCTTAGAAGACTGATTGGTACAAGATACGGATTTACAATCCTGATAAGTACTACAACTCTTTTTGCAAACTTTTCCTGCCATGTATGATGTTAAGATATAAAGAAAATGCGCTCAGTAACGTGAACGGTATTAAAAAAATTGCCTGGGATTAATAATATGTTAAATATACGTGTAATAAAAATGCTAAGTTAAATAAGTTTACGCACAAATATTCCAAAAATTTTTTATTGAATTTTTTTAGAATCTCATTGCTTATAAGAGAGCTTGCTTGGGTATCCGTAGTTATCAGCTTTTGCCTTCTATTGATATATGTTTTTTTAATTGCACTAGCATTTACGTAGATATTTAGACATACAATTATAAAGCCGGTTCTAACAACAGACAACAATAATTGATGTCAAGAGATCTCTTTAGCTACTCTGTAAACCCTATGATGCTAATTACGTCTATACAAATCCTTGAACTTAGTTATGTCTTTTACTGTTAGGCACGGCACATTTTTCAACAGGTCGATTAGCATAATTACAGTAAACGTATTAGCCCTTCGCACGCAAGACGTGGTTTCTTGCAACTTTGTATGTCGAAAGTCTATCATCTAATATTCTGGTAGTCGTCTGGGACTCGTTGAAGTTGTGGCTTGAATATATATATATATATATATATATATATATATATATATATATATATATATATATATATATATATATATATATATATATATATATATATATATATATATATATATATCTGTGTGTGTGTGTGTGTGTGTGTGTGTGTGTGTACACTCACATTACTTTCTGCAGTCAGTGTAACCGTGTTTAGTGAATGTAGTTTTGAAGATAACGCATAGAATTAGGACGATTCGTTGAAAATTTGGTTGCTAAAAATTATTGAAGAACTATTTAAAATTACTCAAACTGATAAAAGGTTTTCAACTCAAAGTATGTATATCTCAAAATTAGTGGGCCTTTACTATAAAAGCACGAAGCAGGTAAATGGAAGAAGTAATTTTATGAAATTTTGAAGACCAGTTTGTCAGACGGAGGATTGAGTCAGCACTGTCGTGCTGCATTTCTCTCGACGTATTTTTGCATTAACTTTTCATGTTTTGAAATGAAAAAAGACTTACCAAGGTATTTAATTGAAACGTGAAATTTGTTTGAAATGCATCCGTAAGGCGTACGATTCATAAAACCGTGACTTGTTGCAGTTCCGAATGCTACTGATGAAATACGTCGACTCGCAAGTAAAATTCTACATGTTAAACACGACAGACGAAATGAAATACCTTTTTATGTGCTTTCGTGTTTGATCTAAAAAATTAACGAGTTTGAGAAACTAGGAGAGCAAAGCGAGACAATCGGAGTGTAATTTCTGCGAGTCTAAAAATAATTAAATCCGGATCATTGCTGTACACGTTGCTATAATCCTAGGAGCAATATACAGCAAATAGTGCAGTACGAAGACAGAATTATTGCGTGATAAATTTAAGGCCGCGTGTTCGATATTGCTTATTTCATTTTGGGTGATGTTTTGACTGTTTTCGTGCTTAAGTTACCGTCGTGAAAGCCATCCGAACATACGCGACAGAATTTGACGAGCAATAAGTTACTACGATATTGACTATCACACCTATGACATGGGCATTATTTCGAACCATGGTAGTTCCAGTGTGTTAGATGCAAGTGTTTTCTCCTCACTTATGTATGACAAAGGCTTTAGACGTGAGCACACAAAGGGAGTCATGCCAGCTTATATTAGGCCTACTTGATTTTTCTCCTAGCTAACTGAATTAAAATATTATGAACGTCTTTGGAAGACACTAACTGAATAAAATATTCTTTTTAGTACAGATCAAGAGTCATCGATGCAAAAGAGTGGGATCGAACGTAAATTAAATAAATCGACATTGTGACAAAACATCTGACGTTGTGCATAGACAAACTGCCGCGATCTATTTTTGCTTCTTTATAACATTGTATACCTATGAGGCTAACGAAATATACAAGAGATTATCCCAAGCAGAAGAAACCAGTAGGTACTGGATGTAAGATATTCTAAATTATGATTCTCAATATAGTAAAATACTTCATTAAACTTGTATAGAGTAAACAAATATTCCAGCTACAAAAGGAAAGTTATTTCATGCCGCAGCTTACTTGACCTCCAGAAGAAATAATTTTATTTTTTTTGTGTATGTTTAAACAGTATTTTGTGCCATAAAATTCCAGGATGGAACTTGTCTAAAAAGGGATGCAACTGAAATCACACCAGTGTACCTGTGGATGAAATGCCCATTGTTATGAATCACGTAAAAGCGGGCAAGTCAAACAAACTGCAGCAACGGGTCAGTATCCTGGCCAGGAAAAGAATCCAAATCACACAGCAACAATTACAGTTTGTAAAACATAGCACCGAAGCGCCAGCGCATCTGCCATCCCGGCAAGTTTCGGGAAAACTGCGCCACCGCGAAGCTATATAACAATTGACAAACACTTTGGACGGGTTCTGTCTGTGTACCCACGCCGTGTTGTGAAGATCGTTCCTCAAGATTGAGCTTCAACATGGCGTGTCGCTTGCCACTTCTCGTCATAGCATTCAGCCTACGACACTTTTTCTCAACCTCTGGCACTTATGCCCGGTTCCACCATCGTGGTTCGAAACTCGATACGAGGTCGGATCTAATATTGACACAGAAAACTGTTGCACCATTCGAGTTCATGGTTGGGCTGGAGATCGAGATGAAGTTCATTTCGAACCGCCGAAATTGGCGTTTTGAAATCCTGATCCCGGATCAGCAGCCATCGTCGACAAATGTAGTTTTAAAATACGCTAACAGATAGAACTATGCACAGTCGATTGTTTTCTTGGGAAATTAAAACGACATTATCCGCACTTGAATATTATTCAGTAAAATTCGTACAATAATTCACTTAAAACAGATAAAACAGTGTACATCTAGGTCTATCTATAGTGAAATAAAACTTTCGAAGATCCAGCATCATGAAATTTCGTTGGTGCAACACTTTTACATTGTAACCAAGATGAAACTGGATCCTGGTTCGGAACTAGGATCATTCGATCCCGGATCGGGGAAGATGATGGTGCAAACGGGCATTAGCCATGTTTCGAGACTCTTATGCATTGACTGACTTAAACGCGGGTGCCGCTAGTAAGACTAGTGAGATAGCCTACTCTTGGTGAGGTCGATGCACCTTTTGAAGGTTATCATGTCGCCCATCTCGAAATTAAAAAAATTCATAGCTCTTAAACTAATGAACCAATTTCCACAATTCAAACACCATTAAGTTTCCAAATTCATGGCACCGCACGCTCGCAAAAATATGACCATAAATATCTCAACTTTAAACTTAAAGAAAAGTTGGTGTGGTTAGGGCATGTTGGGCCAGGTTAGCAATTATGTAAGAAATAAAAGATTTTTCCTTGATGACATCATGTTTTGTAATGTTACGTAATAGGCTAGGTTAGGTTAGGTTAGGTTATTTAACTTTGATTTTTGAAGTTCGAACCACATACAAAATAGCCGTGGCTTAACAGGACTTGGTCCTCCCTCGCAGCAAATAACATATAGTATTGGAACTATTACGTGATATAACTAAATTAAATCCCTGTTACGTGTTTTATGTAAGTAGAGTTCAGTAGTAATAAAAGTTAACTTGTGAAAAAAATATATAAATATAACACCGTTCATACTATGTTCAGGCCGTAAAATAATACAGAGTTAATTTTTTTTTTGTGTGAATTAGGTAAAAATATACCATGGCAGTTGTTTGTGAATACGGCTACGTTCGGCAAAGAATCAGGCTTTAAAAAGAGTGAATTTCAAGGACGCGAATATACGAAGGGGCAACGGAGGAAATACAAACTGAATAAGTAAATTCGCGAAGACAAATGGAGGCGGAGAAAGTTAACCGCATTTAAATCGCATCACAATCCGACCACTTGTTGGTAAGTTAACAAGTGCCCGCAGAGGCCACCCCGGGGGAAGTTTGGGTAAGGGGGGGGGGGGACTCGAGAGGCAAGCAGAGTAACAGAGAAGGGAAGAGGCAATAAGTCGGGCAGATCGCCAGAAAGAGAGCGAGCGAGAAGGAATGGAGGTTAAAAAGGAAAAAAAGTCAGGGACGGGAAGTGAAGACAAAGAAATGAATAGCATCAAGGGGGCGTGGAGAGGGTCGGCGGAGTTAGGGAAAAGTGCGTAAGGGTTAGCGTGGGGGAGGGGGTGAGTTTTCACATGGGGCGGATGGGACCCCAACGCGTGACTGGAATACGGCCAGCCGGGTCGTCGGTTGGGAGGGAGGGGGGAAAGGTTTTGAATTATAGAAGGAGTGGCTGGCGAACGGCGTTGCAGACAGCGATTCGTGATTTGTATCCTCGCGATAAAATGGTACGTGCGTGAGCGGGATGGGGGCGAAGGCCCTGGTGGAAGGGGGAAGGGTCTGTCCGGACTGTGTATGCCGTCCGCGGCTGCTATTGGCTTACAAGGTTAGGCGGGTGCCGTGAGGGAGATCCTGTGTCAACACTATCGCGTTATCGAGCGGCCGGGCTATCCATGTCACATACGATCAGAGTGTTTGCGCATGCGTGGCACCCCCGGGCGCTCAGCGATGATGCCAGCTGGCAGTTACGACTGTAATCTACAGGCTGTTCAGTAATGAAACCTGCGTATTCTTCTGTCTTGTGTAAAATTAACATTGCCATGGGCCTTATCGCTTTATTCATGCGTCGGTCACGTGAAACTGTACAGTTATCAGAAAACTACATATTTTACAAATAATGATAATTTTTACTCTTCGATGTATTAAAAAAATAAAGCGAAAGAGAGAATTAAGATTATTTTCAAATTGCCACCTAATACTGTTTATTTGACGTTAAGATATGGAACAACTTTCCATCCATCGTTACCAACTTTACCGGGCGCTTGTCACTAAATGCACCCGTTTAAATATATCCAGGCAGGGTCAGTGACTTTTTTCTAAGGTTGATTTCAAAAGTGCTCACGTTGTCGTGAACAGCGTTTACCAAAGTTCAATCCGCATGTGCCTTGGCTTGTTTCGGCAACTCGCAACTGGCCTTTTGATGGAATTTCATAGTCATTCTACTTACCAACGACGAAATTTATGTTCGCTCAATGCCGAACATAACTTTTGAGTGTTTACGTATTACGTAAATACAAATCACAAAATCGCCGCAGCTTCCATTTCGTGACGTTAAACAAAGCGTAAAATATTGCGATGTCTCCCGCAATCGAATCTAGGAGTCTCTGATTATCGCCCTGGAACTGGAGACCAGAAACCTAGATTCTTGGACATTTTATTTGTTGTTCTGAATCTTGCAGATCACAGAAAAATTGTTTGAAAATTCTTGTTTAACCCTTTTATTTACTGTTTCAGTTAAGCTAGGTAGGCAAAAAAATTTACAAATAAATTTAAAGAAATTTAAATTTTTAGCAAATAATAATGATAAACTTTTTGGTACAATTAAATCTATGGTATAAAAGTTTGTATCGTCTTTACAAAAACATATTGCTCTATGCAAAAATATATTTTACCTTACTTTTGCTTTATATTCTAGACGACTATTAGTGCGCACTAAAGTACAGTACTTAAAGTATAATCAAGTATAGAAAATCTGAATTCCCGTGGCAGCTCAAACACTTTGAGTTAGTACGTTATCTATCTTCATTTTAAGCCATTTGTCGTGAGACATTAATTGTAGCACTGAAATATCCTTCTGCAATCAATAGTATTTTATAAAATTTTCGCGTGCAACAGGCATGGATACAATAAAAAGAGTGCAGTGCAGTAAGAGCGATTTGGGCGGCTCTTAACATAGGGTTCTTGAGAGACGTTGAGGGCAAATCTAGGTGAGAATGGAGCGGTCCCGGAATGCAAGGATGGAGGAAATGGGAGATCCCCAAGAAAACCCGCTAGCAAGCAGCAGCGTCCGGCACGATTCCCATATGCGCAAATCCGGATGTGACCCCGCCAGGATTCGAATGCTTTGGTGGGAGGCGAGTTCCCTAGCCGTTGCGCCACCGTGGCCCAAAAAAAGTGAATTTGCTAACGTTTTTCGTTGCAATGTTTATTCTCTGACGCCTGAAATTATACGCTGTGCGTAAGACATGTTCTCCTAGAAGATTGCAGACAAGTGTCAAACAAATGACTGCTATGAATGGAACACAGGTGACTGGAAATTCTCAAATGCAACAGAATTTGCCTTCGAGGACACGAGTTTTAATATGCTAACAGACAGGTCTATCTAATACACACGAATAAAAGGTATATACAATATGTAGGTAATGTAATGTAAATGACACTACTATTCAGATTCAACCAACGTTTATGTTGTGGTTGAGGTTTCTTGAAACAGAAAACACGCGGAAGCTCTCAAAGTGAACACTTAAAAGTAGATCAACAGTAAGTCTCCCAAAAACAGAAAAAATTAATATCGGGAGACGAAAGGCTAGGTATGGCTGATACAAAACATTCTGAGAGAGTAACGTACTTAGTCAGTATACAAGATGTTCGGAAACTAACCTGTCGAAATTTAAATCACAACATCTGTGGGCGAACAGAAACAAGAAACTCTGGTCACAACATGTTCAAAGAGGCCATCTAGTATGTTTAAATTGGAGTTGAATTTTTTTGCTAACGACGCCGGGTGTCGGCAGCTGTATGTGCGTGCGTGCACAACAAGTTGCATCACACGAAGGCGAACTGATCCCTCGGCGGTACTGCACGCGGCATTCTGTGCCGCCTGTCGGTCGAATGAGTTGCCACTGTCATTTTCTCACTAGTATTGCATTAGTTTCACATTCCACCTCTAACTATACTGCTGTCAACGAGACGTCAAGACCCACATACGCTCTAACCTTTTAACAACTTGATCAAAATTATTTGCATCCATGTAGAGGAAAGAAGGCTCTTTAGTTATATCTGAAACTTCTTGTTTTAAGTTGAATTCTTTCAGTGGTAACGCCATTTACGTATTTTCAAACGTTTTGTGCCTAATAAAGATTAGATACTGATCTTCTTAACTGAATTAACTTAAATAGTATTTGAAATAGGGTACTTACTGCTGTAGGCCCCTAATTATAATATAAATTACAAATTTAGCCGACCTCCGAACTTTACCTAGTATGTACCAGTCATTAAATCCTCTTTAATGCAACTCATTAACTACGAAATTTATAGTTGATTGTTTGCGTTATTCGAGCTTAACTCCGTGCGTTCGTAATACCTAGAGCGCCGAAATTTATCATTTGCCGGAGGAAAATGGACCCATATTTCGCGGCAGTGCTGAATTACTGGCAAGCAACGGGCTTAACCTAACACAATGAGGCATTGTCGAGGCACCGCGCTGCTGTTCGCATCAGATCTCAGCCGCTATTGATTCATCAGCCCGGTTTTGCCTTTGAATAAAAAACATGTTGTTGACAGATGAGCGGCCGGTTCATTGCGGCACCGTACACTTACATGTTCAAGTCGCGAATAACAATCAACATTTTCGTATTCCCTTATAAATATTTAAATCATAACCTTCTTTGCAGCAAATAAGTTTAACAGCCATGGCATAACTGAGTTTAACGTTAAAAGGTAGCACCCTTTAAAGATGAACAAAAATGGAAAATTAATTCTTATATAAAAAATATATATTCATTTGCAAAAACAAGCGGAAATTCATGTCCTATTTTGCTCTCAACCTACACAGTAAAAACTGTCTTATTAAACTCGAAAACCGATTCTCTTGTTGGGAGTTCAACGTGGACCAAATTATGATCTTTGGTTAGCAACTAAATATTTTATGATTGTATTATAGTGTATCCGGTTTGTAGGTGTTAAAAGTTACATTCTCCCAATTCATATTGCTAAACGGAGCTAATTTGAGCTGCGTTGGTTGATAACTTGTAAACACAGACGCAAACAAGTGTGAACACAAAGTTACACACATCAAAATTTCATTCTGAATTCAATTAAGGGTACGGCACTGAGAAAATGTTCTTATTATGTGCAGCAAAAATAATCTAAGAAAGAAGCCTTTTTAAAAACAATGAAGTGATTCGTATTAGTCACGATTTTTCCAAAATTACTTAATTTTGGTATCGCCAATCGGATCGTAAAAGTTCGCCATGTAAGTGAAGATGATCAGACAATGACAAAATTATACTGTGAGCTGTACGTATTGTGTGTTGCACCAACAAATAAAACGATGTAATCTATAACAGAAACAAGTAACGAAACTTTTCGTTCTCCACCAATATGAGCAGATGTTTGGCATTCAACTCGTCAGTAATGGGCATAATTTGCGCAGTTGTCAAGAGTGTAAAAATAAATATAGTAAAAAGCCATCAAGAATTAGGCCATTAAAAGAACTAGCGCTGCGTGATAAGTGAAGGAATTTGAGGGTTAGGTAGTTGATTTTTGGAATCGCACCCCCCACTCTGTGAAGTTTTTCAAAGCAAGTACCATCCTTGCCTGAGACTGTGATATTCTTCCACACAGTATTCATGTAAATATGTGGTGGTTTTGTGTGGTTATTTGAGGGAGCCTAGTAGGCAGAGCTAGATTCACGGGCATGGCCAGAGATATAGGCTATTCACAGTAAAGTGAGCACTTTGAGAACCCCCCTCATTTGGAATAACAGTGAACAAATATTTTATTTTAGTTTTAGATGTTAATTTCCGAGTGCGGTGGAATATACACGTTGTGCTTATTACTTGCATTAGAATATTAATTTTAAAAAAATTTAAGGATGAAAAATTACGGAAAGAAAAAAATGCAACTAGGGTCTCAAAAGTGCTCACTTTACCGTGAACCGCCTATAGGTAGGCCTCGCTGGAGCAACAGACGTCAGGGGGCGGATGGCAGGAACACAGCCACGCAGAGGGTACGACGGCCGCAGGGGTGCTGGGAAAGTAAGGACTGTGACGACGTGGCAGGGGGTTGGGGGGGGGGGGGGTTGAGGGGGGCTGTACAATGCTCCAATAAATCATGCACATCCCCGTCACTGTTACGATTCATTTACATAGCCCGCCCCGCGGTCATGCAACGTAGAGCACGACTGTCTCTCTGCCCTCATCCCTCCCTCCCTCTCACTCTCTCTCTCTCTCTCTCTCTCCAATACGCAAACATGATTACGGAGCTCGTCAAGGGCGGGGGGGGGGGATATTTTATTCATGCGCACTTTGCAGCGCTCGGAGGTGCGTCGACTGTAGCTACTGCTCTGCTCTTCAACACAGACGTCCCGCCGATGGATGCAGCTCTCCGGAGAACAAGCTAACACTTTACAAGACTTATGCCCGGTCGCGCCAACATCTTCCCCGATCCGAGATCGAATGATCCTATTTCCGAACCAGGATCCAGCTTGATCTTGCACCAACGAAAGTTCATGATTCTGGATCTCCGATTCATCGATCTTGGTTCCAAAGTGAGAGATCGATATTAAGTATGAGAAAAATTTCGCTATTAGTTTGTAATATATGACGTCATGGAAGTAGGCGTATTTTTCACTATAGATAGAACTAGATGTGCGATGTTTTATCTGTTTTAAGTGAATTATTATTGTAGAAATTTTACTGAATAATATTCAAGTGCGTATAATGTTGTTTCAATTTCCCAAGAAAACAATCGAACGTAGTTCTATCTGTTGGTGTATTTTCAAACTACATTTGTCGACGACGGCTGCTGATCTCGGATCGAGATCGCCAATTTCAGTGGTTCGGAATGAACTTCATCTCGATCTCCAGTCCAGTTCTGAAGTCGAATGGTGCAACATTTTTCGGTGTCGATCTTAGATCCGATCTCGGATCGTGTTTCGAACCACGATGGTCCAATCGAGTATTAGGAATACACATAGGTCTAGTGAAAAAAAATAAATTGGTCTCGCCGGACATGGTCATGTATGGATGAGAGAAGACTAGCTGGGACAGCCGTGTCGCTCCATCCAGCCATAGTAATGGACGATGTGAGACGAAATGGGCGCGGAGAAGCAACGAAATGACGACCATGGGGGGGGGGGGAGATGGGAAGTCCCCGAGAAAACCCAATGACTAACGGCATCGTCCGGCGCTATTCCCACATGCGAAATTCCAGGAACGATGACCCCGCAGGGAATGGAGCCGAGTTCGCATTGGTGTGGGGCGAGTAGTCTGACCACTAGACCACCGCAGTCTCCTTCACATGGTTTACATCATCGTACTGATTTTCGTAGTCACACAAAGATGTAGTATTATGTACACATAAGTGTTGGTGCGTTGACATATTAGTGTATAATAATAAAATCTAAGAATGAAACTACTGTATATTCATGCTATTTTTGTCTTTTAAGTGTTGACATATTTGCGTCGCCCGAGATACAGTCAAACATAATGTTCAAAGTGTTAACCCGCAAGTTTATGTTATTTTTGTTCCGCCTTTATTGCAATTGTTTGACCATTTTAACAGAGTTAAAGACATGATCACTATACGGTGACTTGTAAAAGCGTACACAAAAACACCAATGTCTTGCCTGGATCTCGAACCCTGAGCCCCTCGCACTTTACGCCAGTATGTAGTCAACTATGCTACGGAAGTCGACCCCAAGTAAGCCAACCGTGGGTAAATATTAGAGCCATTCGTGTCCTGCGTGTGTGTGTGTGTATCGCATTATTGGTTTACATAACGCGTACCGAAACTCAATGTAATAACATTTAGCATGTAAACTACTTCTTACTGGTCGTTGTCAACACAGCATTGCTGTCTCTCTTTAATTAATTTTGTTATTATTGATAAAAAAATACGTAAGTGAATGCTTCGTTTAGTAAAAATAATACTATAAATATCACTAACAATATTATTATTTGTTCGTTATACAATTTATTTTAAATACAGGGAGGCATGTTAAACCCAAGGTTTTTTCCAACTTTTCATTGTCAAAGCCTGAAGATAGCGTGAATGGCCTATAACAAATGTAATTCACGCACGAAGGTTCAGCGTATAGTGACTTGCTGAATATATATGTTGTTGTTACGGCCCCTAATGAGGGATTAACTAGGTCGCAAGTTTATCTGGAAATATCATAACATATGTCTGAGATATGAGGTTTGTTTCGATTTTATAACTGATACGGACAGATTTCGTTAACTATCGGTTGCTGTATCATGAGCTATAAAAGTTCATCGTTGGAGAAACGTATTTCTGAATATTGTTAACTCAGAAAAAGAACTCATTCAAAGCAGATACAGTAGAAATAACCAATTGTGTTGGTAGAACGTTCCCTATGAGTAAGAAATGTATTTGTGAAATTAATCGTTTGAAGTATAATATAGATTTATAAGTAGAATGACGATTGTATTAAGTACTTAACGAAAGTATTGCACTGCCAATAAATGTTTCAACTATATAATAAGACATATGAAATTTTCGTGAAATATAATACGCAATTAAAAGTTAATTGTAAGCCTACTGGAACGGTCAACGTTTTAGACAGTTTTACAATTATTGCAAACATACTATAATCCTTGTATATAAGTCCTATATAATTTCCAGCACACATTTTTATAGCGCTTTGATTGTCAGAATATTCGCCATTTTTCACACAGTAATGGTAAAAAGTTGATTAATATACAGATTACTAATTATATTACAAACCATTCACTAGGTTTCTCTATGCTCTCTTTACAGTAGTCAAGAAAAATATCTTTTATTTCTGATTTCAGAAACATTAGGGATTTCTTGCGGTTTTTAAGTAAATGCATATTCAACCCTTCGCGTTTAACATTTATTAAGATTATATTATTGCTAAGAAAATACAGTTATTAAGAACATTCTTTCAGTTTTGTTGGTTCGTTTTTCTCATCACGGTCAGTTTTTTTATGCAATAACATTAATACACTGCCGGTCATTACAATTGCAAGACCAAGAAGGATGTGAACTGTCAGTATAACCAGATATACTGGACAGAATACCCGTCATACACACACGTGCTTGTCATTATTACTCTTGCTGCTCGGTACAGAACACGGAGACATAAGTACTATGTGTCCGCACTACGGGCGGTAATAACCGCTGCTACACGACGCGCCACTCAGAGGAAGAAACTTTGCATGTCTGTCTCCTTACACGCTGCTTTCATGCGTGCCGAAAGTTAATCTTTTGTGGTCGAGGGCGTCCTGTAGCAGTCCAGTCGTCACCCGACCATAGTCCACACGTTTTCGATGGGCGAGAGATCCGGTGAACGCGCAGGCCAAGGAAGTATTGTTACATGGCGGTCTTCCAGGAACATTCGGACAATGTGTGCTTCATGCGGTCGCGCATCGTCGTGTTGGTGTACGGATGCCTGTTTGGCCCTGAAGATAGGAGAAAACGCCAGACTCCAACACCTTCGCGATGTAACGGTTGCTGGTCAGCGCACCAGTGATGCGGACCAGGCGCTAGTGGGACTGTAATCTGATGGCACCCGACACCGTGACTCGAGGTGCTGGCCTGGTATGGCGGTGCACAATGTAGGACTCGGCCAGGTGTGAATCACTATGATGCCAGGCTCGGATGTGACCATGGAGGGTGCTGCAAGCAGAAGCGGAGTTCGTCGGAGAATACGATGCCCCACCATTCGTCCCTCCAGACGCGATGTTCCACGCACCATTGCAGCCGCAGAAGCCTGTGGCGAGCAGTCTGCAGATGGCGACGCACTATGCGTGCGGTAACACTGCCGCATGCCTCAGAACCTGAGCGAGGGTGTTTGATGAGGCCGTAAGGTACGTAACGGCTCTTCACGATCAAATGAGCACTTTTGAAATCAACCTAAGAAAAAGTCACTAATACTAACGTCATATATTTTAACGGGCGCACGAGTTACATGTGCGCAGTAAAGTTTGTAACGATTGATGGAAATTAGTTCCATATCTTACCGTCGAATAAAAAGTGTTAGGTAACCCATTTGTGATAACTTAAGTTATTTATTTCGCATTATGTTTTTTTCAATGCACCGAGGTATAAAAATAACCAGATCTGTAAAATATTTTATTTACTAATAATTTCACAGTTTCACTTGACCGACGCATGAAGAAAGTGATGACGACCATGGCAATGTTATTTTACACAAGGCGGAATAATACACAACGGGTATACAAATAGATCTTATGCAGGTCTTTCGAAAATGCTCCGTTGACCGTGAGCAGCCTATAATCGCCACGCGCACCGGATGTCTGTCCTCGCACTCGTTGCTGCGACGGGGTCGTTTGTTTCCTGTAAGTCACCCTGTCCGTCTCTACTCAACCCTTTCATTCCATATGCGCTTCACTGTCGTTGCATCATTTCTTCGAACGCGTCAACCAACTTCGCGATTACTTAAGACACCCATCTACCTAGAGTTTTTTCTTCCGCGTGTGAAGTTGAGAGGCGAGGGAGCGTTAAAGGCGATACTGCCACGCGCATCGAGTGCGCCATCGCCGATAAGCGCAAAGCTCTGAACTGGCATGCAGTGTTCTCGTCGTGCTGTGTGTACCTATGGGACTTTCTGCGGCGACTCTATTATTTTATTGATGGAAAGTGTGTAGGAAGGTTCAATGCATGCCCCTTGACTAGTTTTGGTTCTGACACGTATGTTTTCAGATACAGCGCTTTGAAAAAAGCCAGTTTTAGCCATTTTGGCGTGTTCTGAAATGGTGTTTCTAATTAACGCGAGGTATTGAAAACACTCAACAGCCCTCGCCTGAAATGTGTGTTCTTTTCGTAGGCCAGTACACTGGACGCACGTTCAATAGTTTCTTAGAAAAACGTGTTTTCCGAACACTCTGCAACGTACTTCAAGCGCCAGGTAGACGGGCGCCTTAACATTAGTCCACAATCCCGACAGGCCAACATTCTTCCGTGGTCAAAGGCGGAAAACTGTTCGTATAGTTGTGTTATTCGACGCCGCAGACTCACTCCGTCTGTATTCATGAATGGCAGTATGCGACACGCAATTATACAAAACGATAACAATTATTTGCACAAACAACAATAAATGTAGTATCTAAAAATATATCCATCCACACTTCATAGAAATAAGGGACATGAAGGTTTTTTTAGATCCAGAACCAAGTATTCGCCAATATCGCAGTTAAAGCGATCGAAAGTTAAATTCTAATTGCAAGTGTGGTATATATTGTTATGGTCGTATAGGAGAAACCTAACTGGGAATCCATACAGGAATCCGCCAGCGCAACTTCAGAGTAAATCCAGGGCACTAGTATTGCTTCAACTTACTGCAGCAACCACTGGGCGAGGCCGCTTGCAAAAACCCCCTCCACCAGCCAGCGATTTGGGATATGGACGCCTAAACGACGCACTGATATAGACCGCTGTAAGGCAGGACCGACGTCTTTCCACGTCCGACCAGCAGCCGGAGTAGATCACATCATGGGTGTGTCTGTCCGCTGCTATCCGACCAGCTAGATACAGCCTCCAGCATCAAGAATTAGGTGGGGACTGTCCATAATAGATAACTTATTAACCAGACTCGCCAACGTAGCTGCAACTTAAATTACTATCTTTTATTGTAGCTCCCCCGTGTTTAATAATTAAGCGTCATGCAAATTGTAAATGCTTTGTTGTTATACTTGTTTCTCAAGCCATAATAAACCCCCTCAGTTACCATAAAAGCTCTACCATTAACTATAATTTTAACTATGCCCCTAGACCCTTTTTGTGCGGATATGACCTTATGTCGTATCCAAAACAATATGGTTAAAATAAATTTTGTTGCGCCTTTAAAAAATATATTTAATATTTACCACTCTGCCCAGATTTCTATTTTACTTAGAAATTTCTTAATGGTCCACACCAAGTGCCGTCATTACGCTGCGGTGCCAAAACAATTTATATAGCGTACTTGTATTCACGCCATTTCTCGTACATCATGCCAAAACAGCAGCACATCAGAAATGCCAGGCAACAGAAGACTAACATACTAGATTAAATCACACATATAGTTGTGTTCAGCGCAGTACGGAAATGAAAACATGACATGAAATATGAATGTACTGAAACTGAAACTGGAATTTCAGTACGTCTTGCCAGTTTTACATCGAGTGCGACAAACAGGTAAATTAGGAAAGGAGAAATTTCGAAGAAATACATTCAAACTTCGTCTGATTATAGTTCTGTATCGAGTTTCTGTTACTGAGAGAAATTAAATTTTTTAACAACATGTACATATATATTTGTATGAGTTTAGTTTATCTCGAAAAATATATTGATGGTTCCTCTCCACATCACACTTTCTTTAGACGAAAGTATGTGGCTTTAGATTCAGTCGCAGTTCGAATCTTGTAGTAAAATAAGGTGAAAACCTTTGTCGTTAGGCGAGGAATGGAAGTGAAATGATTATTCTGTAAAACACGAGGAAAAATAGGAAGACGTAAAACGAAATACTGCGCAGCAAACTTACCTCCTGCGCTGGTCGAGAGAGGTTCGCAAGGTTTCCATACTTTTCCTTTCTTCCGCACAACGCCAGGGAAAAAGTCTGAGAAAAGGATAAAGTAACCATATTTTTCTTGCCACAGGAGAAGAGAAGCAAAAAAGAAAAATAAGTGAGAGACGGGACAAAGCAAGGGCGTGAAAGAAAGAAGAGGGTAAGAGGAAAGAGAAAAAGTTGCAAGGAGAACCGTGTGACATACGTAGCGAGGGGCTGTTACGGGTCCCTGAAGTAGACGAATGAGGTTTGTATACGGGGTGACAGGGGTTATTTCGTGAGCCTCTTGGCAAGGGATGGAGGGGGTGCGAGGGGCGATGAGGGGGTGTATTCGCAACTCGGAACAAAACTGACAAGCGTCCCTCGCTTATGAAAATGGCAAACTTAAGTTTGAGGTGTGCGAGTGCGCTCTTGTGAACAAGAGCTCGCATAATAGTGCGAACCCTTCTTAAAGGGCAGTTTTACACGGGACAGAACAGTCTGCAAGAGCTGAGACAACGAGCATTGGTCTGTTATACACAAAAACATTGCGTGATATCTTACTTACAATGCCACATCTTGAGTCATTATTTGTTGAAATATTATTATGTCTCAACAATGAAGCTTAAAACGGATCAGTAAGATGCCAGCTAAATAATGAATTTATTAGCAATCACTTAGACTAATTAAGTGCACTTGATGAGAAAATCGAATTAAAAGTATAGAAAATGTGGTTTTACACAGTACATGGCACTACTTAAATACGCATTAATGAAGGGATGTATTAAAATGGCACACATTATGGACGATTTCCCAACAAAAGGTAACAAGTTCAGAAACTATATACGAAATAGTAGAAATTATTTCGTTGCATTTATAGGGTGCTCTATGATTACATATTCGAAAAGGAACCAGATTTGTTCAGTCATTCTTGAGGAATATGACAAGGTAATTTCCTGACTCTACAAACCAACACAATTAAAAATAGTTTAAGTAAAAATAAATAAGCAGCTCTTAAACGAAACAGTCAGCTTTATTTTTCAAATAAGTTTCAATCAAGTAAATCGTGCCATTTGTCATGGACGTGCATCATACAGATAGGAACGCACAGTACTGGTCTTCAGGTAAAAATTGGCTCTTGTCGCGTGTAAAGGAGACACATTCTACCAAATGAAATGTCCTGTGTTTTGTTTCTGAATGTATTTAATTTAATTTTAGTACATAGAATCAGTTTTTACGGGGATAATAGCATTAAATAGCGGTGATTGACAGTACACGGGAATGAAGTAACAGCCACAGTTATTTTGGAATATTTGGCCACACATGTAAATTTTTTATAGGCCCTTCACGGTAAAGTGAGCACTTTTGAAGCCCTACTTACTTTTTTCTTTCAACCAATTTATATCCTTCTACCAATTGTTAATGTAAAACCTGCCATGTGAGTAATAAACACAGTGTATAAATTCACCATACCCAAACCAAAAGTCCCAGGCCACAATGATATGTATTTATTGGTTATTATGTCTGTTGAAACAGCTTCAAAAACTGCTCTCTTCACCTTGAACGGCCTATACACAATAGTCTCTGCAACGTTGTGCTTCGCAGGATTCCAACGAACCAGATAACACTTGTGGTGGCCCTGTTATTTGTCGGCCTAATGTCTGAAGAAAATCCTTGTATGCGGCAAATTCCTTGTCGTTGAAATACTAATACTGATAAACAAATCCTTGCAAATTTGCTTACATTTCCATGTAATATTGTGATTTTTGTGCTACTACTTGATAGTGAAGTTGTTTCATGAATGTCTCTTACGCAGTGTTAATTTATAGCTTTGTACAGTGATATGAATGTGCTCTATTGATTCTCCTTTATATACCATCCTAAATATATTCGTTCGATTACTGTATACTGCAAGGCGAGCAAATCTGTGAACAGTGTCACGCACGACAAAATCCAGCACCGATACAGTCACAGCCAATTTGTACGAAATTATATTTGCTGCTGTTAAAACATTGCATGCATTATACATATATATATATATTCAATAATTAGATATTGCTGCATGCGTTAAAATAGCAACCAAAAACTCTGCTAATTGGCCCCTCTTTGTGAGCTAGAGTTTATTATTTGTAAAGACCAATCAGATCATGTTTTTGGTTACAAATATAGAAATTATTTAAATAGTAAGAAAAAAGGCTAAGTTGTAAACAGTTTTCATCGAATTTTGTACTTTTATGAACATTCGTGTCGGGCTATGATGCGCTGTCAGCGAAAAATTTTTTCCAGATTTAGGGACAGAGGCATATTTTCTTTCCTACCTTCACCCACCCAAAACATATTATTTTTTATCCGTGATAAATCAACCTAACCCGTAAGATTGAAGATACATACAACTGAATATTATTTCAATTTATGGTATTAGTAAACCATTTATTGGGAAATATATATCACAAGGCTCATAAGCGTATCAGTTTCTTCTATACGTAGATAGTACAGACATAAGATCTTCCATTGTTCACGCGCTCGTCTGCATGCCGTAGTTTAAGTACACAAAGCTACGAGAATATCCTCTAAAGTTCGGCTTATTTCAGTAGAATTTCCTTTCACTGTGCGGGAGAAAAAAAGAGTTTTAATTTTTTTTAAATGTTCATAGCAGATGCAAACTTTCTAAGCTGGAATTACTAGTCTGATTACGAATTTGATTCAATGTTAACTATAGAAAGGTTGACTACATTAAAACGGGAACAACTGGAAAGTTTTAATTAACGATGGGCGGAGAAGTCAATGAATAACACGAAATTTTTCTCGGTAGCACAAAAATAAAAGAAAATAATTAAGGAAAGAATCCACGCCAAACAAATGAAAAAGAGTAAATTCTGCGAACTTTATACAGAAGTCCAAATTATAGGAAAGTCGCCTTGCAATTTATTTCCAAGGGAAAATAAAATTCTGATTTCACTAATGAGCAACACAAACTGTTTTCATCGCAGTGCGGAGGTATATCGACTCTTGTTATCGCTGCATGGACAGGGGAAGTTACAACGTTGCGTAAATATATTATGTTAAAAAAATAACATGCGAACAATTTTACACAGTTGTATTAATTATAACAATAGATGGCCGTTTTAATAGGTCACGCAGCTTTAGAATTTTGGAATGCAATAAATAAATAAAATTATGCATAATTAAAAATAGTTTTCACCTGCAGCAACACTTCATCGTTAATAATATATATAAAGCAAACGGTATCAACATTATTTGGTATAAATTTAAATATTATAGGCCCTATTACAATATGTACAACGTCAATACGTACAGTAGACGTATGTTACTTAATAAACTTAATTCGGAATCTAACTACCAATACACATGGCAACATATTTTGCATTTAAGGGGCAGTGTCCTTTTTTTCACGGGGTGATTTTAAAAGTGTTTACCATGAATGCGTATTTATTCACCTTAGACTTTCGTCCCCTACCTTCCTTATCTTGGCAAAATCGGTCAGCGGTACGAAATTTTTCAAAACATCGACGCAGGATGCGTTGCATTTTGAAAAGCCTCATTACGCTCCCCAAATCACGATACGTTTCTGTCCACTGTATGTTTCAGTTTGAACTTTTGCAACAAAAATCACTCGTTGATCACTTTGTGCTTGTTCCAGAAGGCAGTGAAACGCGTTCTGTGGCACATGCATTCACTGTAAGTAACGTGATGTTAATGAATACTACTGTCGGTTCTATTGGTGCTGTACAATAGGCGGCAGGCGGAGTTGAATACGGGCAGTGTGCATTTCTGCCGTTCACTGTATTTCCGAATTGCCGCTGACCGCAGCTTGAACCGTATTGCACTGTCGTCGTTGAAAAAGACTCCATTAAAATAGCGCAGCGAAGGGGAATCGTAGTTGATTGCTAATAGGCTATTTAATCGACATTTTCGAGTATTTCAATTCAAATTATTTTAAGAATAATGTAATAATTTTTGCATATAAGACACAGCAAAATAAACAATAAAGAAAATTAAATGCTGGCGGGGTTATTCCTCGTCTATAGAAAAAAAACTGACTTTGGATTTATAACTGCTTAGTGCTTATCTGCGTGTCAAAATTGCTGCTCTTGTGGACTATTCTCATGAACGGCGTAACATGACGCACAGTTTTGGAACTGTAAATGCTCATCGCACGCGCCGTCGATTCTAAAAGGACACAATTCATCAAGTAAACTGTTGTTGTTTCGTAGTGGAGTGGATGGCGCGAGCCCGGCAGCTCACTTATAGGGTTGCCGTATCTCGGCGCCGCGCCGAACCATACTTGGGTCAACTCGAGCCGCACATAGCCAACCGTCTAACGTTGAAGAGAAAGTGGCTTCCAACACAGAACTCTACTCGACTGTACAATATGCACAACTCATTAAAAAATAGCACACACCCCACCACCATAATTGACAGGGAAGTACCAATTATGTTTCATAGGTCAGTAAATTGCAAATGTTTTGTAATTTTATAGAATATCTTGCTAGAATTTACTTATTTTAATTTAAAAAATCAATCAATAATAGTTCATTTCACTTGGAAAATAAGCGTATTTGCAAACTGGCTGCTTTAGAAAGTTTACATGGTTTACAAAGTATATTGGCAAAAAACCCCCATCCCCTTCATCAAGCCAACGTAATAATTTCTCTAACTGTGTATCGCAAAAAATAATTAATAATGTTTTAAAATATTTTTATAATTGATTTTTTGAACACACATCGTAGCCATAAAATTGATCTCGTTGTAACTAAAATAAATGTACATATCAATAATAACAATATTGTTCTACTTAGGCACTATAGTATTTTATTTACATAAAACCATAGTTATTATTATGATTACCCTACTCTACGAAGGTTTTCTCGCAAAATGTGCATTCTGAAACACACAGAATTTAAATACACTTAAATTAAACAAAAATATGTTCTTATTGATTATATTGTAAAGCACATTGTTACGATTGCAACACAAGAAGCGAGGCCGTATAAAGCAGGAATGCGGCCAACGACTGTTATTAAAACAATGTTCACAAACAGTGGGCACTGTAAAGCAACGACTGAAAATGCACGAAAATGTAGAAGTACGTAGAATATCTGCGTCTCGCTGACACAGTGGGGTTGCGGCAATTTCATCTAACGACGGTTACTCCGCCCAGGCTACAAGGGAGAACCAATGGTATTCAAGGATATCGGAGAAGGTGGGCGTGAACGAGCAGTAGGGTGGACACGGCGGCTAAGGGCCAGTGTGTCAGTCGGCGTCAGTCCTCCCTGAACAGCGGTCTCCGAGCGGCGATTGCGGGTTGGTGTCTTACGCTAGGGTGAGGGAGCGAGTCCGGAGCCCCTTATATCGATACCCTCCCTTAATAAATGTCCTTGACCTTAACACCAACCCCAAGCACCCTACTCCCACTAGCCACATCACACTGTAATTATTGCAAATTGCTCAACAAAGATCCTCTACAATTATTTAGTTTTGTATAATTAATTGTCTCACGACTTTCCCTCATGAACGGCTTCCTGGTGGTCTTTCGTTTATGCTTGCTATCGGTAGGTAGGCCTATATGAATTCCTCTTATACTTCACACTAGTACACATTGTTTACCATGGAATGGTAGCAAGTAAAAAACATTACTATAAAGTGTGATGGCTTGCCGAAATTAAACCAACAATGTTTTGTAAGCATTTAACGGTGCGCATAAACAAGCAAACATTTTATTTATCTCGAAAAGAGGGACGAAAAATATTATGAGTGCTGCCATACAATTTTAATTAGAAAATCGATTTCTGAGACTAGTTCTCAGGAAATACGCCACAAAAATATTGCAAGAGTGTATTTGAAGACACTAGTATTGTATTGAATGGAATTTGCATCAGGCAATAATGAAGCTAGCGCTTTACTTACTCGAGGCCATTTTGTCATTATAGTGTCATAAAAATTAAATTCATATTTTGTACACGTACTTGTTTCTTATTTAGCATCTCTTGTCAAAATATATAACGTTGTTATATTCTAATCGCGGTTTCTCCACACTTTTTGAATCAAACGTTTAAACGATCATCCCATATATGACGGGATTGGTTGTTTAATAATTATATTAGACCTGCGGAGAACATAAAATAACATAAAAGTGCCTTATTTCTAATTAAATTTAAATTTAATTTAATTTGTAAATTACGTGTACTTAAGGTATAATTTATATAAATAAAAACTGCGAGAAACTAGTTATGTTGGTAATGCCTACAAGTTGTTCAGGATAAAGTGAGCACTTTTGAAATCACCTTAGACAAAAGTCACTGCCCCTACCTGCATATATTTTAACGGGCGCAATGAGTAACACGTGTGCAGTAAAGTTGATAACGATGGAGAGAAAGTCGTTCCATATATTAACGTGGAATAAAAAGTGTTAAGTAACCATTTGTAATAACTAAAATTATTTATCTTGCTTTCTGTATTTTTAATGTATGGAAGTGTAAAAATGAGGAGATTTGTACACTATTTACCTTTCTATTAATTTCACAGTTTCACTTGACCGACGCATGAATAAAGTGATGAGGCCAATGGCACTGTTAATTTTACATAAGGTGGAAGAACACACTATATGTGTACAAGTAGATCCTAAGCAGGGCTTTCAAAAGTGCTCATTTGACCGTGAACAGCCTATAGTAAGAAATAGAGTTCTTATGCGAAATATTTTAAAACAGAGTTCGCACGAATGCAGTGCGTTGTCCCTTTGGTGTGATTTTCTAGACTTGGTTAATCTTTGTATGCACGATGTGGAGGCATATCTTTGAAGTAGAACTTTAGCAGTGCTTCAGAAAAGTTGGAATGAATTACATATTGTAATTAATTACTAAACAATGTGAAAATGTACGTGATGATAGCTCGCACACAGAGAACAGAAGATATAATAAATGTCATAATATGTGTGCGGAAGTTTGTGCTTTATGTGAGCTATGTGCTGGCAGAAATGTAACGCAGCGAGAACTGTATGACTGCAGGACTGCTTCAAGCGGTCACTCGGCCACCAGTAAGGAAGTAGGCAAGCCCGGTGGAGTTGCAACAACACACGCAACAATTTTAATCACATTTGGACGCCAGCGAGATGGGAAGGGGGTGGGGGGAGGCCGCCCGCGCGTGTAAAACTCCGGCTGGTTGACGGGCGCCTATTGGTTCCGCATGCAAATCATTTCGAATCTGCATGCAAATGGCAGGCGGCGCGGTGCGGTAGTGCAGTCTGTTGGTGGGTGCATGGCGAGGGGATGGGCGGGGGATGTTTATTAGTCTGCGCGACTCCGATGGCCTAATTCAGGGAGGCTTCCGTTGTGTGGAAGAGACGGGCAGAAGCTTGACTTCGCACAGCGACGCCCGGAATTGAAAGGAATTTTCGTGATAAAACGGTTTGTCGCGAGGATTTAGTGCTTTCCCGCAAGAGACGCGGGAAGAACGAGCAACGAAAAGATATACGCGGGAAATACAGAACACGAAGGGGTGAGGTTTAGGGGATGAAAGGTGCGCGGTGTATACCTATAGCTCTCAAAAGGGTTGTCACGTTAACCATAAAACACGGCGAATAAAGAAATAGGGGTGCGGGAGGGAAAGAAATAAATGGAGAATGGACCAAGAGACAAGAATGAAGAGGGGGAAGGGAGAGAGAGAGAGAGAGGGAAAAGGACCCCTCCAACGATACCCAAAGGCATTTCGTGAAAAAAATACAAAAATAAAAAATGGGTTGAATAATGCGAACGTCCATGCGACTCGGGGTTAACGACTTTCGAACAGGAAAAGCACTCACAGTTATGACTTCATAAAACCAATTTCATCATCTGGAGGACTTTAGAAATAGAGAGAACACAACGTTCAGTAATTCATATTCATTCGAAGAACTCCAAGATGTAGCCCATAACGCAATATGAGGGAGATAATTGTTGCAATAAAATGCACAGTCCCCTTATTAAAAATTGATTTCCAGTTTTAATGCAAAAAAAATACAGTCTGGAACACACAAATTTAAAGAATGGTGTGGTATTTCAAAACATCTGAACTGCAATACGATTATTTTTGACAATAGCGAATAATATTTTCATCTTATACGTGATCAATCAACTCTGACGGGACATGTACAGTTATCAATATTAATACAACGAGAAATTGGTTCAGGGTGAGTTACAGATGTCAGAAACACCAGAAATGTACACTTAGCTTGTACGTTGATGGCACACCGTCCTTTAGTAGCCTTCGGTAATTATGAATGTCACTCGACACACGCAAAAATAACTCTCTCTTCTCTTTCACGCTCTTTTGCGTAGTTGACTCATATTCCGAAATTAATTGTTTACGGTATTAGCGCTTCATGCATATTTTAGAATGACGTGTTTAGTTCTACTAGTGCTGTGGCCTACTCCTCTTATATGAATACGTAGCTGACATATGACTATTCAATGTGATTCAGAAACAATCTTGTTGGTTCTTTTATTTTATATTTAAATTGGCTTTGATATCGCGCTCATTTTCGAACAGTTTGACGCATTCTTGTGAAACAATTTACTTATGTACGCATACTTGAAGCCTTCTACACTGATCCCGTTTTCATATCACTATAGCCCAAAGTAGTATGGGCCTTTGGACGCTTAAGTTTCACTTATCAGAATACGTCTGAATGAAAAGTACGTCATCGGTGTTTCTTAATTTTCCGTTGTATCCAATGAAAACTGAGGAAAAGCTGTTCGAAAATTGGTTATCACAGCGCGACGTTAATTTTGTGCTTTATTAATTAGATCTTTAGATATTGTAAAAATTTGTATTTAATATTATTGTTCCAGACAAACCATGCATTGCGAACTATCCTAAAACGAAAATTAAAATTTTAAGAATATAGAAAGGTTGGAAAAATAAATAGGAAATTAGTGATTAGTTTTTCACACATCAGTTAAGCCTGGTTTGTCAACAAAATTTGTAACGGCAGAAAGGCGAGATTTTTGCCCAAGTATGGCCACTAAGAAAGCATGTATGTGTGTGTGTCTATATATATATATAATCATATATATAATAATATGGAATCTTTAATGATCTTTAATTTTTTAAGACCCCTGCCCCGTTAAGAATACGTGATTGCGATAGCAAATTCGTATTGATTGTTCTATTTGTATACGAGTGTTAGGATACGTAAACATACAAATTTACAATAGTTGCCCCGGCCTCTCTGACTCCTCCACAAATAGTTTAATTACTTGCAGAATATGTTGGAATTCGATCTCGTAAATAAGACGCCACAATCTGGCAAGATGTGCTTTAGCGTTTCGGAGTGGCTAACCTTCCAATTAGAACAGTGTGGAATACTTACTATTTTGTAAGCTTCCAAATAAAACCTAATATTTCTTGCATTATATACAAGTGTGTGTATATATATTTGTGTGTGTGTGTGTACCGATTGGCATGTACAAAAAATTGAGTAACAGAAAAGTAATCGCATAATTTTCTCATGAAGTCGCAAAAATTTGTGAACGAACAGAACGTATATTTGTTTTTGTCAGACTCGGTATATGACTTTATTCGGACGAGGACTGTAAAAATCCACGTTATTGTGTTGTAGAAAACTAGCATTATCCTTCTGAAAACAAGTTAAATTGACCGGTTGGCTGTCTTTGTTATAACCAATATTCCCGTCTGGCCGAGTTGCTCGGAAATTCCAGTGCTGTAGCCAAGCTCTTTCAGTATTGGATTTTATTTTCCCACGGAATTTGCAATAAACTGTCGCCAGTCGATAACATCCCAAGAGTGCTGGTTTTTTTTTTTTTTTTTTTTTTTGCGATCCGGCCAGTTACCAAACATCGCTGCGGAATTTTATAATTTATGTTTTAGTCGGCGATCTTGACCGTGCGTACAGCGAAACAAATTTCCCGGCTCTAAACTTCGCAAATTTACCACACCAGAGTACGCGCGCACTGAGAAAGCAGGATATTGTACATCCAGGGTAGCATTCGCGTTCCTACATATGTACAGCAAAGAGTCAAACGCGTGGTGAATTTCCCAACTTTTTACAGAAGCATCTTGGAGCAGCGGTGGTGTAATAGACTGCTCGACTCCCACCTGGGCAAACCCGGTTCGATTATCGGCGGGGTTGTCCTCGGATTCTCGCATGTGGGTATCGTGCCGGAAGATGCCACTGGCCGGCAGGTTTTTTTTTCGGGAATCTTCCATTTTCCCCGCCCTTGCATCCCTGCGCTGCTTCATACCTCATTGCCCCCTCATAGGCTCTCAAGACCTCGATGTTAAGAGCTGCCAAATCGTTTGACTCCACTTCACAGTAGCATTTATATGTATGCACCCTGACGCATGACTATTTTTCAATAATATTTATAGGTTAAATCTTACAGTCCACACTGTTTACTGAAAAATGTTTTGCAGTTTACTTTGTTTCGGTTTCACGTTTTTACGACCGTTAGGCATATCTCAAATGTTGTGGGAAATAATGCACGTATTTTTTGCAAGTTAAGAAGAAAATAAATAATTGGGATAACTAGAAATAAATGTATGAGCAATAAAAATGCAAAATATGACAAAAAGAATAAACAGTTAGTGCACATAATTCATATAGCCCATTCACGGTTTCTTCGGCCTTTTTGAATCAAACATTTGAAAAATCTCCCCATGTACGACGTGTTTAGTTATTCCCAACATATGCCATGTATCACAAGCGTTTTATAATTGTATTCATAAAAGTTACTTTTTTCCGTGTTAAATTGAAATGATATTCTTATTTTATCTATAAAATATAATGCTTAATTTATAAATAATTTGATTAAAAACAGGGTGAAAATAGGTGTGTTGGTAACGTCTAGTGATAAATAGTCCTTATACAAAATACTGTTACACCTAGTGCGCACGAATGCGGTGCGTTGTCCCCCTGGTGTAATACTCCAGGATAAGTTAAGCTTAGTATGTACGAGGCGGAGGAACATCCTGGAAGTAGAACTTTAGCAGGGTTTCAGAAAAGGCTGAAGTAAGCGTGGATGGATTATACCACTCGATTCCTCCTTTATTGTGATGGCGACCCATCTATCGCTGAGGGCCTACAATAACAAATACTCGTGCCATATATTGTTACTAATACATGAACTATGTAGATGATCATCGCCGATGAGGACGAGGCTTACCTTGGTGTGAGCACTCCGTCAGACTGTTTGTCTGCCCGGCAGCAGCATGTCCGGCAAGCGGGCTATAGTTATACTAGCGCGCCCGCCCGCTGTCAGGCTTGTTCATCGTTTCGCTCCGTCCCCCCCCCCCCCCCCACTGACTCCAGGCCTACTGGAGGTGCGAGAAGCTGTGACGTCACCATGGGGCACACTATGTAAAAGGAACGTTAGGGAAACTTCCAGAACGGGGCGCAGAATAAACAAAAGGCTGGTGTTCGACTTTTTGAAGGTTCAGTGACACTGAGGAGGATACTTACTGAGCAGAACGTAACTCTGTTCCTTAAGTGGTGGGGGGGGGGGGGGTGAGTGAAGATATTTGGGCGGCTCTTAACAGCGAGGTATTGAGAGGCGATGGGGGTGATTGAGGTGAGTATGGAGCTGCGCCGGAATGAAAGAGCGGGGAATCGGAAGAACCCCAAGAAAACCCGCTTACTGACGGCATCATCCGACACGATTCCCACATGTAAAAATCTGATGACCCGGCTGGATCGCCTTGGTGGGAGGCGAGTGTGCTAACCGCTTGGAAACCACGGCCTCAAGGAGGGGGGGGGGGGAGGACGGCTGCTAATATGGGTTCATAAATTTGAGGTTCGTTTTGTAATCACATTTGAAATATCTAATTTGTGAGCATATCATTTGTTCTATTCAAGTGGTATTAATTTCTATTTTTGTTTTTAACCTTTGGGGTTATGAAAGTAAATTTTGTATTTGCTTCATGACCGTTAATAGTCTGTTTGTACCTGATTTCACGAATATTTCAAAATATAATTTATATTCCTTTTCTCTAATTTGGCAAACAAAAATGAACATACTCTTTGAACCACACTATAGGGGGTCTCTATTTTGTGATCTAAAAGAACTTCCAGCTGGTGGGAGGTAGAGACCAAGTCTCTGTATGCATGTGACGGCAAGCGACCAGCACAAAATAAGTTGTTTATACTGCAATGCCTTCAACTTCAGTGGATGTCGCGAACATACAACGTAGAGCACATTTGGGTTAATTGGATATTTATGAAGTTTATGTATATGAAACTGCCACTTTTAATTGAAAGTAATTTTACCTTTGCACTAATTAGAGTACTGGCATTAATGCTAGCAGCCAATGATTAATAGTACTCATAGTTTATTGTCCTAACGTTGTTGCATAAGTTCTGTATTTCAATTAGTTTCAACTGAGTTTTACACACTAGAAAAATAATTGCAATATAAGTAACATATTTTATGTAGTTGATGACAGTCTTATACTCTCACCTGATTGAAGAAGCATAGTAAATGGTCATAGTGTCTGAAGTAAAGTCAATATGACACTTAGCGGAAGCATAGAAAAATTGGCTGAAAATAAACCTAATTAGGGATTTGAAAAGTGTTCAGTTAATGATCAGCGTGTTTTATATTTTGTAAACACACATAGCTGGATCCAGTTTGATCTTGGTTCCAACGTAAAAGTGTTGCACCAACGAAATTTCGTGATTCTGAATCTTTGATTCGTCGATCTTGGTTCCAAAGTGAGAGATAGACATTACGTATGAGACAAATTTCGTTATTGGTTCGTAATATATGACTCCATGGAAGTAGGCGTATTTTCCACTATAGATAGAACTAGATGTGCGATGTTTTATCTGTTTTAAGTTAATTATTGTTCTACGAATTTTACCGAATAATGTTCAAGTGCGTATTATATTGTTTTAATTTCCCAAGAAAACAATTGAACGTAGTTCTATCTGTTGGCGTATTTTCAAACTACATTTGTCGACGATGGCTGCTGATCTCGGATCGGGATTTCGAACCGCCAATTTTGGCCTTTCGGAGTGAACTTCATCTCGATCTCCAGTCCAGCTCTGAACTCGAATGGTGCAACAGTTTTCTGTGTCGATCTTAGATCCGATCTCCGATCGATTTTCGAACCACGATGGTACAACTGGGCATAAGTCCACCCGTGGAAGTTCAAAGTACCTCATTCAGGACCATAGCCTTCGCACCTTTGTCCGCAGGCCACTATAATTGCATGTATTACCAGGTCACTTTACATTTACGAATGGCTCAGTCAACCTATATGCATTATTTTCGCAGTGTGTGCAGTCGTGGGACATCAATATCCTATTTTTTGTATAATACACATGAAATAATACTGTATTCACATTTGGATCATTAAAGCTTTTGCCTCGGTATTTTGTTGTCATGTCAGTACAGTCGGTTCAGCTGCTCAGCTGAAAGCAGTTCACTTCAGACGGAAATTCGACTTATTAAAATCTTTTTGACAACGCAGATATCACAACCGGTTCGAGATTTAGGTCTGATATTTATTTCACTTAAAGGCATTATTTTACATTAAACAGCTTCAATTATGTGAAAGTAGTTACTCCCCAGTGCCGGGATTGAACCCAGCCTCATTTATTTTCACTACACCACGAATACGGTCACCTGAAAGCAAGTCGTTTAATACATGAGGAACTTGTGTTTGTGCCTGCACTGAAATCATCTTCGGACTTACAAACAATAAACTAATCTGGCCAGAACTCTTTTTAACTCCAACTGCGCAATATAACTGCAAGATACTTAGAATACAGTGCCTTACGCATATAGACGCTGTGGGTCAGTTAATATGCGTTCTAAGGTGTCACGAAGCGCGTTGTGTACGTGTTTCAGGCGTAAAATTGTCTTCAAGTATAGATTCTGGTGTTGTTTTCTGACGTGTCAGTTTTTAATACTAAAGGCTGTTCACGAAAAAGCGAGCACTTTTGAAATCAATCTCAGGAACAAGTCATTGCCACTGCCTGCTTATATTTTAACGGGCCCAATGAGTTACACGTGCCAATAAAGTTGGTAACGTTGGAGGGGAAGGTATAGTTTCGTATATTAATGTCGAAAAAAAAGTGTTTGGTAACCATTTGAGATAACTTAAATTATTTTTCTCGCTTTCTGTTTTTTTTTTTAATGCATCGAAATGTAAAAATAAGCAGATTTGTAGAATATTTACTTTTCTAGTAATTTCACAGTTTCACTTGACCGACGCATGAATAAAGTAATGTGGCCCATAGCAACGTTAATTTTGCATAAGGCGGAAGGACACACAACGCGTATACAAGTATATTTTAAGCAGGGATTTCAAAAGTGTTCATTTTACCGTGAACAATCTATAGATAGGCTTATACTACATTCGAGATAGTGTTTTAATCACAGCAGAAAGCTATTTTGTGGCGTAACTGTTTTCAGTAACATTTATTTACAACAGCTAGAAAGCAACAGCTAATTAAATTCGTGGGAAAACACACATATGGAGATGATAACGGAAGCCAAACAGTACTGAAATGGGGAAAAAAACTATACACTGCAAGAGGCCGTAAAATTTGCTATTTTGTTCGGATTTTAAAGACTTGCGCGTTTATGTTTCTTTTACAATTTGATAACATTTCATTTGGCTTGTCTAGCAACACTCTTCAAACATACTTGAGAATAACTAGCGACAGGAAAATTTCGCGAATTAGTTCCAGGACAAGCTATACTACAAACATTCGTATACTTGAGTTACTTTTTCAATTGGCTTACAGTTCTGTTAGACAAGTCGTGGATGGCTCAGGGCCAATAGCAGACCTGTATTAAAACAAGCACCGAATCACGCGCTACCTCGTCAAGGATAAAAATGGCTACTTACTAAGGTGCAGCCAATGAACAAACAGCTGAGGCTCAAGTGTACAGAGAACTACGGAACCTAGTCTGCATATAATATAACTAGGGACAGGAAAATGTCTCGTTTTAAACGACCTGTAAGCTAGTCTCCAAGGTCCTATGTATTTTGGAGCTTAATATTTCTGTTCACTGGCTGCTACCATGGCGCGTGGCCACTCTTACCTCAGACCAGGTGACACGGTGCTTGTTTCCTTGGAGGCCTGTTATTGGTTCACAATTCACGTGGACGTCGCTAATAAACTCTGGTCCAACTGCGAACATCATACATGTGTTTGAAGTCTAGCTTGTCCTAAAATGAATACGCGAAATTTTCTTGTCTCTAACTCATGAAACTGTCCAGTCCCTACGAATAACACTGTCTTCCTGCTGGGGCAACAGCCATTGACTCTGAAATACAGAGGACCGTGGAGTTGAACGCGCAACTCTCTGAAGTAAATTTTTCCGATTTCTCACGACCGTATTTAACGATAATTTTTTATTTCATTATCTGAAAGAGATTAACATAACGACCACATAAAAGTAAATATTTGTATTCAAATGTAAGTTATAGTTTTCAAAATATAGCACAGAAAAGTTGAAAATTTTGGAACACGGGATACCAACGTTCTATGTTCATAATTAACTTTGTCATATAAATCACATGTTGTGTGACCTATATCATATCTACAACATGTTAATTAAGTATCAAGGATATTTAACAATGGTTACTTGGCTAGGTACTAGTATCCTGAATTTCTTCTTAAATATGTATCGGTGTTTTTGCAATTGCAGTTTTATTTGTCCAAGAAAAGCAAATAAATATTAATATCATTTAGTCTCGGAAGCATAAAAATGTGTTGGCAAAACATTTATACCAATTAAAAAATATATTAAGGATGACAGTACCCAAGTGCCGATTATTAAATATCCTCAATACTTACTTAACTTGCATTTATTATACAGATCACATAACATGTGATTTGTTTGGTGATGATAATTAGGAGCATAGAAACTTGGGATCACACATTACAAAATTTTCAACTTTTCGGTGCATACTTTGAAAACTAAAATCATTTGACTACAAATTTTTAGATTTATGTGGTCCTTATAGAAATATCTTGCAAATAATGAAATAAAAATTAAAGTTGAATATGGCGTTAACATTGTCGGACACCTTGACATTAACTCAAAATCTGTACTTTAATCCGTGACAAGATTCACATAAACACAAGATACTGAACACCAATTCACATTGAGGCGTGGCAACCATTATCCAAATAATCAGGCCACAGAACAGACGGCTACACAGAAGCGAAAAAGCGTGGCTGTCCTTCTCATGCAGTGTTTTTCATCCTTCTTGGTTGAAAAATTTGGTGACTTAAATCAATCTGATAACAGACCCAGTCAAATGTTTTGTGATGATAACAAAATTATTTCGAGATTGCTACAAACATGTGTGACGCTGATTACAAAATAGTGCTTATATTGTGACTGCTAACAGTTACGTAGAAATTATTGCAACTATTTGTATCACCTCAAAGATTTGAATGTGCCCAGGACACATTCGTTTCATTAAATTTAATAAATACTGCAGAATATTTGTAATTGTGTCTAGTGCCATCTGCATCCAGAAACTAACATAAATACACCCGTAGTGTTTATTACACTTCTCTTAACTGGTTATTGCTGGCACAACAATTTGCAGCTACTTGTACACTTACGGCTATTCACGGTAAAGTGAGCACTTTTGAAATAAACCTTAGAAAAATGTTACTGCTCCTGCCTGCATATATAACGGGCGCACTGAGTAACATGTACAGAGTAAAGTTGGTAATGTTGGATGGAAAGTAGTTTAATATCTTAACGTCGAATAAAAAGAGTTAGGTGACCATTTATGATAACTTAAATCATTCCTTTCGATTTCTGTTTGTTTTTATGTATCGAGGTGTAAAAATGAGCATGTTTGTAAAATATTTACTACACTTATAATTTTACAGATTCATTGGACCGACGCACGGATAAAGTGATGAGGTCTTTGCCAGTGTTAATTTTACATAAGGCGGGAGAATACGCAACGTGCATACAAGTAGATCTGAAGCAGGACTTTCAGAAGTGCTTATTTTACCGTGAACAGCGTATACCAACATCTACTCTTCCTCTAGGCACCAATGTCTAAGATACTGTACGGCATTTGTAAGAAAACATGACGTCGAAAGTTTTTTTTTTTTTTTTAACATATCAAAAGAAAATTGTAATTTTTAAGTTAGAGTATTATCACAAAATTCGTAGCGACCATATTTTAAAAATAATATTTTTTGCGATTGGCTGCGTTATCGTCTGGACAATTACGAGGGCCTCGTCATGATGTATTCGTATGTAGTAACTAGTAGGCGAATTACGTCTTTTTTTTTTTTCAATGAAGGCCTTTTTTTTCAAGTTTTCGCATGCGGGGGTAAGGTCATTGGATCACAAAGTATGCTATAAAAGAAACGAAGCCATTAGAGAATTTATCTGCGTGTTTAGAGCTAGTTTCTCGGCATAACACAAGGTAGCAGTAACATCGCTCCCATTCGATTGTGTATCATTATACAGCGAACACGCCAGCTCTACCTTCCCTTATCTCTCGTTATACCTCACTGCTACATTCTCTCAGGAACAGTAGTATAGGGGAAGTAACGCTTTTCTGAACGCTATCAAGTGGTAGGGGGAGCAAATTCCCTAGCGTGTATATACATTATCACACTCTAATTATAACACAATTTTAAAAGTTTGTGGTATTGTTTTGGTATTTTGCAGTAAATAAAGTATATTATACATTGGAGACAAAGTATTCTACATTATAAGAAACTTACTTTGACTTACAAGTCCAGTTTCTTCTTTATTTAATGCTGATGATTATTCATCCAACTGCTTAACATTTGCACTTGAAAAGGACTCTGAGGTCACTGTAAGGCTAATTTTGAGCAATATTAAGCAGTTTACCACCTACCAGTGTATTGGAGACATATGCCAACTGTCAATACGATGCGGATGTTATGAGCGTGACATCCGATTATTTAATTACCCCACCAGTATGGAAAATTAAAAATTATAAGTATTGTCAACCCCGAAAAGTTATGGTGGATAGCACGCTTGAAATTATCAACACAGACAAGGTAAACTGATCTCAGCTACCCTCCATATTGTTTACTCTGGAACGACTGAAACAATATATTTTCGCAGTTAATTTTTCTGCGGCTAAGCTGGGTTGTTTGAGTAGTGAGAAAAAAAAAGGGGAATTCGCCTCCCCTCTCTGAGGATTACGTCACTTGTCTCGCTGCATGATGGTGCCACGTGCAGGTGTAAGCTATTACTGATCTACCCCGTGTTGTGTTAATACATTCTCTGCTGGCTTTGTTCCTTCTGTATCGGTTGTTACCATGTTTGCGATAGCGGACAGCGACGATCATTTAGGCTTCTGTGCAGTGCGCTGTTCTGTGACGAGGCAAGGCGCGGCCACTATAGGCTAGAGTCAAAGTCAAACAGACGTCGTACTCACGTCATGTAAAGGGCGGTCGGCCGGCCATGGCAGCAGCTGCCACATGAGAGGCAGCGCCGTGGTGTGTGGTACTTACCTGCGGACAAACAAAATAAGCCTCAGCAATCACACCTCACTATACAAGCCACAACTGTACGTACACTCTAAGAAATTATTTGTAAATTTGCCATATCAGTGTATACGTAAATTAATAAAGCGCGATTAGTATCATATTTTCCCATAAATGCATGATAACATTCCTACAGTTGCTCGGGAAAGAGGCAAATGCGTAGGAAAGTTCCCAACTTTGTATAGTAGCGATACTAAATATTCTCATATTTTCAGCCTGATCCGTATTACTATTACCATACACTGTATAAGTTAAATACTTCCATTAGAATTTAGAAAGTTTGCCAGAAAATTTTTTTACAGTGTAAACACGACTGCCTTAAGGCCGTTGAACAAGCTAGCATTATTTCCTACATTTTTTAGCATATTACATTCTTCTTCGTTGTAACGTGAAATAAGAGCCTGGAAAAAGAGCTTAGCAAAAATAAAAGGGTACGGGGGGGGGGGGATTGTTTTTCCAAAATGAATGCAAAATTTATGAGAATTTTTTTTTTATATATAATATATTTTGGTACAAATCTCAAAACTTAACCAAATTAATACTTCACTACCTTTAAAAATAATCTTTCGCATTATTAGAATAGCAAAAAGATTATTTCTTGGTAATTTACTACGTGGTTCACCCGTATATCAATTTTAACTTTTCGGAAAAAAAAAAAAGTCTAAATAGTTATAAGTTAAAACCTTACCGCAAACTAACCAAGTGTCGTATTTCAATTAAATTGTGACATGCTGCTACTTGAATAAAGAAAATGTTAGCCTTAACCCAGTTTGTGTTTAAATAACATTATTAAATTTGTACGAATGAATATTTTTAAAGTAAAATTCTCATAGGTACGCTAAAAATAAGCTGAATTCAATTTCTCAAATTATTTGGTAATGTATTTAGTATTTTTTATCGATAGGGCGTCACAAAACTATTAAATACTATCAAAATATAGAAATAAATGTTTGGTTTTTTAACAGCTTTGAAGGCTGCAAGGAAATGGCTCGCAATGCTTTGAACATAAAATCAAGAACATTCTTTGAACTACTTGATATAATTTCAATGGGGTCACATAATTGACGAGATATTCAAACTGATGTCAATAATACACAGGAAATTTGATAGTGTCGATTTAAAAATTGCCCCCCCCCCTTTTTTTTTTTTTTTTTTTTGCGGAAAATGAAGTGTATAAACCAAAGAATCAGTAATTATGCCAAAATAATCCTCTTTACGCTAAAATAATATACTGTCGGCAGCTCTAAAATATTTTAGCCTATAACAAGAACTTGTATGAATATGAAAATGGGTTACAATTAGAAAGGACTTTTTTTTTTTTTTTTTTTTTTTAATTTCGTTGTCAGTTCTACATAACAACAGTGTAGACATTTTAAACAATTATTTTTCCATGTGTACTGTACCAACTTTGTGATTTCTACAAGTTTCTATTAAAAATCGGCAAACAAAACTTTTATTTGGAAATAACACTATGTATCAATTATTGCCGTTGTGAAGAATTTGTTAAATCACTTATAATGTATAGTCAATAAAACAATCCTCATATAAATATATCAAGTGCATTCTGCCCTTGTGCCCAACACTTTCCCGATTTACGAAGAGTACTGTCCAAATCATGTGATCCAACAGATAACTGATGTTTATTTTGATTCACTTCTCCAACAGATCCGAGCTTTTAACTAAAATTTTTTCATGCAGTTACATTAAAACTTGGACTGAAGAGGTGTAACCAACTTTTAAAGCACACTTTTAAATTTAAAAAATCATGTGGAATAACTAACAGTGATTTTGACAAATCTTTTGGAAAAATAGTAGTCCAGTGATATGATCTGGAAAACTGGCAGCTGCCATAAGCAATTTCCATCAAGGCACTGTAACCAGTTTCCCCACGAACACTGGGGAAAATGCCAAATTACACACGTAGTGCACTCAGTGAGTCAGAGTACGCCGTGATGTGCGACTGCCTACACTCGTAGTGCAGTCAGTGAGTCAGAGTACGCCGTGATGTGCGACTGCCTACACTCGTAGTGCAGTCAGTGAGTCAGAGTACGCCGTGATGTGCGACTGCCTACACTCGTAGTGCAGTCAGTGAGTCAGAGTACGCCGTGATGTGCGACTGCCTACACTCGTAGTGCAGTCAGTGAGTCAGAGTACGCCGTGATGTGCGACTGCCTACACTCGGGGCGCATCACTCTATGAACGTTCTGGTAGTAGTAGTATGTTTCGACATGGCAATGAGAATATATTGTACTAAACAATTAACATTCTCAATAACAATATGCGTATTTATCACGTATATCCTAAAGACAATTAAAAACATTAGTGTTAATACGTATTTGCGTCAACAATAAATCTATACTTCCATGAGAGCTGATAATCACATTCTTAGCTCTGAAAATAATTTTCAATTCAAATATTAAACTAACAGGTTTATACAGAGAGATCACGAAGCGTTTCAATAACTAGACAAGAGCGCTCTGTTGTACAATGGGTGAGACTTCCTCAGTTTGAATAAGTATTATATAGTTTTAGCGGTTCATTTACAACTCCTGATATTAAACTTGAAAAATTTACCTGCTTAGTTGTATAAAGTCTCGTGTAAATGGTGGCTAACATAATAACATTAATTTTGGCAGCGGAAAACGAAAATACGTAAATATTGTTACAAGACGCCTGTTGAACGTACCCGAGTTCGTGAGGGATGGAGGTCTTAATAAAAATTAAAGAACTGAATTTAATATTTAATTCATTCACAAAGCAATTATTTACAGCATTTATCAATACATTTCCCAATGTTACTTGTTTTATTTCTCAGTGAGTGCAATATCTAATGTCTATAATAACTCTATTAACGTCCCCGTTGTCTCTGTTTGGTTATAGTCAGTAAACTCATAATTATCATTAACGCACTTTCTGTCTATCTGTTGCCATCATCACCTGTAATGTCTTTCACTCACGCATCCAGTCCAACAGTCCAGCCTGCCAGTCGCACTATTCGCTCAGCTGAAGCTCGCAGGCGCAGGTTTTCCTCCCGCTGGTCACTTCTCTCGCCGCTTGCTCGTCGTCTGTTGCTGGAACTCCAGTCACTCGTCCACTCATCAACTCCTGGCCCGGAAGTCCGTCGTACTATTTATACTCTACTGGTCTTGACCTGGAAAGTTTGCCGCACCCCGAGTTACGCTGAGATAAACGGGGCTAGTAATCAGGAGCATACTTCAGATGTCTCAAAGACACCCGATAGCCAAGTGCCCAAGGTCGGAGGTGGCACGCACCCTGGCAGGCATAACAGGCACGATTTGTAACCTTTTCTTTGTAAAAAGCCGTTGCATCTCCGGTAGCAACTGATAGCACGTGCGCGTCAATAAAAAATGCGTACCTCGCACGCTCATAGAGCGGGCGCCTGAAAAAATACGTCAAATTTAGGTGCAAGATTCATAACTCGTGACAACTAGAATCGCCTTTTCACAATTTAGTCAAACTATGTACTAAGTATTGGCATTATAAAAGTCACTCGTATTTTGACGTGTTATTCAATAAATAAATAAATAAATAAATATATATATATATATATAAAGGCTCTATTGTAATAGCACATCTATTCGTCAAACTGCTTCAAATAAAGTTGGTCAAATAACATTGGATTGTTCTGACGTCATCGAAACGTCACTATCAGCCGCCATGTTTGTCTGGAAAAGTTGGATGGCTCAAGTATCCATCAAATATTTTGACAATCCCACGAGTTCCACTGATAAAACACTTTACTTCAGCGCTTTGATTCGCTGAATTGTCTATTGTTAACTGATACTTTCCCACTTTCTTAATTCGTCCTTAGCTGTGCAAAACTTGATCAAACAGCACGAGCTCTTAAAGTGTTGAAAGCAAAATTATAAATTGGATGGTTTTTAACAAAACGTAACAAATAAATCTCTTCTTTCGAAATTTCACGCAAGGAAATGTTTCGGAAGGTTGTTTAAATTTATTTTGACTTGTTAACTATTGCGTGTCCTTCATAAAAACGAGAATGTCTGTAGGCTTGAATCCACGCCTACAATAGCTTTATTTATTACTTCGTTGATTTGTAAGCCATAACTGTGATTGCCTATTTCACTTCAGTGTAGGTTATTTCTGTTTCATATCTTTTGTTAACGTATTACCGTGACTTTATCGGCAGATAGGTATTACTGATGTAGGTTATTTTTATCTCTCTCAAGCGAAAAGTGTTTGCAATGTTGTGAATATTCAGTCATCCGGCTTGAGAGTGAAAGCGCGCGCGATGCGGTCATGGCGGAGTTGCTACACAAGCAGGGAGGTTTAAAGTTCGCTAGACGCGGCGGTTGTTTTGACATCAGCTCTGCGGGTTGTTGTTATCGTGCCGGCGATCCCCAGCGAAGAGCGGTAATTGAGTATACACGAGCAGACTCGAGCGCAGCGCCGAGGGAAAATTTCATCCACGCAAAGCGACAGTTCCCGATGAGCAATTTGAGGAGCGCGCCCAGAGGCAATCCGGGCTCGTATTTCTTACAAAGAACCCCGAGAGGAGGTTCGCATTGCGGCTCGGGCGAAACCCATCCGAGCGAAAACGCACCTTTGATGTCGACGGGAATCGGAGAGGGGGGAGGATGACGGAAAAGATGGAGGGAACTTTATTTGCATCGTGGTGGCAGCTCGCTGGAATCGCGGCCTCTTCGCTCTCCCTCGTCGGGCGTGGCCTCCGCCAATCCGAGAACGAGGGAGCTATCCGAGGTTTATCGGCGTGCGATCAGCAGGAGATGGATGCACCGCGGCTCTGCGCGTGCCTCCCGCACGCGCCGGTCGAGTTGGACCCTGGATCGTCGTCTCCCTCGCGAACTGGGATCTAGGGCCTGCCCTCACGTCGCAGCACCGTCACAGAGCAAGTAAGGAGACAAGTGCGGACACTTCCATGTTGTAACGATCTTCTTATTTTGAAGTCTTTTTTCAGGGGTGGGTGGGTGGTAGGGGCCTGAATTAATAACAATAGCAGACACGCGTTACGAAAAATAATGACCAAATTCAGGGCGAGTCCTTTAAAAGTGGCCCCTTGGTCGGCATTTCCTCATTCCCTCGCTCCGTTATACACATGTACCACGGGACTTCTTTTAAAGGACTCATCCTGTATAATAAAACAAAAATAATAGTTTGTAATAATTATTTTGTGATAAACCCGCTTTATTGAAGTAGTTAATAATCATGCTGTGTTCAATGTTTAATAAAATAACTTATTTACAAAAATTAAAATTTCATTGTTTTTTTTTTTTGGGTATGTTTACAGCTTGCATTATACTTGAGTGGTTCTAGAACGAAGTTTTAAAATTGCTTTATTAGATGAACCTAATTGACGAACGCCATTTAGTGGCCGAATGCTATTTTTCGGCAGTAATTTATATATATATATATATATATATATATATATATATATATTATATATATATGTGTGTGTGTGTGTGTGTGTGTGTGTGTGTGTGTGTGTGTGTGTGTGTGTGAGTGTGCTGTTTGTGTTAGCTCTGTCTTTTAAATATTTACGTTACATCCAAATGTGACCAACGGAACAGAATAAATCTTGCACAAGCAGTGCAATCAGACGGATTAAATATATATAATCGTTTTAGTAAGTTATTTAATCAGCACCAGAAATATATGTAGGTTAAATCAGTATGTTTGAGATACAAAACACTCATAGTTTTAACTCAAAACCGATCTGTTCCATAAAATCATTAATTTTAGTGGCAAAATGTCTATGTTGGTGTTTCCACAGGCACTTACTTCAAATAACGCGATTGTAATCATTGTCTACTGTCACCGCCCTGCTCCCCATGGAGCCGGCCATCTACCCTCGCAGTTCCGCGAGACAAAGTGACGAGCTTGTGAAAGACGTAACTAGACGTATCCTTCATCTCAAACTGCGAAAACTTTGTTTACCTGCTCCCGGGTTAATTAAATCACATCTGGATTCGATTTCTGAAAAATAAGCCGTTCCTTTCGAAATCTATTTTAAAGTAGTATAAACACAATCTGGAGCACTTACAATAATTTTGGCAGCTTCTTAGGAAGAAATTTATATAACGTAACGTACTATTACAAAAGTAATGTTTATATTTGGAAACACTCAATAGGATTTACCTTTAAAATTTAATGACTATGGATTTATAAGATTTCTATAAGTACGTAACCAGACTTTATCCACTACAGTAAGTAACCCGAGGAACAAAACTAAGACACCAAATCTAAATAAATAAATAAATTAAAAAAAAAATGAACAACAGAAAATTTAGAACCGTAGAGGAAGCTCTCAGTCAGTAACATGAACTAACGACCGATAAGCAATGAGACATAAGTTGTGTGGCAGGCAAAGGGACTGTATATTGGCTAACTGAGCTGGATTGGGGTGGCATTTTATGTGCAGAAATATATAAAACTATAGTAAGTGCACGGTCAAGAATAAGGACTAGTACCTATAAAAACCTGGAGCGTTGAAGATGTTTGCAATCGGGGTTAATCGTTGCCACAAAGAGCAACCCACTGGAGGCATGTAGTATGGAAAATGCCGATGAAAGATGAACTCGGGTATAAATAAGTGTTGAATATAAATGCTGAAAGGAGAAGTAACGAATAATTTAAGTACGACAGGAGTATAGACTCATCAGCCGGGAAAGGGTAACAGTGATCACTATTTTATGTTTGCAGTGGAATGTTGGACTCAGTGTCGGGTTCGGGAGTTTGTTAGTTTATTTGCCGACCTATAGACACCACAATCGATGAATTTTGCAGCAAAAAGTGGCTTTTTGTATGTCGGAAATTGCCAGGGACTCGGGACTTTTCACACAAGGTATACGCGCATTTTTTTGTGTGTTGCAACTAGCGCTGGTGTGCTACTGCGCAGCTGCCTTTTTAATCCTAAGGAAGAGCCGTGCCAGAGAGGGGCAGAGGCCACCAGACAAACAACGAGTGAGGTTCGGCACCAACAGTATGGTCCATTCACGGTCAAGTGAGCACTTTTTAAAGCCCTCCTAATTTTTTTCTTTTAGCCAATTTCTATCTTTCCGCCATTTTTCAAAAATAAACATTGTCATGTGACCAATAGACACAATGTTTACATCCCACCACTCCCAAAAGTTAACGTCTGAAGCTGCCGTAAAATATATTTATTAGTGGTTAATGCCAATTGGAAGGGCCTTACAAGGTGCTCACTTTACCGTGAACCGCCTATACCAGTGAGTTACCATCGGAGGAGTTATTCAAGACTTATTGCTTGCTGTTATAAGGGCGCGGGAGATCATCAGCGATGTTGCTGTTGCCACCGCAGTTTATTTGCGCTACATCCTGCTTGCAAATTGTATGTATTGAGATACACTGAATTGCTAAAGGATTGTTTTTACTTAGGAATGTGGATAATGGGTAAAACCTTTTGCTGCCAATAGCAGGGATGGAACTTACTAATGAGTGCTAAATTACTTATAGGTTGCTTGAGTGGGGAGCTTAAAGGTGAGAAGTTAATTTTCTCTTATTTAGTATTTATTCAGTAAAAGCACGATAGACTCCTTAAGTGAACTTTTCGTAAGTTTATTTAACTGACTGGAAGAAAACCTTAAAACGCTGAGGGCAGGTGATCGCAATAGATATAAGAACATTTGACTATGGTTGGCTGGGAGTTCTATAGGTAGGCTGTTCACGGTAAAATGAGCAATTTTGAAAGCCCGGCTTGATTTCAAAGTGTATGCATGTTGTGTATTCTTCCGCCTTATGTAAAATTAATATTGTCATGGACCTCATCACTTTATTCATTCATCGATCAAGTCATACAGTGAAATGACTAGGAACGTAAATATTTGACAAATCTTCTAATTTTTATACTTCGTTGCATTAAAAAAAAAAAACAGAAAGCGAAAGAAATAATTTAAGCAATCACAAATGGTTAACTAAAACCTTTTATTCAACGTTAAAATATGAAACTACTTTCCAGCCATCGTTACCAACTTTACTGGACTCGGTGCGCCCACTAAAATTTATGCAGGCAGGGGTAGCGACTTTTTTCTAAGATTCTTTTCAAAAGTGCTCCCTTTATCGTAAACAGCCTTTATGAGGCTCACCGTGGGCGCGCTCTACAACCATCTTCGGCCGCCAAAAAGGATCCACGGCTACAAGAAGCAATGTTTACTGAGGATGGTATAAATCAACGAGTGCGAATAGACCTTAGATGTTAACTTCGATTGCGGTGGAATATATATATATATATATATATATATATATATATATATATATATATATTATATATATATATATATATATATATATACTGTGCTTACTACCTACGTGGCAACATTTGTATTTAAAAAAGTTGTTAGAGGATAGAAATACGGCTGAAAGAAAACAAATAACTAGGGCCTCAAAAGTGCTCACTTAGGCGTGAACAGCTTATAAATAAACAATAAACATACGTTCTTAACAATTTATCAGAATAACGTTATTGATAATGAACCATCATGACTGGAGTATATATTACTGTAGGCTGTTCACGGTAAAATTAGCACTTTTAACAGCCCTGTTTAATATCTACTTATAAACACGTTGTGTATTCTCCCATATTATGTAAAATGATCATTGTCATGGGCCTCATAGTTTCATTCATGCGTCGGTCAAGTAAAACTGTGAAATTATTAGAAAAGTAAATATTTGACAATCCTCATTTTTACACTTCGATGCATAAAAAAAAAAAACAACCAGAAAGTGAAATAAATAATTTAAGTTGTCAAAAATGGTTACCTGAAAATTTTTGTTCAACGTTGAGATTACGAACTACTTCCCATCCATTGTTACCAACTTTACTGGACCCATGCCACTCAGTGCGCACGTCAAAATAAATGCAGGTAGAGTCAGTAAAATTTTTCTAAGGTTGATTTCAAAAGTTCTCGTTTTGTTGTGAACAGCCTATATCAGGAAACATTACATCGTCTCCAGACTGCATGTTTTCTGTCATTGTTTCAGAGAATTTAGGTTAAAATTTTGAATACATGTTTCAAACAGAAAACTGTTTATTAAGACACAGGGTATAAATTATATCGTCACACATATCTTTTAAATATTAAATTCCATGGAAGTTGCTAATCTCATCATTTTTATAGCTGTAAATAATTCTTCAGCGTGAAAATACACTGCCCGCTAACGGAAGAGTTCGAAGCAACTAAGTTTTTTGCAGTGGCACGAAATTATTTAAAAAATATATATTAAATTATATCAAGTGGATAACTGTTTCAAACAAAAAGTAGTCAACGCAAATTTCTCAGAAAATACGTCTACGTTTATAAATAAAAAAAAAATATTTATTCAATGCTTATTTGTAAAATTTAAATTGTAATGTTAACGTAAAGGAAAAATGGTTAAACATAAAAATTGGGAAGATTTCTTAACGTTTCTTTTGAAAGGGTTATATTTATTACTGATACATTGAAAAGGAATTTTTTTTGACACTGTCTCCCCATTTTAAACTCTGTGGCTACAGGTCTGTAGGCAGCGCTCATTCGATTTGTCGCGGGGAAAATTCGGAACGACATTTTCCCCGCGACATTTGGCTTAGTACTGGGGTATCTACCGTAAAAATACCTGCAATTCCCCTGTGCTCGTGAGAACTTGTAGACTTCAGCAGCACTTTGTCAAACAGTAACGCACGGATGTAATTAATCCAATTACAAATTAAGCCATTTTTTATACTTTAACTATATTTTTAAAATAAATATTGCCATGTCAATAATAAACACAATGTGTATGATCCGCCGCACTCAAAAGTTAACTTCAAAGGCTAAAGAGTATATATTTATTGACTATTATTCCTAATGAGGTGGCTTTCAAAAGTGCTCACTTTACCGTAAACATGTTTTGTTATTAATATTTCCGTTGCCCCACATTATTTCGTACTCAAAACATGTCCGAATCTCTTTTATTAGTCGGCGTGTGTGATATACTTTCCATGTATAATATTAAGTGGTCTAATCAATCATAAGCAAGTTAATTCCTAATTCCCATAGCGTTAAATGTAACCTAACGATACAGAAAAACTGATAAATTACACTAAACATTTTATGTAGCATATAAACTCGTATATTTATATATTTCGGTTATAAACTCAGAGATAAATTTATTGTAGTGGACAAAATCAGTTTGTGCATGACAAAGAAATTATGTGCGGCGACAGTTGAATCAACCCAATTTTCTTATCTTTTCAAGAAGGTTTATTTTGACCAAACGAAGTGATTCCATCAAATAAAACGCGTTTTTTTTCAAATGGACATGATTAAGTTTTGCTGCACTTTGCATTTTGCTTACCAAATAAATTATTTTGTAGGAGCAGCTACATATCTCTCGGTCGTATACAAACGAGTAATTAAGTAGGGCTTAACATCTCATCGACAGTGATGATATTAGAGATGGAGCAAGTTGCTAGGGCAGTCTGGAGTGGACTACAAAAATCGGCTATATTTTGTCAGCGTACACCTGGAATGATTTTGGAAAAACCAAAATTTCAGTCAAGACAACCGGGCGGCGAATCGAACACGGATTAGACATGAACCCAGGTGAACCACCGCCTTCCCGGATCCGGAACTCCCCAAATATCCAAGTCCACCGTAGTAATCCTTCAAAATTGTTCACCTATCTATTCCTGTAGTAATGTTCACCGGGCAGTGGTTTGTATAAATATTTTCCTTGTTGAAATGTAGTCACTAATCAAAGAAAACCTACCAATCTAGATAGTAGATAGAATATCAATAATAATTACTACTAGTACAATTTTATAAACTACGTTAGTAAATGTTCCCCTTGAACCTTCACAAACAATACATCACGTATCAATACAAACAATAATATTCAGTATATTGATGTTGAACTACCCACACAGACATCAGTAATACAGATATACGCAAAAACAAATAAACTGAACAAACAAAACCTACACTGTACGACACCATATACAAACAACATTACACTGACACCAACACAACACCGATCCAGACATCAAACACACGACGGACATCTCACAAAACGACGACAACCACCGTCGGCCCCTCTGTCTCCGGAGAGGATGGCGGGGTGAGGGTTCAAGGGTGGAGGCGGAGGAATTTTAACACTTAACATTTTTAAATTATAACGTAACTTTTTCTTTTAGACTTTAACAAAATAATTTTAAACCTCTGTTTCAAAATTTGAAGTTGTTTTTAAATGTTATAACGCGACAAATTTTATGTTCGACTATTTTATAAATTTATTTTATATTCAAGTAACTAAGACAGGTTATGGCCTTCGGCTGGGTACTGGCGCCATTTTAATATGTTCTGTTCTGTTCTGTGGCATTAATGGTGCATGTGGGCAAAGTATATAAACCAGCGTGTAAGTATAGAAGAACCTGCCAGCCACGATGATTAACGCGTGCTGGGTTACGAACAATGTGGGGAGTAAAAGTTTTCACCCTGTTGCATTTAAAATCTGGCAAAACGCCCCGAGCAAATAATGCAAAGTTTTTTTTTTTCGCCGCAAGAAATTGACTGATGCATTTAATTGTCTGTCCTGAACCAGACTCCGATGAGCTCCGGTACGCAAGGAGAGAGTGAGAAAAAGGGGGGGGGGCAGGAACAGAGAGAATGAGAGAAGTCTTAATCGCGAATGTAACAGGAGACGTTTTCAATTTACCAAATGGCGCCTTCATTCTTTGTCTTCCGCGAGAAGCTTCGTGCTTCTAAGGAGAAAACTTCGCTGCATTGTTGGTCTTAATCAAGTTTTGAGGGAAAGGGAAACTGGAGAGAGAGAGTCAGAGTAAAGTATAAAAATAAAGAGGGGGAAAAAAGTAGTTTTGTGAAATTGGCGGGTTTAAACAACAATTACAAAGAGCGGTGTCAGGAACTCTGGCGAAGTTATATCAAGAGCGAAACATTCTCCACAATTTGCGGCTTTGGGGTGGGGCGAGCGTTAAATATCTCGCATTAAGATTGTTGTCTGTTTCAGGAGTGAGAGCAGCGGGTAGCTTGAAATGGCCGCCTTTAATTTGCAGCCGGAAGGAAAGTTCACGTTTTAATGACCACGCGAACTGCTGCGAATTTCGAGTGAAATCCCTAGAAATGGGCGCCGACTCAGAGAAACAATTATAATTACAAACAGACTGAACTATAATGGTAACATGCATCAGAGTATCATCAAGAAAATATAAAAAAAAGAATGGGAACAACAAAATTACTTTAAAAAGTTACACAGGTGTCTAAATACTAATCTTCTTAGCCCGTGACCGTGTTTTTAGTATTGTCGCGTGCGGAGGATATAAAATAATATTTAAATTTACTCAACATATAAGCCATGCATTTAGAGTAAACATTATTTCCATTTCTCTATGCAATAATCTCTATGCATTAATACAAAATTTTCATAGGAAAAAGTAATTTAAAAATTAGTTTTAGGGCCAAAAGTCATGATTGCGTAAACTGATCTAATTGAAATTCTAACTTGACCTGTATTAGACCCTGAGGATTTGCTCTGAAAAATCTGAAGAACTTCTTTGAGTTTTGAGGGACTTAGGAGTGTTAAAGACGGACAGAGATCGTGTCCTTCTATATAAGATAAGTGCTAAGCAGTTTTATAAAATTTGGTTACTTGGGATGGGTAAAAAGCTTTCAAAATATGCTGAGACTTGCCCTTGTATTCATTACACGCGCATATATAACGTTTCAATACACAATAGAAGATGTCTAGTGAAAAACATACGTAATAACAGATTCACACTTAAAAGGAAACTAATTTAAATACATAATTTTGATAACAGGCTAAAATTGGAATTTCAAATATAAATGGTAACGTTACGAAAGCCTTAATGGCGAAACAGCCAACTTTTAATAATTCTTCTAAATCTGTAGTTTACCGTGTTAAGTAAACAAATAAGCTCTCAAATTTTAAAATGAGTGAAAAGTGAGATCTGAATACTTTTGCGATTCGTTACTTTAAATATATGAAGGGAATACAAAACATTAATTTGTTGCTAAATTTGCCCATATTACCAAGTGTTAGTTTAAAGTAGTAACACTGTTCTCTCACATGAATATTAGTATTTATATTCTGTAATTTTGACGAACAAACTTTTTCCTGGTGTTATTTTTAATATCTATATATCTCTATATTTAAAATAAAGATTGCTATAATTTCCACACGCTGATCATGTACGAAGACTTACTCGTAATAAAACTAACACAATTCAAAATAATTGTAACTCTGTATTGACCGGCGTGTATAAAAATATCCTCAGAGCGAAAAACAAAACGTCTAATATTCGCGGTTCTAAAATACTGATTTCCTGTGTTTTACCCAAAATCTAAGTAAAAACCTGCTTGTAATTGCTTTAAATTTCCTGAAGATATTGTTAACGCTGCCTGTCACCTTAATGTAAAGATAACGTTGATTACTCCTCTTGAAAATACTGTAGTTTTGTCAAAGTATTTTAACATACCACTTACTGACCTTGCAAATATTTCGTGTCTATACCCAACAAATTAAATTACATACTATTACGGCAACATACACAGAATGTTACAATTTATTTTCGATTGGCTTTACATAAAGAATTTTAAATAGATCTGAGTCTTATTAGATAACAGAAAACGTCCCTTAAGAAATAACATTTTGCAGTTTAACATTTAAAGCCACGACAAAAATTGCCAGCTCGAAACAACACAGTTGTGTGGCGGCTCCTGTGAGCCCGGGGTACCGTTGTGTGGCGGACAAGTGACTGTCGCAAGACACTGCCACTGTTCTTTCTAAAGTCCCTGTCACACTGTCAAATTTTTTCGTCAAACGGCTTCCAATAAGTTTGGTCAAATAAAGTTGGACAGCTACGACGTCATCGAAACGTCATAATTGCCGCCATGTTTGTCTGAAAAAGTTTGATGGCTTCAGTTTCCATCCAAAATTTGAAAATTGGACCGGTTATAAAATTTCTTTGATGTTTGACTGTCTCAGCCAATCAGAATCGTGCACGGAAAAAATTGACGTCAAGTAACTTTAAAATAACGAACAATTGCTGGAAACGAAGTAGGTTATGAAGTTAATTAATTTATTCAGAAGTTGTCAGGGCATGAACGCTATTATAAGTGAATATTGCACATAATATTATGAACTCAGAGGCATTACATGTAATTGTGCAGGAAACATCTCTAAAAAAATAAAATTTGAATTTGATAAAGAAGCGAAAATAAATTACAACATTACTTACATTTCTTCCTGCATGGAAAAACAAAAGCAATGTCTCACTACGAAAATAATTTAAAAATCACAATTCTAATTAGATTCTCCCAGTAAAAAAATTTGAAAGTGTGGCACATTTTTAAACACATTCAATGTTATTTGATAAAATTTGTTGTAAGGGAAAACTTGATGGCCGTATTTTGTCCTAAAATTTCATCGTAAAATATAGTTGAAGGAAAAAATTAGAAAGTGTGAAAGAGGTTTTAGAGTCAGGCAAGACTCCGCTTCTCCCTGGCAGACCTCAGAGCAGCACAACTCTAGCTCATGTGCTTGAGGAACGACGTCTGGCTGCAGTCACTTGTCTGCGCGCAAGATGGCGCCACGAACATGCGGGACTTGGTCACAGGTCTTCTTTGCGTCGAGCAGGGCAACTACCGCGAGAAAAGCTGTGAATTATGACAAAGGCCTCATTCAAGACAAAAGAAAGTTCTCGTTGTGGGTAAATTTAAGAAATACAAAATCAATGCCCGAATCGGGAATACTTAATATATTTCGATGTGGTTTCTTTTAGCACGTATTATTATTTGCGAAGCAATCACGTACAACAATATAATTTGAAGTTTGGTTTTTTATTAAGACATTTCTGAATATTTTAGAGTAAAAACGACAAGAAACATCAAAATTAACACATGGAAAAAAATAACTGTCTATTTTTATAAAATTTTCTTATGCAAATCTTTATTACGATAGAATTAGAAGAAATATGAATTTTAACCAAATTTCAAACTCTTTGCTCCTGTTCAACATTTTTTGATTGAAAAATGTATTTTTCCTTTACGATAAAATAGTGTCATTGCTATAAAGTTAAAGATAATATTTTGTTAACTTTAAAACAATTATTTCGGCATATTTATTTTGTGTTTTATATATTTAATTCTTCACAAGAGTTGGCAAATTGTTACATAAAAAGTGTAGACAGTACTAAGTATTTCTGTGTAGGACAGCTAGTACCATCTAACTCAATCAAAAGATATTAAGGAGTTCTTACTGTTTTCTTGATTTTATGCTTCGGAAATTTTCCCACTGCGGGACCTTTTCATGACCCTTCCTCTAGGTAGTATCATACGAACATAAATAACGTATGTAGTGATAGTGTGAAAACCTGTGTAAGAAATCCGGTTATATTAAACTGTATGGCACATTTTCTCGAATCTTTCACTATGTAGACACTGCCTTTTTCACCACACAAGTACAGTAACTAAATTTCTGTGTTATACCAAAATCACTGCGATGCTCATGTTTACGCCGTTATTAATTACTAGGACCATGCAAAATTCGTGTTATTATTTGAAATCAGACTAAACTCTACAGTACTTTATACACTCGAGCTGGCGTCGTTTTTCCGTTGGCTGCTGTACAGCCGTGAAGCCACGCCCTTTCTGACTGAACTGCATGTGATTGGAGCACACAGTTGCGAAGCGTTCATTTATAGGCGTAGAGTTACCCAGGGCGTGTCAAAAAAAGTATGGCCCAATGACAAATATGTTGCAAAGTTACACGTGTTTGAAGTTTAACTTGTCTTCAAATAATAACACGAATTTTGCAGGTCTCTATTAATTACGCTTTAAGCAACTATCGCTTTTCGCACTTGAGATTATAAAATTAACAGTTACATTATTCTAAGAATTCATCGGCTCAATATCGGAGTTCATCACTACTTTGACGCGGTTTTTTGTTCCAGCTTCTCTGCGATTTGAATGGACAAAGAAACGTTAAATTGGTCAATTATGCTTACATTTGTGAAGAGGAAAACTTGCAGTGATGTGACAACACGAGGGGATCACTCGAGTTCGGCCAAAATAATAGTGTTTGCAGCGCACTTCCCCTCTTAATGACACCTTGCGGCAGTAATTGGATGGCATGTGTGTCTTCCATACATGTATTCTGTTTCATTACGAGACCCTTCATTACTCTTCAGCCTTCCCTGCTATTGACACTGTTGGCAACGCAAACGTAATCACCGACATGAGTCGTGTAAATAGTGCCGGGTTTTTAGCTCCGAGGTTTGTTTTGTGCCCTACTAATTACAGCCACTTATTAAGCACACAGTTATGCCCATCGACAGCCCACTGCGGCTTGTAATTACGGCAGCCCCTTGGTTATCCTCCTGACAGCAATACAATTGTGTTGTGCAAATAGCTAGCCCGCAAAACTGCAGGCGCTACGGGCAATAGAAACTGCTAAGTAGTTTAGTATTTTCAAGAATCATTAAGGCGGATAACAAGAATATATAAAATGCAGGCTTATTAACATCTTTAATATTTATTACGTCCTAATTATTTTTTCTTCTTGACATAGTTCAATTTATATCTAGATTAGAAATGTAATTCAAATAAATTATTATATTTTTATTCATTATTAGTTGATTATGTATAAGTTTCTCAATTGTATGAAAATTAGTATATAATTGATTTATTATTGAATATTACTCTAGAAAGAACGTGATATTTTTTTCATTTTTTGGAAAAAAAAAAAAAAAAAGAAGTGATTTCCGCGTACTTTTATTACTGTAGCGGATTATTGTCTTCCCTTTAAGACATTCGAATATATAGAGTTATGACCGAGTTTTCAACAACGCTGTTACATTAATCGCAAGAAACCTAAATTCATAGGATGTGTCGTCCAATAAAATATGTACCAGGATCAAAACGAATCTGTGCAGTAGAGATGCTGTGTTCTGTCCAGAACAAAAGCCTCCGCAAGAATCTAATTTTGTTGTGAGCACCGTTTCGGAACAAACCAGCGGTCACGAGGAAGAATATGCAAACGGAAGGATGCAAAAGCAGGTCCAGGGCAAAATAATTAACTGGATCCTCTGTTATGAAATGGATGACACAAAAGCGGCTCAGCTAATTAACGTAATTTGAAACGCGACGCTGGCTAAATCAAAGTGAGTTACTTGCGACAAAGAAACCGCGCTGAAGGCCTGAGGCGTGGCAGGAAATTGTAGGACTAGGAGAGAGAGAGAGAGAGAGGAGAGAGAGAGAGAGAGAGAGAGAGAGAGAGAGAGAGGAGAGAGAGAGAGAGAGGAGAGAGAGGAGGGTATGAGAGAGAAAAAGAGAGCGAGCGAAAGTCAGATAAAATTAAAACAAACAACACTTGTCGAAATATAACTCTCTGTGAGATTTGCCGTTTCGCATGGCTGGCGTGTTAGAAAATCTCCAGTTGATAGAAAGTAAACGAGCATTTCATCGTTGCTACTATATTGTTATACTTCTTATGTTTTTAATGATAATTTTTGTCAAAGAATTGCAAAATAAAAATAAACTTTGGTAGTCGATTTAAGAAATAAAATTTTCAAAGATTCCGATAATATAATTCTAATAAACGAAACACTTTTAATCAAGCTACCCACTCACAAATACAATGATACAAACACGGATCACACATACCAGCCAGTGGTCTTCTTGAGTGAAAGGAGTCGTTGGTGAGTTTATAAATAGTGGGCTCAGAAGACCACCAGTTGTACTTACCATTGTTCAATTTGTACGGATTGTGTGCGATGCTATTTTTTCCTAAAATAAAATGTTTTATATATTTCTTTGAATGATATGCTGTGAAATCCAAAATTGTTCTGTTTATATTGTAACCATAAAACAAACACTAACTCAGTCGCAAAAATTAAAAAACAAGTTTATAACTGAAACCAAGGCTTGACATATGTAATCAATAAATTACATTCAATGCATAAAAAAATGTTTAAATTTGGAAAATTGACTTTATATTTAACATTTTTTCATCTGTATTATATCCTGTTATTTGTCGAACTACATATGTGTCACGTGGTAGCCTATGGAATTTTTATATGTTAGAATGTTGGAATTTTTTTTATTTGTACGTACAATTAATTAGTATTTGTTATTATAGCTACAACAAAACAGGAAAATTTTGTTTCTTACATTAAATTACTTAAAAAATATGGTGTTCAATTTTTTATTCGAGGAAAATGTTATTGCACACAATGCATACAAGTTATACAGTGCAATGTTGGCAGAAAATTTAAATAATTAACTTGTTGGTATGCGACCTTCTTAAAGCGGGTAAGAAAGCTTAGTGCTGTCTCGGAGGTGTTTGTTCCCGAAACCCGAGCTTGCAGGATATTAAGAGGGGACCAGTAATTTTTCAACAACGGATATCATTCCCGTTTTTACTTCATTACGGACCGCCAACAAATATTAGCTTCAATTTCGCTTAAAATTTTCGTAAATTACATATTTTTTTACTGCGTGAACGTAGCTGTTTTTATTGCGGGTCAGTTGCATTTCCAAGCGGTTTACTATTTAATGTGCAAGATACTTCTTCCATACGTGTTTATGGAATGTGACAATTAGTTTCTCTAGCATAGCAACTGTCCTCTACTCGAGGAAATGGTGGACCTTAACAGTAAAACAACTCTAGGTCTAGCTATCTCGTAGGGAATTTATCGGCAATCTCATGTAACTTTGGGATAAAGGCCGTACTAGCTGAGAGAATAACTCGTGTGTGACTGGGAAGTCATTTCAACCCGAGACTTCATGAAGACGTAAAGAACTTTCTCTTCAGCGCGATTCTTTCAAATACTGAAGCTACTCTGTGGGCTCGTCGTCTAAGATCACCAAATGAGGTGAAGTTTTTATCGGCGTTTTCCTGCTTGTCTAAGTGTCCTACAAAGAGATATTTCGTAAGCGCAACGATGTATCGACATCGGAAAGATTTGTGGGAAAATCACTTGCCTCGTTCAGTATGTCGGTGTCCATGGATACGGCAATGTGGTTAAATGTAGTTTCGTCTACTGACATTCCGCATGTGTGTAGCTGGTATTTATTCTCTTGAGGCTAAACCACAGCTTCGGGTTAGCATTCCAGTAAAGAGGGTATCGCAGTCTAACACAAACCAGTACGTTTGGGGGTGTGTAATTCATTGTTCTCATTTTGGTTCTTCGAGATCGTCGTACATGATAGTACGCGGAAATTAAATAAAAACTTTTTATGTGCACATGATACACTGACAGCAAACATTAAATAGAAAACGTTCAAATTAAATCACTTCTTCTAACCACCAATATTGAGTGCAATCGTATGCTATACATCACAGCTATCTATATAAGTTCCTGTCAATTTCTCATTGGCACGGTTTACGAATCAGTCCCCCTCAGGGAAGATTATTTGCCATTGGTAGAGCCCCGAGTATTTCACGGATTTTGCTGGCAGCAAGCTAGGCTGGACAGCACTCTATACACTCGAGACCATGATTATGGTTTACTTATTGGTTGCTGTGATCAAGTGAGGCATCTGTACAGGGCTGTTAAACACTCACTCACACTACTACTTCCTGCTTACTACTGGCTTACAGTTGAACGGGGCGTGTCTAAAGAACTGTCGTCCAGTCACAACAGTAGGAGAAAAGAACAAGTGTGTGGAGTCTACCTCGCCTTCGAATGAATTCGGGAAATACTCGTGACTCTAGCCATTGGTAAATACATGCAAAATTCGCGTTATTACGTGGCATCAGGCTGGACTTCACAGTACTGTATATACCGGAACCGGCGTCATTTCTCCACTGGCTGCTTCATAGATGTGAAGCCACGGCCTTTATAACTGAACTGCACGTGATTGAGGCACACAACTGTGAAGTGTTCATTTATCGGCGCAGAGTTACCCAAGGCGTGTCAAATATAGAATAGTCCAATGAAAAGCTTATTGCAAAGGCACATGTGTGTAAAGTTCAACGTATCTCCAAATAATAACACGAATTTTGCAGGTCTCTAGCCATTGGGCTTCGCAGTGTACAGCACCCGCCAAAAATAACCTCCACGTGCGTTACACACACTGGATGTGAATGGGTTAAAAGGGTTGAAAGCCAGCCTGCCGACTAGAAATCGCGGAACTTTCCGGCCTGAAATCGCGACTCGCGATATGTACTGTTGTGTTTTCTTTTTTGGTGGAGCGGTAGGGATCCGCTGGGAAGGCCGAGGTCGGCGATGCGAAGTAAAGGACAGAACTTTACACAATGAGGGCGCTGTGGCGCGACTAGCTTTGTGCGAGGAAGGGCGCCGCTCTCCACTGCCGCCAGAAAGCGACGGAGTCCAGGCTGGTCGTGTAATTGCGTTCAGCCGAAACTTCCTCCCTTTCAGCGTCGCAGGCATTACACAAAACACGTGGTCGAGGGAGGGAGGGAGAGCCCGGCGCAGTCAACTCCATTAGAACTGCCCCTTCGTCCGCGCCGATATACTTCATGCGAGGAAAGAGGGTTAGGGCAGGCAGTGTGGGCGAGCGACTTAAAAGTCCTTTATCCATTCAGATGCACGCAGCCTAGCCCCTCCCCCCCTCAAACCCTTACAACGCGCCGGCAGACCACGTGAAAGCAAAGCGCGCGAACCAGGGACCTGGCTTACCAGATTGCCTCCGGCACGAAAGAGAGCGGGGATGAGGGAGGAAATGCCAGTTCCATTTGACCAGTCGTCCCGGTCCTAACGAAGGATGGCGTGCCGACTGCAGTGCAACAAGTTTTGATCATGGTTTACCCACGAGGCGCGTTTTCGTCTACAAGCCGTACAATATTCCGTGCTGTGTTTCGGACATAGCAGTGTGCAAGTCTGTTGTGTACATTAACCGGAACTTACAAATCCTCCTGCAGTATGCTTTTAAGCTGCCAATTTATATTTTATTTCATTTTACATCCAATAATTTTATTATAATGGTTCGGTTATTGTAATATTTGTAATTTATGTAATATACTTGTATAGGCTGTTCACGGAAAAGTGAGCACTTTTTAAGGCCTTGATAAATTTTCCTTTTCACTTAATTCCTATCTCTCCGCCACTTTTTAATATAAACATAGCTACGTGACTAATAAACACAGTGTATACATTTCACCACACTCAAAATTTAACGTCTGAGTTTGCAATAAAAATATTTATTAGTAATTAATGTCTGTTGGGAGGGCCTTAAAAAGTGCTTACTTTACCATGAATAGACTATAATGGTGTACACTGCACACAGTACAAAACGACATCCAATAAGTGGAATCCCTTACGATGTGGATGACATAATTCGTTGTTCAGATTATAAGTATTCTGCAGTCGCATACACAGCTGCTGCCAGTAACACAAAAATAACGCGTGTTTGTTGGTCCTGACACATGCCAAGGCGTTGTAATGTGACAAGCACACTTCCAAACAAAAAGTCTCAATGCTATGTCTTAAACTGCTTTTTCATATGTGCCTGAAAGAGTTAATTGCAGTATCTTATGGTTAGTTGCCTTGTTTTCCCTCCGAAATGTCTAATTCATGTCATGATATAGGGTCAGTTGATAAATAACGCCAGAAAGAATCTACATCCATGAACCTGAAAATTGTTTAGGACCGGGTGTATACATGAAAGGTATGGGTTAGTGTGAAGGGCACGTTTTTTGTTGAGTTAACGTGAAAAAAGAAATTGCGCTTCGAAACTGAAATGTTTTTGGTAGCAACAAATGTTAAACGCGTCGACTAAAAGAGTCCCGGTGGGGGGGGGGGGGGGCGTTAATTGGTAGGGTCAACGTAAACTCAACACAAGTTATCTCGGTAAGTACGTTCACCAGCTATTTTTCTACCAGGTAGTCATTTATTGGGTTGACGTCAAAATTGCATAAAGAATTAGTACTGTAATTGTTTCTTTTAGTAATAAACAGCTGCACCGGTTACCTATACTTCACTACGAAAGATTTTTTTGTCCTTCAGTTCTCCGGCGAGTTCCCCAGATAAAGACTTCATGGCTTCATGGTTGTACTTGACGTTTCGTAAAGTCTTTGTAGGTATTTCGTGTTTCGCATTTTCGGATGTATTCAAAACTGCCCCAAAACTATTATACGAGAAGCGTTCCTTAGTGTAGTTAATGAAAGATGCTGCAGCGAGGAAGGAAGTTAATTCCACATGTTCTTGTGAATGTCTGTCTGTATTAGTATGATCAAAGAAAATGCCTTTCGTATCCCTTGTGCTGCCTTGCTAACCTTTCATAACGTGTTTTTCCGTGTGACATGGTTTCAGTTTATACTCCATTCACTATTACTTCTCACTTTTTATAGCAAACCTTTGAAAAATCACCCCAGTTTTAACGTGTCTACCAGTGTTTTAAATACAGCATACACAAAAAACATTTAATACTGTTATTAACATTAAGTATTCTAATTGTGATTAAACGAACCATTTTCTTGTGTAGTGTTTCTAAATTACAAAGTTTGTTTCGAAATAAATATGAAACAAAAACTGCTAGAACAGTGCTGCGTTGGCAAAGACTGCTAAGATATAGTTTACATGTGAAATGTTATTTAACTGAGTTGTGATATGATATTTGCAAAGAAAACATTTCCTATTTAAATAATTAATTTTTCACGTAGCACTGGTAAAAAAAATTGCATTCTTGCATATTAAAAAATATATATTTTTTTTGTTGTCTGATTGGTGAAAAATACGGTGAGTCGGCTGTCTTTTCACGTGTTTTTATTCTACGAAGAAAAAATTACAGTCAGAGCACGCCGTTTAATCTTTTTCAACTAGTTTTTTCTCCACCATTATTAAGTTGCTCAACGCTAGCAGCAGTGACAGTTTTATCAGATGTTACACTTGTATAATAAATAAAGGTGCCTGGATTCATACTAAAATGATATTGTTATGTTAAAAGTTTGATTGAATTAGCATTTAGATGTGATGGCGGGATGGTCACGACTTCGAAGTTAGCACAATCGATGACATGAATAATTCCTTGGTGTCTAGTGTTTATTTTTTTCATCTGGTGAAAAATACTTGCAATTTATCAAATAAAGCTTGTACACATACTTTCAATCTACCTAGTTAAATTACAAAGTTGTGATAAAGGTATTGTTGCAAGACGACAGAAGAGCGTACCCAAGCACGTGAGAGATGAAAATTTTAATAAAAATAAAAGAACTAAATTCGATCTTTAATTTATTCACAAAGTAATTATTTACATTAGTAAGCCACCCTTCTCCATTATTATTTTTATTATTCTCACTGAGCGCAATACTTAATATCTATCTCAATTGTAATTTAAGTCTAAACGTCTCTGTGCAGGTTACAGTCACCTAATTCCCGCTAATTATTTACACCTGTTCAGTTTGTCTGTTTCCATTGTTCCAAATGTCTTATAATCACGCGTCCGGTTCAATAGTCCTGGCCGTCAGTCTCACTCTTCACTACGCCAATGCTCGCAGTCCGTAGACTACACTCCCGCTGGTCACTCTCGCCGCCACTCGCCACTCTCCTGGCTCGTCGTCTCTTCGTTGTCGCCGCACACCTGTCACTCAAGGTAGAAGTAGAGCAACTACCTTTGGAGCACTGCGCCTTTCTGTAAAATGCGAGGGGCGATGGGTAGCGGAATTATTCTGGCTTACCGGTCATTCCCCGAATCCAAGTCCTGCACCAACCGAGCGCAGTGGACCGCGTATAGTAGATAAAGGATATGCCGTCATGCTTTAATATATAGTGTGTGCATTTTGTTTGTGAAAGAAGGACAAGCGCGCGGACGCGGCAGGTGTGAGTGTGAGTAGAGTAGGAAACCCTTATGTTCGGACCAGCATGACTGCTAGTAGAAATTTGCAAAGTTCCCAGTGGATCCCGAAGAAAAAGAGCCGATTTAAATCTTTGGTTTGTGGGAGTTAACGCAAAGAGTAGAAAACAGTACTCTGGGTATAACTTGTTTATAGGTATCGGCCACCTAGAGAGGAGGTTTGGAGAGGCCAGCGCCGATTCCACCAGGAACTTTGTCCGTACAATGCAACGAGCTCATACAAAAAGTAGCACCGTCGCCGTACAAATTGTCAGAAAAGTGTGATTTATGCTGTATATGAAAGAAGAGCGTATATATTTTGCAACATTATAAAATATTTTACATAGATATACAATTTAAATGTAAAAATTAATCAATTAAAATAGCCTATTTTTAACCAAATTTAGAAAGAAATTTTAACCAAATTCAGAAAACAGAATTTCCAAGAAAATCATCATGGAATATCGTCATAATTTTTAATATGATTGTATGTAAGAAAATTGTATAGCAAATAATTTTTACAATTGATTTTATGGGCGTCCATTCGTCAGAAACATTTATAGCTGAAACTGACGTAAATAAAGTTAATTATAAAATTGATATGATACATTATTACTATGATTTTATTGCACATGATCGCAGTAAATATTATGAAGATCTTTTTTGTAAATCCTGCTTTCCAAAGCATCCAAAAGTGGAAATGCGCTTAAATTTTTTTTTAATACAAACTATTTTAATCGATTTTTTACAATTTAAAATGTATATTTTAGTAATATATTTTATTATGTTGCAAAATATATACATCCTTCTTTCATATACAAGCATAAATCACACTTTTCTGACAAATTTTATGGCGTGTTTAGGGGAAAGGCACCAAATATGAGACAGTCACCTGATATGAGACACCAATGTAGTTGACCCGGAAGTTGCTGCCACCTAGCGATTGTCACAGGAACTACGTCGGAAGGGAATGGTTCCGCTGTTAAACAGAAAGCGCGGCCATTAGAGCAGTCTGTGAGCGTTCGTGTTGGTGTTTGTTACCGTCATCGTTTTAAAAGTTTTACAATCTTGCACTACAACACAGTTTTCATCGGAAGGTACGAACATTCTATCTAATATTACGTATCTATGTAAACAGAAAGAAACAGCTCTTACTCTATACATATCATTTTTATTTTAATATATTTAGCAGTATCACAGACGACCTTCATTCCCGGTGTATGATTGAGCCTAATATGAGACAGTAAGGAGCACCTAACATGAGGTATCTCATATTTGGGTCACAGGGGTATCTCATATAAAGTGCACCATACAATTAAGAGTTAAATACTAATTAATTTAGCAATAAAAGTTTAGTTTGTTTATAATCAGACTCTCTCGCATTTCTATAGTCCCCTAACTTCATATTGATGATTTAAAAAACTTAAAATGTATCATACACACATATTTTCTTTTTAAAAAGGGGATGATTAGTTTAGTCAATAAATTGTTAAACTTTTTGTTTAGTGATGTCTACCGAGAAGCGGAAGAAATAGAGTAATGAGGCCATGGTACGAGCAGTAGAAGCGGTAAGTAAAAAGGAAATGGGTTACTTAAAAGCAGCAAGAGAATTTGGTGTACCGAAAGGAACGTTGGAGAGGTATGTAAAAGGCAATCGTTCTGGAAACGAGTTAGTTGAAGTTCCTTTAGGAAGAAAACCAGTCCTCCACTACGAATTAGAGGAAGAACTAGTAAAGTATTGTCTCGAAATGGAGCAGAACTGTTTTGGTCTAAGAAGTAAAGACATAAAAGTAGTCCTTTTATGTCTTTTTATTTTTTATTTATGGCTATTATTATAGCCAACATTCCAGTTGGCTATAATAATAGCATTTCACATCCTTTCTGTCACGAAAAAGAAACAGCTGGAAAACATGGTTAAAAAGTTTCGTTAACAGAAATCCTCATCTATCCTTGAGAACACCACAAAGAATATCGTCTGCTAGAATTAAAGGGTTTAATCCAGTGAGTGTTAAGACATTTTTCGACATGTATGAGCCACAGTTAGAAAGAATTAAGTACATGCCACATCGACTTTTAATGTCGGTGAAACAGGTTTAACTGTGGTTCAGCATGAGCACAGTATGGTGATAGGCTTGAAAGGAAAAAAAAAAAAAACAAAAAACAAATTTGTGGGTTAACCACAGCTGAATGGGGGAAGCTGATAACAATAGTTACGGCAATGAAGGCTTCCGATACTTTTGTACCTCCATTATTTGTTTTTCCACAGAAAAACATGTCAATGTCACTAATGGAAGGAGCACCATTTGGGTCGATCTGGGCATGCCATCCCTCGAGATGGATTCAATCCGATATTTTCACACAATGGCTTGATCATTTTATAAACTTTGCCAAGCCTACAGAAGAAGATCCTGTACTTCTTGTGTTGGATGGTCATTATTCCCACACCAGAAATGTTGACGTAATTGACATGGCCCGTGCAAATCATGTAGTCATTGTGTGCCTTCCTCCACATTCGACACATCGCATGCAGCCATTGGGCGTGGGTTTCATGTCACCCCTTAAAACTTATTATGCACAAGAAATTGAAACATGGTTTAAGAATAATCCTGGTAGAGTTGTCACAAAGAGCATCGTCTGTAAGTTGTTTGGTACTGCATACAACAGAGATGATTCAATGGAGGTTTCTGTCAACTCACTCAGAAAAACAGGACTATTTCCGTGTAACAGAAATAATTTTAGAGAGCACGAGTATGCAGACAGTGCCAACCAAGAAGATATTCCACCTTCTACAGAGAGCAGCACGAGTGAGCAGCCAGAATCTTCTGTAGCCCCATGCAGTGGTAGACCTATAGTTAAGCCTTCTGAAATAAGCCCAATTCCTAGCACCGGTAGAAATCAACCAACAGCATCATCACGGTCCAACTCAGCTGCTTTGATAACAGCCTCGCCCTATAAGCAGACACTTGTTGAAAGGCAAGCTTTGAAACCCAAAAGGTCATCTAATGCAATCAAGAATTTTTACAGGCAAATAAGCGTCAAACCAAGCTCCAGATGCCATCAAAACGGAAGAGGAAGGCAGTAAATAGCAGTGGTTCCGGAGACGACGCTCTCCAAGATTCAGATTCTGATTTTGTCGAGAGTGCGGATGATGATGCTACCTGCATGTTTTGCTCTGGTCGATTTTCAGAAGACACTCGCAGAGAAAAATGGACAATATGCAAGAAATGCTTTAAGTGGTTTCATGAAGTTTGTGGGAAAAAAGAGGGAAATGGTTTTTATTGTTCATTCTGTAAGAAATCTTGAACATAAAAAAAAGTGAGGTAGTGTAGTTACAGGATTCCTTTGAATGTGTATTTTTCTTTATTTGCCATTCCGTGTTTTCTTCGTATTTTTTTATTTGCCATTCTGTGTTTTCTTTGTAATTTATATTTACATATAACTGATATTCAAAAGATCTTCAGTGACAGAAAGTTGAACTGATTTTTACGACATTAATTTCACTGATCATTTTATATATTAAAGTATTTATTTTTTAAACAAATATTACTAGCAAATCTGAAAATAATTTCGTTAATAACATGAATTGTTTATATATTTTAGTCATGTCTGCTTCGCTGCAATTGGTTGCCTAATATGAGATGCTGTTTCATATTAGGAGACTCATGGAAAATCCTTGTAAAATGTATAAAAGTAGAAAATATCAAATTTAAAAAGTTGCAAGTCAAGTATTTTCTTGAGATATTATATGGTGTAACATAAATATATTTCCATACAAATTTTTTTTTTACAGGTTTGTGATTTACGATGACTCCACAAATGGCGTCCAAGAAAAAGTATCTCATAATTTGTGCCTTTCCTCTAATAATATTTTATGAGTTATTCTCATTGTACAGACAGGTGCAGTGCTCCAAAGGCGGTTGCTTTACTTCTACCTTCACGTCGCGCAATCCTTCAAGCTCTCAAACTCTCAGAAACTCTTCGCTCGGAGGCCCGTCCTGGCTTAACGGGCCTGCCTACCAAGCCGGCAACCACGAACTTCAAATGGGGAATCAATGTTAAACGAAATTCCTTCTCATTGCGCCAATTTTAAAGATAACTATTTCAAACAAACGTATTCTACGTTAAATTTTTTAAGGAATGACGCTACTTTAAAATATTTTGCAATTTTCGTTGTTTAATATGTTTTTATAAAATGAAAATTTTGTAATTTATATTTAACAAAAAAAAATGGTTAAATATTTTTTTTTTCAAAAACAGTTTTATGTAGCAATACTCTCTGAGAAATTCCCGTCAACGTGTTTTTGTTTGAAATAGTTATCTTGAAAATGGACGCATTGAGCAGGAATTTCGTTTAAGGGGACCATGTTGCTGCGCGTCCACGGTCAAGAAGCGAGGCAGCGATACGGGCGACACTAACACGCACGCCTAGCGCATCATCACTCCTACGCGCAAGACGTGCAGTATTTCCGTCGTAACGCTGTACTGTGCAAATTAGATTTGTAACATAGGGGTTTTATTGTATACCATTAAAGCCCACAGATTAAACTACGTCCGTATATTTGTACTTTTCTCTCGCCGCTTATGAAAACTGCAGAGGTAAGTTTTAAAAATTCAGTATTTGGAAATTTTCAAGAATTTTTTTCTTCAAGAATACACTTAATATGACAAAAGTAAAAAATGAGGGCCATTAGATAATTGTTTTTTTTTTTTTTTTTTTTCCCCTAGCAAAAATCCAATTTCCAGAACTTTTATTTACCTAGATACGTCTTTACGCGCAAACAACGATTTCACAGAAAACGTTTCAGTACATAGGACTCTTAATATTGATTCCCCATTTGAAGTTCGGGACTGCCGGCTTGGTAGGTAGGGCTGTTAAATAGTCTCGCTGACCCGATCTGAAAGTTTCCTCGCAACCTGAGTGAGTGAGTGAAGGGCGACGAACGAGAACATTATTTTCGAAGATAACCGCAGAAATTTAATCCACTGAAAGTGAGGAGCACCTTGCAAGTTGCGATAAGCTTATCGGACGACACGCGGCGGCTTGCTTTCGTGAATTACCGCCCGCTTCTTACCGTACCTACATTGTACTTCCATGATATTCTTTTGCTCTTGCAAGCAGGGCATGCAGGGCAAGGGTAGCGACGAACAATAGCAACATGAAACACTATTATTTACTTCACGAATAAATACATTTCAACGTCTGTGGTTTTGGTTGACCGGGGAAGTAAAATTCGAAATAAATGGTAGCCTCTGAATCCTTACAATGTTTACGTCTGTTAAAGCGAGTTTTGTACGTTCGAAAATTGTTTCTAATCGTGTGCGGCCTTTGTGTCTGGTGCTTAAGTAAATACCACGTTTGTTTCTACATCACAACATTGCAACTTTTCCCTAGGCGCTTGAAATACATTTAGGTAAAGACTATTCACGATAAAGTAAGCACTTTTGAAATCAACCTTAAAAAAGTCACTGCTCCAACCTGCATATATTTTAACGGCTGCACTGAGTGAAATGCACCCAGTAAAGTTGATAACGATGGAGGGAAAGTAGTTCCATTTCTTAATGTATAATAAAACCTGTTAAGTATCCATTTGTGATAACTTAAATTATTTATTTCGCTTTCTGTTTTTTTTTTAATTGCACGGAAGTGTAAAAATGAGCAGATCGGTAAAACATTTCCTTTTCTGATCATTGCGCAGTTTCACTTGGCCAAAGCATGAATAAAGTTATGAGGCCCATGGCAATGTTAATTTTACATAAGGCAGAAGATTACACAACGTGCATACAAGTATATCTTAAGCAGGGGTTTCAAAAGTGCTCATTTTACCGTGAACAGCTTATAACGTGCTATGGCGTTTCAGTAGATTGAAAATTTTCAAAGCTTAAATAAATTTCTTAAATGTGCTGAAACTCAGTCAGGAAGAATAAAAATTAATAAAGTCAATGCCTGCAGAAAAAATATAAGAGAAATAAAAATCACACTATTTGTGCGCGTGCATGATTGCAACGAAATCACTGACAACGATAGCCACAATTTGTTTATCGCTAAAGTTACGCAATAAAATAGGCAATACTAGTTGTGTTCTCCAATTTTGTCTTATTTCGTATTATTGGATGCTGTGTTGTTTTAATATTTATTCTAGTTAAGGCTTTCCTGTCATCGAAGTAATTTAACAGCTATACAGCCTGCCCTCACCTACCCAGTTAAACAGTCGCGACAGAATTTGCGTAACGTGCAACGTATATGGCAAATCAACATCAATTGAACAATTACCTATCATAAAAGACACCGTCAAAAGTCATAAAACCGACCTAAATACTGTCAAAGATTGCGAAAATTTATTATATTACGCTCTTTGAAATATACCAACATTTTTCGGAAAACTAAAGAAAATAATTTGACAGTTAAAATATTAGACGTCACGTGGTATTATTTTTATTTTCATGTCACGGAAGGGTATACTATCGGTACCTGAAAGTGCAACTTAAGCAGGGCTTCTCGAAAGTGTAAATTAACCGTTAATTGACTATAGCGGCAGGATTCAGTCGTACCATACTACTGTAATATCGGCAACTATAGTTACTGCAGTATATATATATATATATATATATATATTTATATATTCTTGGTTTAGCTTTATGCTGCTACGCGATTAATAAGGATCATAATTAAAGGAGAGAAGTCTGAGAATAATCAAACTAAATAACTGTGATAGTATCAGAACATATGTATGGAGTAGTGGTAGCCATTGGGTAGAAAGAGGCTAAAGAAAATATTTACTTGGCCCAGAACGCAAGGTGTTAGTAGTACGGCAATGTTACATTTTCTGTAGTGTGTTACATCTTATCCTCTGGTTCGTCTGAACATGGTTAACACATTGAGATCTGCACACATTTACTTGCACTTACGACAAATTAGAAGCGAGTCACGTTTATCCACTACTGCAAGAACATCGGTTCTGTTGGCGTCTGCGTTAGAACTCACCATCGTCTTTTTGGTTCATTATTGGCCGGTCATCAATCAATGGAGAGCCGAGCTGATATTGACCCATTAAAATGTTCTTTATCGTATAAAAGGATTTACAATCAACCATGTCTAGGGATCTGCAAAATTCGCGTTATTTTTTTACATCAATCTAAAATTCTTAGTACTACATACTTGAGCCGGCGTCATTTCTCCATTGGTTACTGCATAAATGTTAAGTCACGCCCTTTCCGAGCGAACTGCACGTGATTGGGCACACAGTTGCGAAGTGTTCATTTATTGGCGAAGAGTTAGCTGGGGCGTGTCAAATAAAGAATGGTCCAATGACACACGTATTGTAAAGGAAAAGTGTTTTTAAGTTAAACATGTCCTCAAATAATAACGCGAATTTTGCGGGTCTCTAACCATGTCCCTTTAAATGATTATAAAAAAAATCAATTATATCGTTAGCAATATCATTATTACTGCGCTGTGGTGTTCTTGTGAAATCATGTTAAACACTAGCCGAATAAAAACTGCCCGTCCATATGAGTTTTGTTCTGAACAACAAAGAAATCTTCAAATTAGCTTTGCTCGAGCTACATTCGAGCATAGTCCACAAAGTGTTTATGTGTCCTACAGCGATCTGCAGAAAATCATTGACCTGGATGTCGTTAATTATGGTATAAACTTTACACGAAGTTAACACGTCAAAGGTACAACTAAGGATTGTATATATGTGTCAAACTGTTATTAATTGAAGGTGGTGTTGCAGTGAGTGGGCGAACCACTTAGACGGCCACCCCCTACCCGCCCGCCCATACTCGACGTTCAATTCGGCGACGTGACTATGCCAGCGACGGCAGGATTGACCCCGATCGTCGGCTGCACCTGGTACTGCGGTTCTGGTCGGATAGCGACGGGCGATATGGACGTGCTTCGCCCCGTTCAAGCTGTACCTACAAGAGCACGCGCTGTTGCCATGTCTACCGAGGAGCGGCCGCCATATAGCACACTCATTATCCCCTTTGAGGATGGCACAAATTTACTACCACTGAGGGCAAGTTTGAAGTGAGCTGCCTATATTCTACACTTCAGCAATTTCATTTTGGTTGGTGTTTGTGTTTCCACTTACCATTGTCCTATTGGTAAAGATAGGAAAAATTCGCGAGTTCAATTACCTGCAGGCTAGACTCCACAGTAATGTGTATACTCGAGCCTCAGATGTTTGTTCATTGATTGCTGCCCCATAGAGTAGCCAGTGTTACTTCACACCTAGCCGTATGGCACTCGCTAGTTGTTTCCTTGCAAGTCTGCTATTGGCTTAGAGTCGTCCAGGGCGTGTCTAATAAACTACGATTCGATTTCAAAGTCGACTTCAGTGTACACGTGTTTGACGTCTATCTTGTCCTGAAATGAATTCGTGAAATTTTCCTATCCCTACCTATTGGTCCTGGCTACACTGGTTCCGCCTACTGTACTCTGCAACGTTTATTATTCGCTGGCCGTCGACCAATGAAGTCACGCGTTGGATGTGTATCAATTAATGTATTGCGATAGAAGTAACACGTTTTACAATCCATCGTGTTCGTTTGAAATAATATAAAAAAGGACAGTTTTATTCTTACAAACTGAAATGTTGTCTAGTTGTAATTTTTTTATTTAGATTCCGATAAAGTCTAGCGAAATAGTAAAACCATAAACGTGTTATATTTGTCTTCAAGAGCAAATACATTTCCATATAAACATAGCCCCGAGTATATACGTGCATACTCCTCAAAGGGTTAATACTTACATATTCTTGGTCTTGTTTCCTTTATACTTTTTGATGTGAGCTCAATCTCCTGACGAATTACAAATGCTTAGTATCGGAGGTCTACGTTTCTCACTGGCCTAACGAAAAGAGGAAAGAAATTTTGCGCCCACAGTGGTGAATGAGAAAAACAAAAATTAAAGTAATTTGTATAATCAGCTCATTAACATGTATATAGGGTCATTTTTCCCACTATTAATCTTAACCGCTTTCCGTGTCCTCGAAAGAGAGGACTAGTTTGTTACTAAAGTTTGCCCTCGGTTTATTGACCTCTCGCTTTAAGGTCTCGCTTTTCTGCTCATTGTTTATCCTGCTGTAGAGACATGCAGACCTACGAATTAATATCGGCATGCACTGAATTGTTAGTAGTTACCATGCCTCAAACAAGTAACACTGTGGAGTTGCTATAAACACAAAAGTACCATCCTTGCGAATATTCGAAGAAAGCTAAACAACGATTTACGTCTAATAAAATTTTACATCCATTAAATAAAAACACAACACACTTTAAACAAGCCTTTAAGAAGCAGGGGATATTTTACCACCTTGTTCGCAACATCAATGTATTGCGTATGCCAAACAAGATAAGAGCACTGATCCTTAAAAAGGTTGATTTCAAAAGTCGTCAACCACGACATAGATATGCCGCCACACTGGTGTGCAAAGTTAAGGACAGGACACGTTTTCACAAGTATCGTCGTGCAGCTACGTATCAAATAACTGCAAAGTATACCATAACATGGTCGATATGTAAGAGTATGGAAAAATTAACAATAGTAACGAAGAACGTAATCCAAAGGATACAAAGGATTTTTATTCAGAAGCGGGTTCTGAATACAACAGGACAGAAGAAATATGCCCATATGACAGGCGACAGGCAAGAACAATGTATGCAGTTGTCAGCAGGGGGTATGATGATGCCAGACTGTTATGCAGAATGTGAACTATGAGCGTATGTTCAGTATGAGGTCGTAGACGACCTCTTGAGGCATCACTGCCCATTCTTCTTACACTCTAAATTCGAATCAGTGGGAAACCACTTATTCGCAGTGAAATTCAACTACTCTAATCAGTGAAAATGGCTCCACTTAGAATCAATGGAAAACCACTGATTATTTCAGAGAAAAAATTTCGCTGGTTGAATTAGTGACGTAAAACAATCTCACTGATTGAATATGAGACGGCCGACTGCGGTGGCGAATTAAATATTGTTTTGATTGAATGTAGGCATATAATTACGTGAAATAAACATACTTACGATAGTTTACTATTTATATCGTGCAATTTACAGTATTTAAAAATAATAAAAATTATTATGGATAGGAGGCCCAAATTAAATCCGCCTACCCTTCACCATTAAGCCGTTGTCTTACCATCTGAGCTGTCACACCAAGTTGAAAATATAGGAGAACAATTTATTTGTTATAATTCTGTTGCGAAGTCGTGTAGTTTGAAGTTGTATGATCATACTTTTCGTGGTTGGTTTGATTGGTACCGTTAGGATTGTTAAAACGAATAGTAAGTATGAGTGCACTTTATTCGTGTGTTCATATTAACTCGTAATATGGCGGTTTGAATGACGAAACACATTTTAGAAAGTATTTTGTATTAGTTATATTCGTTTATTCGTTGTTACTTTACTTGACACACGTTGTTTAGCGGTCATTTTTTAACGATGTTCGACGGTCATTTCTACACACAGTTTCACCCATACATCGGTAAGAAATAATTATAGAGACGGAGCAAGTTGATCAGATGTTTCACTGGTCCATCAGTCAAAATGTAAGCCACTGAGAAAACAGGGGAAAAATGACAGGTGAATCAGTGGGAAATGTCACTGAATCAATCAGTGAAGACTATATGGCATTTTTTCCCCCCTGGTTCATCAATTTAATTCCCTGAAGTGACTGTTGTATCAGTCAGATAGGTTTGACTGATTGAAACAGTGAAATTCTCTCTGATTCAAATTTAGAGTGTGAAGCACCGAGCGCAGCTGCGGAGACGCTGGCGGCTGACAATGTGCTGGTACAGACTACACAATATATATATATATATATATATATATAATATGTACGTACACTTAAACGTGTACATGTTGTATTACGACATCAGTGTGAACCGCGACTATCATGAATGTATAGATAATCACGTATTTAATTAAACGAACGGAATCCCTACTGTTTTTCATTGCAGTTTATGTATGTGGCACACTCAGTGCGCTATCAGTGCTGCTACTACTGCTTCGAAATAATTACAGAATAAAAAATATTGTTGATTTGCATTGTTATGCAACAGGTTTGGCTGGAGCATGTAAGATTGCAATAATAGGGAAAAACTGTATTATTTGATAATTTGTCTAGTTTTAATTTAAAAATAATTTTGTATTTTGCACAATAATTATGTGCAATATTGACAGAAAACGTCACACATAAATCTGTTTCTTTCGTGCGTTGAAAACTTTAGGTAACCAGAGTTCGTGCATAGACCTACATATTTTCTTTATTTGCGTGACTGAAATTTCATCTTAGAATAAAGTATTTATTAAGTATGGAATTATTTGCATAATTGTGGGCAGTGTGTAATAAGCATTAGCGTGAACACGAACCATCAACAGAATTATGTAAGAGAAGCGTCGAGTATTCTCAGAGCCTCCATTGTCTAACTCCCCCCTCCCCCCCCCCCAGAAAAGTTTGAAGCGGAGAAAGTCTTGACTTTCCGGGACAGAAATTGGCGAGGAGACCTTCTTACTCTCGCCGACTCTTAAGGCTTATTTTTTTATCAGGCGTCGCCGCCTACTAGGTTGGCCGGGGTCCCAAGCTCCCAGAAGCCATTTTCCTCCTAAGTATTTCAGCGGCCCCATCACTTATGCATCACCTCGGCCGGGGGCTGGCCGGGTCAAAATGGGCCCTGGGGACCAACTGCAGTCTCCCCCTCCCCTCCCCCAAGCGGCTCACCTGTTGAATGGGGCAGGCCTGCTGCTGGCGATTATCACGGCGGGCTCCGGATAATAAACCGCATGGCTTGGGACGCGAGCTGGCAATAGAGACGAGTGTTGCTTGAACCTGTCGTCGAGACTTACTGCTGCGTCGCCTGTCGTTCCCACTCGACGTTATTTCGACCACATCTTGAACATGTTTGACGGCAGCTATAGTACGTTCGCAGTTTCTCAACACTTTTTAATCAAACCTTTGAAAAATTATTCCAGGTGTGATGTGCTTGGTTGCCTCCTAGGTATGTACGTCATGTATCACATACGTTTTATACTTCTTTTAAAGTAGAAGTAGCCTACCTTCTTTTTGGTTAAGGCACGTGTGTATTTGTAATTGCTCATTAGTTTTGCATGTGTTTCTGGTTTATAGAGATATATATAGATAGATAGAGAGCGAAAGAGAGAGAGTAAAGTAGACCCTTCAATTATATCAGTAATTCCTTGTTATATTTGAACTTGGGAACATATAACTTTTATAACATTGCGCAATTTGTTACGTTGAAGGTGTATTTCATTTTAATAAATATTCACACAACGTTGTTCCAGTTTAACAATTTCATTTTCTTATTCCTATCTCGAAATAATCCATCAAATTAGTGAATTTGGCAGATAATGTGCAATTCATCCGATAGCAATGATATCCCTTACCATGTCTACAACAGAAGGTAAAAAACCAATACATTTGAATGTATCCTGCATACTCCAGGTACACAAGTGTCTTTAAACCTATTGCAACTTTGTTCTGAACTTGACAGTTTATACCTCTGCTGTACAACTTAAAAACGAAATTCTCACTTTCCTACGAAACATATTACATGTAATTTAAATTACAATTCCTTTTGCACAGATTTTATGATAGTAGGTCAGACACGTCTGTATAAATCTTACGTAACCAATCAGATTTGTTTGCCTGTCTATAAGCATAGCAAACTTTGATAGTCAAGTTTCATATAGCATTTTAATTTTTTTACTCGGTTATGGCTCAGGTATGTCGCTAGAGGCAGCGTGCAATTAGCAGTCGTTGTTGAAACTGCGCAAAACTACTGTTATTCTAAAGTTAGTCAGCCATGGTTGCATAATGGCTATTCCACGGAGTACGAATTCTGAGGTAGCGAGTCCGAGTTCTTATGGCTTCTCAAAAACATTTTGAGATGATTATTTTCCTGTTCCCCATCCCTCTCTATGTCATTAAGTTAGCGATAACACATTACTATGATTTTTTTAAAACTTGCACGGCACACATTCTAGTGAAATTTTACTTTTAACACCCTCACTCCTTCGAATCTTCATTACTTAATAATCATTTAAATAGCATGCTCCTCCTCAACATCAACAGTGCAATGTGCCTATGTAATGCACCACTTACTGTTTACTGTTGTGCGCAATCACAATCAAACCGCCATCGTTCATGCATACCCTCTCGACAACGTGATTTTTCTTAGCATGCATTTCCCACAGCCTACGATTATCAAATTATTATTTAACACTAACAAATGAGCTTAAATAGTTATGAATTTTCCAGTATCACAATATCACCCCGGAGTACAACCACATTTATCGCTGTTCGATGGCTAATTAGTGAAACCCTGGCAGGTTTTAATTTCGGGACACAAAATCAGGCAAACCTTGTTACTTACGTTATAAGTTTCTAGATACTCAATTTTAAAATGGAAGTAATCGTATTCATATAATTCTAACATAGGCCGTTTCTTTTGTGCCAGTTTATTTATTGAAAGGATTAAAATAAGTCATATCGTCCAGCTAAACGTCTGTTTTGTAAGGCTGCTCACACTGTAAAATTTTTCTGTAAATTATACTAAGAAATTCTTTGTACAGTTACAAACACTCAAAATACAGCAATATAGTATGGAAGATTCTTTCTTTGGAATTTTAAAAGAGTCGTATTTGAATAAACTAAAAATTATTCCGGACATCCGCCATTGCCGAGCTATGTAAACATGGAAAACACATAGAATATCAAAAATATATACGAGAAGCAACTAAGACTAGCTGTTGTCCACTGATACTTAAAACATAAAAATAATCCCACAAGGAATTCAGTTAAGAAATAAAAGATGACGAAACGAGCAACGAAAAGACAATATATAGCAATACGCACATAAAACTGTAGACGACCCAACAAAGATAACACATAAGACGAACACAGAGCTGTAAGCTGAAAACCTGAAGACACGGCGAAGACAGCGCAGAACAAGCTCATTTTTTCCTGGAGTCTGTTTCCGTCTTCAGGCGAACTGAATGTGCATGTCTTTAAAGTCCTCCTCTGTTTTTTTTTTCTTGGCGACATGGCCGGAGTAATTTTTCATTTGATCAGTTACCCCTATTGCAAATATCATTCAAAGAACATAAGAGTCGTATTCTTAATCCGCGTGGAGAAATGTTTGTGCTCTCAAGGAATCACTTAGTTTACAAACAATTACTTTCTGGGATAATTATTTTACTTAATTAAAGTGAATATGTTTACGAATGACGTACTGTTGAATAGTAATCATTGGAATTTAAAATATGTGTTCCTTACAAAATTATTTCGAGTGTAGAAATATTTACTGCCTTATGGCAAACTTTTGTAGGGAAGAGAGGCTCTTTTGATCATCCGGCTATGTTCATTCTCCTCACCTAATGATTTCTGTGTCCAACTAAACAGACAATTAATTATTGTAAGTATGTAATGCCAGCAGCTGCCGTCCTGACGTAAACGTTAATAAACCAAAATATTGTGCATTTATAGAACTGCAACTATACAAACGTGCATTCTGCTTCCAAACTTTTAATGTCTTTGCAAGTGCAGTAAATACCTGAATCACTCACCTCATACTTCCCAAGAAGTTATTATATTCTTCTTTCTAAAGGCCTACACAAACGTATTATACTGTCAAAAGAAAATTCAAATTTTGTAAGATAAAATGGTTGCGTGGTAAATGCGCGAGATTTTAACATAACGGTTGCCAGGTAAAGTATAGATGCCCTTAAATTTGTTTTATGGTGACTATAATATAATATACATCTCTATTTTAACTTCTGTCTTATTTAATCATCACAGTAATTTCCAGAGAACAATAAAAATGATTTTATTTTCACTTCTCGAAAATGTAAATTAAGATGCAAGTCTATTTTGAACTATTATAAATGTATGTGTTGTTTGTCTACTTAGCAGGCCATTCCATTTTTTAAAAGAACCTTTTGTAGCACTAAAAATGTTTCTTTTGGCATCAGTGTTTAAAAAAATTTCTCTTGTAAATATCCGAAAATTTTTTTATATTGTACTTGAGGTATAACTATCCAAGAATAATATGGTTGGACAAACAAACACCCCATTGAAAAAATAGTGTTCTCATTCATACGATTTTGTCGTCTGTACTATATTTACAGTTTCAAGTCGAACAAATTTATAAAGCGCTGAATCTCTGTTTTATGTCAATTCAAAGATGTCCAGTGACTTGGTGATGATTTAGTACAGAGTACTCTCCGAGATTTGAAAATTATAAATATATATTTTATTTTGTTATTAAATTATATAGACTCTAAGTCAAACATAGTAATTTGATAGGAATAATATTTAAAAACTTGAATAACCTTGTTTTAAATTTATGACTATGCACAAATTTAAATATTTGTTTAGTGGTTTAGTAATACGTTAACGTATTCAAGTAATTGATGATAATTAATAAAACTTTTGTTGCCATCATTCATTTGCCATTGTTCTTTTGTTACTATCATTCATTTGCTTACTGCAAGCTGATCAAATTTGAAAAGGCCCGAATTATTCAGCGGGCTCGTTGTTCAGAAATTGTGAATTTTGCGAGGTCTCGGTTCGTGTGGCTTCAATTAAAAAAAAAAAAAAAAAAACATATTTAATACGTCTCGAGTGAGCGAACGAAAACGTCACGTCAGATAAGTGAAATACGAAGGCTGAGTGGTTGCATTGTTTTATCAACATAAAAGTGAAACTTATTTCAGCGAGAAGGTGAAATGGACGCAATAAAAAGTTCCATTTCAGCAATCGCGGAAGCGAAAATGCTCGGCGAGGGAGAGAGAGAGGGAGGGAGGGAGGGAGGGAGGGAGGGAGGGAGGGAGAGAGAGAGAGAGAGATAGAGAGAGAGAGATAGAGAGAGAGAGAGATAGAGAGAGAGAGAGAGGCAGGCACAGAATATTGCTTTGATACGCGAGATCAAAGCGAAATTCTTTTGACTTGCAGAGCTGTACAGATGATGGAAAATGCCCTACAATGCAATATTTGCCAATTTCGAGTGCTGTGTGCGAACTCGGATGGCAGGAGAGAGAAATATAGAATGAAGTGAAAACGCAACGCATAACGTATTTTCTATGGTTTTTGGTGAACTATGTTTGAAGCGGCGATACTCCAGCACAAAGGTGAAAATTTTTTGTTTCATGTTCTTATTTGACATTATGATAAAAACAAAATCAGCTCAGCGTATAACATTTATGTTTTCACATTGAATATTACTTCTAAGGGCATTTCAAACAATACAGGCCATGTTAATGAGAACCAAAATGTATCTCGAGTATGAATCAATGCCTTGAAAGAAAATTAACATTTACTATTACTTATAGTCAATAGATTTATTTATATTCTACAAGACAGTCTAAAGATACCAATGAGAGTGAAAAGCATTCCAGCCTATAGAATCTCTATAGAAGACAACTCTTGCTACTGTAGTGAATTAGCATACTCTATTCTACACTGCCCTAACCAGTATGAGGTAAGCATAGTATATTTAACAGTTTTTGAATATTAGTTTTGGTATTGCATGCGATGCAACGTTAGAGTGGCAGCCTATTATTTGTCTACTTTTAAGTGTCATTTACCGTAAACATTTCTGATTACTCTATGTAGGGACAGAGCAAAGGTTTTTGTTTAGATTTATCCTTAGTAGCCTACGTCAAACAACCACGGTGTCACAATTTACATAAGTCGCCCAAAGAAATAGTTACTAGATGATGCTGTATTCATAGAGGAGACCCACATTTTGGAACTATTGATACTTTGAACCCAGTGGTGCTGGGCTGGACATGTTTGAACACGCCCGGGACATGTGACATGGGACACATATCTACGAGCTTCCTGGTGGAAACGAACAGCAATACAGTCTGCGTCAGGTATGGGATTGCCAGAACTCCAATACGAGGTATGCTTTTTTTTCGTATTTAAATGATTGAAAACATATGCACTTCAAGTAGGTCACAGCTGGATGTGATTACAGATTAATAGGATCTACCTTGAGGTAGTCGCAAGATTTGTAGATTGTTCTTTAAAGAAAAAATATCTTGCTTGTATTACAACTTTTTGTTTGATTATTTTAGTGTAGTTGGTACTGAGAGCTATTAGTCCTGAGCCAAATCTGAACTTTTGTTTTGAGCTAAGCCAAACTGGCCATAAATTAATTTTAAACAAAATTCTTGCGCTTGTGTCGTCTATGCGAGACCAGCCCAGAGATCTTAAAAATTTATCGGGATGGATAAGTGATTTTTAACTTTTTAACCAAATTATGTTTTCACAAAATTTGGAGTGCTGCAACTTGTTGCCGATTATGTTAGAAAGAAGCTATACTTAGATACATCAACTCTGCTGTTGTTTTACCCGTTACGGGAAGTAAATTTTTTGCATTCAATTGCGCATAAGAAACGTAACCTCGACGATAACATTTTCGTATACTGTTTATTACACTTAGCGGTAAAATTGATCGATTGACTTTAGACGTTGACTTGAGAAGCTCTCGCCGAATTTGAATAAGCTTGAAGTGTCTGGAATTACTTTTCTTGAAACTCAAATGCTGTTCCCAATGATCTCAACTTTTTTTAATCTGGCGCTGTTTATTGATTTAGATTATAATGAGGGTCGCAGATAAGAAGAAAGAATGTGGACCATATCTTGTGTCTGTATTCACGAAATTGGAGCACCTATCCATACAAATCAAACTGATATTCGCTACACCAAAGGGACTTTTGTATTTTGTGATGTTTTAGTATTTTGAAATGAAAAACTATTAAATACAGCAAATCGTAAATATTTATTAGATTTTATGGGAAAGTGAATTATTCACCCTGTGAGGTTTACTTTTTGTGATCTTTGGTATGGCTTTTCACGGTAAAGTGAGCAAGTTTTAAATAAACCTTTGCAAGTAATCACTGCCGGTTAACTACGTAAATGCTACCAACTTAACTGGCAGGCATGCTCCCAGTTCAGTTGGTAGCGAATCAAGTAAAACAGTTCTATGACTTGACGTTGTATTGTGAGTGTAATGTTTAAAAATTTCCGAAAAATTAGGGATTTAATTTTTTTTTTTGGCATTATACACTTTTAGTGTACGAATTGGTATATCAGTAACACATTTATGTTCTATCATTTCCACATTTTCATTTGACTGACGCAAGAGTGAACTCAGGCTCGTGTAATGTAAGTTGTTCACGTGGCGGAAGGATACAAATTGAAGAGGAAAGTGGATGTCAAGCAGGGCAATCACAAGTACTCACTTCACTGCGTCAACAGCAGATAGTTTAGGTCATTCAATCACAGGTAACAATGTAATATTGTAGGCATTGCGACGAGCAACAAATGTTTTGTTCGGAAGCGCTGCACAATTGTAAGTTCTGCCACAACTCGGGAACAATAACAATATAATTGATTTTGACGTTATTGGAAACAGTTAGTTGTTTGTGAGAGAGTAAATAACAATAAACTATGTCTCCCACCACACGATGAACTTTTCTTACTGGACGTTGTTTTCTCTTGTGTACGATGTACTTCGTTAAATCTGCTTCCTGGAAAACGTCCCCTTTAAAGACTTCCATGACTGAAAGGGTTCATTATTGTGTGATGTTTCTTAAAATCAAATTCTGAGCTAACCCACTGTAACTGAAAAGTGTGAAAAACTTTTCGCCCGTATTTCAAGTATGTTCAACTGACATGGAAACATTTTTCTAACTATTCGAGATTTGCTAAGCGTCAGCGCGTCAACGGCTGTAAAAAGCTGTTACAGTCATGCAGCAAAGATGTCCAACTGGTTACGGTTCGAGGCCAACCACCACACAACTCGAAAGCAGGCATCTAATTAGGGAGGGGGGAATCCGTTGCCCAAATACATAAATATTATTTCAGCCTTCCTGTGCATAAATTAAATACTTCATTCGCTCTAAACTTGACTGTAATGTAAATAGCACCATTGATATTCCATGTCAGCGTTCTGATTATTTACGGATGATAGATTACATTTATTTACGTGTTCTCTGAAGGCTTTGCTTGGGACGTTGTGAAATGACGCATTGTAGAGAACAGTGAAAAAAATTGAAATTATTGTGATTGTGAAACGTAGAAGCTGTTCATTTGTAACTTTCACGTTACGAAACGCTTGCTCCCCGTTTGTCACGGAAAGTAACTCATTATATCCAAGCGATATCACGATTGCTTCCTGTATTCTATGTACCGCAAGAACTTACACAAATTATAATTTATATTTATTTAGTTGCTATTGCTAATAAGTTCTTTGCATGTAACATATTGGGTAAAAAAACCAAGTCTCCAGCTCAAACACGGGTGTACAAATAAAGTAAAGACACATTTTACGTCGCGTCTATACATGATTATCCTCTAAACGAAAACGACGTTTCACAATTAATTTTAATGTTTCACATGTCTGAAAAGCTTTTTATATTATTTTTGGCGACTTTTATTTTACTGACTGATACTACTGATTCAAGTTTATTGCGTATCTCAGACGGTCTACATTCAGCAAACCGAACTTCATCTGTTCGAATGGTTTGACAGGCGGATTTCGATCAAATAATATGTTACAGCTGCGTGTCTGTCAGCTGAACTGTCGAATAGCCGATTGTCTATCAGATGCAGTGTTGGATAGCTGACTGTTGGCTAGCTAGTCTCTTACAGCTGCATGTATATCAGGTGTTGTGCCGCACAACTGCCTGTCAGTTAGTTGGGCATGTTGAATTCCTACCCTGCCTGCAGTTTCAAACATCTTCCTGTGAGTCAAGTAAAGGTAGATTTGGTGCCTGCTGAATAAATAACTTTCGGTTAGGTGATGCATTCCCTCCTAGACAATCCCCGGCGGGATCACCGGATTTTCGCAAGTGGGAATCGTGCTAGACTATGCCATCGGTCGGCGGGTTTTCTCGGGGATCTCCCATTTCCCCCGCACCATCATTCCGGCGCCGTTCCATCCTCCTAGACAACTTGTCAGCGACATATGACTTCCTCGTGGATGGGTTCCAGACGTGAAAGGGCTCTGTATACTTGCAGACGGCGTCTCCAGAGGCACCAGGGCACACGGATGCGAGTTAGTTGGCACTTGGCTGCACGAGGAAGTGTGCAAGTTGATGTGGGGGGGGGGGGGAGGGCTGCAAGCCGAGTGCCAAAAGAAAGACGCCCGGAGGCGGGTGGCGAGGCAGAAACAAACCGAGGCTGCGCCCGGGTCTTAATTCGAGACGGTGACGCGGTCCCGAGGCGACGACAGGCGCGGGCGTCGCCGCCACAAAAGCGTCGTTAACGTTTCGTCGCAGGGCGTCTTTCGCACCCTCCGTTTGATCCCTCGAGCTGAAACATTCATTTCCCGCCTACCCCCAACCCTTCGACAATTCCACGTCTTGCGGAAGCGCGCTGCGAAGAAAAGGGAGGTGGGAGTAGCTAAAGTTGCCGACGATAATCCTCACTTCTTTATTTTCTCCCCTCCTTTCCTTCTCCTACCGTCCTCCTTGCCGGGCAGACTCTCCGAGAACGGCGACATCGATAATGGGCCGATAATAGAGAGTGAGGGTGAAGAGAGAGCGAAACAGACACACACACCCACAAGCAACCTGGAATTACGCTCGGGTCACTGGCTACACTCAAATTATCTGAACATTCTTCCCCACTCTCCTCCATCACGCAACGTGCTGTGTGCAGCCGGGTCGGAGCCATGCCTAGTGGCAGAGCGGAGAAGCATGCCCAGGAACTGGTACACTCCGGCTGTAGTAACTAGAGTCGCCTTACGACCATCTGGACCCTAGCAGTAAAAGCTGGCGTCTTTCATTACCGACTTACTTCAGCGAATAACTGACACCACCAATGTAGTAGCTACATTTTATATCACTAAAATATGCAAAACCATCTCTAGTGTTATGGATATGTAACATAAACCACCAAGATATTACATTTGCTTATATCCCTCAACAAAAACCTACTTTCTTCACCAACATAGATAATTTTAATAGAAGTGTAAAAAAAAATATTACGCTTTTTGTTACAAAAATTTCTTTCGTGGCAAGTTAATCCTGAGAAACTAATTAATCGCACAATTTACAACACAAATGGCTATGCGTGTAATCACGTGTTTTTAAATCGATTGCTATCAACATATTTCCAGATGAGGCAAATAACATTGCATAACAAAATAAAATTCCTTGTTTGAAAACCCAAACCCTTCGGTAATGTCGCACAGCTGCTTTACGAAACAAAACACACCGCATTAAAATCGGAACAAAATATCTGACCCACACATTCACCAATGGTAGAATATTTACTTCACTACATACAGTGAATTTTCTCCTGAATTTCCGCATACTGACCGATAGCTGATAAACGGGCCCCTATTAATTAATAATGTCATCAATTAGAAATTCTCAAAAATGCCTATCGAATTTAGGTAGTTATCTATTACGAAGAGATAGTATTTCACGAGAATTTGGCATAGTGATGTAATAGGAGAACGTACCATTAACAGCTTGGCGAGATGTTGGTTAGAAAATAAATTGCGTTTCTTATATACCTACAAACTCTCACAGGAATAGTGCAGCTTGTCACCGACTGTGTTAAATGGTAGTTGAATTAAGGCACATCAACTCTACATCAGGTAGGACTATCGTACCAGCTACTATTATTTTATATAATATAATATTACACCCCCTATTAAAATATATTTAACAATAAATTCATCTACTCCCATAAAAAAATAAAATTATGTGGCGGAAATGTATGCTCATAAAATCAATTATTAGATACGATATATTTGTAAATATATCGTATCTAATAATTGATTTTATTACAAATTTATTACACATTTATTACAAATTTTGTATTACGTAGTGCAATCTTGCTTGACATGTTTTTTTCTTTTGCAAAATTGGTTTTCGAAGTATAGGCCTACATAGTTGTAACAATTCTAATTATTTAATAGACTATTATTAATCTATCTTTAAACACACAAATATAAACATTCTAACAAAATAGTTTAGTGTTACAAAATATACCTGTGCATTCTTCTTTTATATGTAACATAAATCGTATTTTCGGACTATTTCTATAGGCTGCATACTTGCTGAGTTCTATATGTTGCAAAACCGTGCACAGTGCTCCTTTGGAAGCCTCTCAATATCTGCTCTAACCAGCAACGATGCAAGGTGTGACTTGAGCATTACATTGCCGAACTTTCCTACACTGTAAAAAATCTTCTGGGAAACTTCCTGAACTGTAATAGAATATTTTAACCTATACAATGTATGGTAATAATACCACACATCAAGCTAGAGATGTAGAAATGTTTAGCAGCGCTACTGTACAAAGTTCGGAACTTCCCTACGCATTTGACTGTTTCTTGAGCAAATGTAGGAACACTACAATAAATGTATAGGGGAAAATATTGCCATTCCTGCTTTCTCACTAAGCATATACACTGGTATCGTAAATTACCGAATAAATTCTTAGAGTGTAGTAGACTTCAACATGGTTAACATTTAATAATTGTTGACATTTATATGATTGTATTTATAATGCACTAGTAATACAGAACATGTGAATTAGCTAGAACAGTTTACATAAATAATTCATAAATTTAAATGCTACGTTGGGTGGATGGGGGGGGGGGGGTGCGTTTGTTTGTTTGAGCGAGGCGCAGAATAGGTGACGCACTTAGAGCGATCAGGCCGGTACATCCACGCACTATCACCCCTACGCATAGGGCACTGTCCAGGTATGCGGTGTTTCCGTCGTGAAATTACAGCTATAGTTCCTGCTGTGATATTTCCACGGGTCTTCAGTAAGTTAATGTTCAAATACAGGAGTATGTTTTTCTAGCTTCGTTGGAGGACTCTTTAATAATACGTAATACAATAAATAAGTTAGTGCACGCCGTACTGCGTGCTTGCCTACACTCGGACTGTCATTCCATGAAAGTACTGACTGTTATAGTATTACTGTATAACAAGCATAGAGTGTCAAAATAACCTCTATTTTTTTTATCTGAAAGCGTGTATGCTCCCGGATGTACATACATTGGAAATGCATAGAGAAGTATGATAAATAAAAGGTGATATAGACGGAGCAAGTACAGTAGCTCAGGCAAGTAGAAAATGGGAAGGAATCTGCCGTGACCTCTAGTAATGACTAGAGACATGCAAAATTCGCGTTATTATTCCACATCAGACTAAACTTCTCAATATTGTCTGTAGTGTACCCGTCGTAGTTTCTCCATTGGCTGTTGTATAGATTTGTGAAGCCATGCTCTTTCTGACTGAACTGCATGTGATAGGGGAAGCAAAAGTGTGAAGTGTTAATTTATTGTGCACGACTATCCAGGTCGTATTAGATAAAGTATGGTTCGATGAGAAACATGTTGTAAAGTTACACGTGTTTAAAGTTTAGCGTGTCCCCAAATAAAAACGCAAATTTTTCAGGTCTCTAGTGATGATCCATCAGAGCATTCACCTGGAATAATCTCGGGAAACCATGGAAAACCATATTCAGAATCTCCGGACAGCGAATTGAACCGGAGACCTTCCGAATGTCATTCCAGTGAAGTACCACTGCTTGGACTCTTTAGTTACCAGAGAATGTGAAATTATTTATTGTTTCTCCCTTGGATCATTTTACAAGGCAACGTAGGCAACGGGGCAGAACCAAGTTCATTCCTGAAAGTATTAGAAGTAAATCATCAGCATTGAATATCAGAAACATCAAGACGTGTGCATCACACCTGATGATTAGAGCTCCGGAAATTTCGCAGATTAATTCGGCAACCAGCTAGACTTTACAGTCTTATGTGTACTGAAGCCTCGGTGAGTTGTTTATTGGCTGATGCCCCAGTTTAACCGACGACCACGTAGCATGGGAAGTGGTTTTTGTTTTCTTTGCATAATATTTATTGGTTTTAATTCATTCCAGCTGTGTCTAACAAACTGTGGTCCAATAGAGACAGAACATGTAGTGTACACGTGGTTTTAGTTTAACTTGTCCTCAAATGAATTCGTGAAATGTACGGGTCTCTACTGATGACTCGGAGGTGCCAATGAACCCGTCGAGCCTCCGGGCGCACTGCCGAGACGAGACACTGGGTACGGAAGTGTCGGCTCCTTTGATGTTGACGTACACATTTCTTGATTGGCTGCGCGAGGTTCTGGGAACGGACCCTGTGTCTGATTGGCACTGCATACTGCGGAAAGTTCCGTCTTGCTGGGCTGCCGACCGGCCGACCGGCGAGTATGTTACCATAGGCGCTGATTGACGAACGCCGTTCGAACACGTCGCTGGTCAGTGACTCCATTTTGCTGGCACGTGTGGCTGGAGTTTGCAGCACGGGCTGCTGTTTCACCTCTGTAACATTCAGTATTCTGTGTAGAGACCCTGTCATTTCGCGTTATGATTCGGTATGTTACATTGGTTTATATATACTATATAGTAATCTCTAGGAGAACACTGAGGCCAATCCTCTTTATGTTACTCTTACTCTGGGGGAATAACTCATAGATAGTAACAATGATATAAGACAATTACAAAATTACTAACTATTTCTAGTACAAATGATCTGAAATATCTTAACAAACAATAATTAATAATTATTTGACTCTTCCTGATTTAATTACGTTATCAAATATTACGGCTCTTTAACAGGGGACCTCTAGGGTTCGCTACGCGTAGGTTCGTTTTCCAGATCTATCCAGCGCATACAACCAATTATCTCCTTACCACTGATTCGTGACGACACCGGGCCGGAGCTTCTCCGCCTCGTGATCTTGTGTAGTCGTGGTGGTTGGCTGATCAGGTCACGTCTCTCCAAGACGTTGGTACAGGATCTCGGATCGCCCTGCTGGGTTGCCTCAAGCTGCTCACGCCGACCTTCGGCATCGATGGCCCTCGATGTGGTACCGACAGAGTGGGTCAGCGAGTTGGGGGGGGGGGGGAGGCACCGTCATGCACCAGCGGCCTTATATACTGTAAGGCTGGTCAACATACAGGAATGTCTTCTGCCACCTCCGCGGCTCCCTAGCTCCCCTCACCACGAGTGCACCAGGACAGCGCTCGGTCAGCGAGGTGCGGGATCGAGCCCCGCTTCCTTAACAGGTACTACGGTAGAAGGTATGCTAGTGTATGTTCGTTTGACATGTGTCTGGTTCCTGCTGCGTGCGCTGAGTGTGTACAGAACTCAGCAAGCATTGGGTTAACTTGCAACACTTCACCACACGCCACTGAGAAAAAGTAGGGTCTGTAATTCTGTAGCCTTGATTTGCCAAGACAGCAGGCCAGGCAAGCGTCTTGACAGACAGGCGTTGCGTAAGCCGGCGCCAGGTGAACGGCCAGGAATTACTCCAGGGCCCGCTCATAACTCGTGATTGCGGAGGTGGTGTGCCAAGGGGTTGGTTGTGAAGGGGGAGGGGGTGCTGGTAATACTGAGCGCGCTGCCATGGCTAAGGGGCTGATTGATCAGCTAATTGCGAGGCCAACTGTGCACTCCAGGAGGGAGGGCTGGGAGAGATTAGCGCCGGAGCAGGTGGAGCCTTGCAAGGAGGAGGAGGGGGGGGGGGGGACACGCCAACTTGCCTGCCATTAATTACCGCCGACGGACAATGGCGAACAGATATTTGCGCGTGTTCGGAATGGCATCATTAACAGCGACGCGGCTGCTGCCATCTTGTAAACGCTATTCCGATCCATCTTCTTGTCTTGCGGAACGTCAGCTCGATGGAGGAGTCGAGGAGTCGCAGTGCTGACCCGAACACACGCCCACGCGTCTCTTATACTCTCTCAATATTTACATCCACTACAGAAATTCCCACATTACCCTAGCCTGGCCTCAAACTTGTACAAATGGGAGAAAACACTCAAGGTAATCGTTGTGACACACCTTTAACGAATGCATATGTGCGTTTGTCCAGATGAGTACACTGCTAAAAAAAATTTCCTTCATTTCACGGAAAATTGCTGCTAAAAATTTATCCAGAGGTGTCCGTAAACTCTCCGTAAAATTACAGGCTCATAGATTTATATATAAAAAAAAAAAAAAAAAAAAAACCCGACTTTCCTTAAAATTCACGGAACCTCTCCGTTAACTCCCTAGTTAGTTTTCTGTACTTCTATTTTAAATAATTTTTAGTATTTATTTCATTGTAAGTTTCACTATGTGGGTGTTCTACTGTGTATAAAGTTAGTGTATTTTAAGTGTTGCTAAGTGTTACATACGCCTGTTGCCAATTTTTAATGTTTGAAAGAACAGGTCTTAGTGACATGGATACCCTTACCACACACAAACGATAATTTTCTGGTTCCAGTGGCGAAGAAAGTTTCGTGTAGACTCGATATTGTTCGTGCCCGAAACCCGAAGTTATAGGAAATACGGAGATTTTCCGTATTTTGTATTGACGCACTTAACTCAGTTTTTCGTCATTAAGCATTGCGTTTCCGTATATTTACTGTTTTTTCGTAAAAATTTCCGTAAATATACGGAAAATTATAACAGTGTAGACACATATTTTACTTTCCTGCACAGGCAGATTCCGCTCCAGACGATGGTTATTGAGGTGCAATAATAGTGAATTATCGGGAGTATGCACCCACCTGGATGGGGGCAATATTTATTCTTTGGGTTTCCATTTGGAAGAACTTAAGTTCGATTTCTGGCCTGATCATTTTGATTTCGATTTTCCATAAGACAACGTGCACAAAACCCGCGCAAGTTAGTAAACACAGACAAGATCTTTCAACGATTTAATGCGTGCGAACTTCAGCGTGTATACTTGCAAATACTTAACTGCTCACACAACTGTGCGTGTGAATTGTCAAAGCGATTTATTTTCAGCGCCTTCGTTAATCTAGGTACTGCATGCTCCATTCCACTTTTAAAATGTAGGGATGCTGGGTTAACGGTGTTACTTGCTTATTAAGAGTTAGTAAGCATATTTAATCTGAGGTGTGGTTCGGAAACAACACAAACATAAGGTAATTCGAAAAGTAAAACGACGACAGCAGCTCAAATACAAATTACGTGTTTAGCTGTAAACTCCTCTGTCACTGTGTATCAAACAAATGCAGCTGTGAAATGAAGGGTAGTGATTTAGGAGTGTTTAAGCTTGATCTTAAAGGATATTTTTGCGATCCGTTAATTAAATGTGTTAACAATTTTTATCACAAATATTTTGTTAGAGCTCACTACAATGGCTTGGAGATTTGAAAACTTACTTTTGAGGTTATTTCGGTGGCAAAATTTTGTGTATTTTAAATGAAACACTCAAAGGCAAGTCTCCAAATTCAATGGCGCATCCCCTTAAAGCTTAGTTTAACTAAAGCTCATTTGAGATGGCTGCTTGAAACTGGTTTTGATACTGACCTAAACGTTATAATCTAGTTTTGCCTAAGTACGAGACCATAGTAATTAGTCACGAAAGCGCATATACAGCCTATCTGCATAACTTGTTCGTCAACGGTGGACTGAGGGTAATCCAATATCAGGCTCTCACGCAGCATCTTAATTGCCGTGTTTAGATCAACTTTTATCTTTAAAAAAATTGAATTTTTGAATCATTGCCTATAACTTAATGTACACAGCTCCCCGATAAGTACTTTAACAAACATGACACAAAAAATATATTAAAATTTTAGTTCAAACAAACAGAGGGATTCCCAAACTTTAATTTACTTTAGTTTATCACGCCTCCCTTCCACAAAAAATTAACTACCCCCTCCCCCCTTCCATTTCATAACTTCATTATTATAACGGCAAAAAAAAAAACGAATGTCTCAAAGGTTTTATGTAATCATTAAATTGTAATGACTATTGAACACAAATGGTGGTGAACAAATAAACCAATGAGACGGATGAGCTTGCATATTTTTAACAAGATTCCCAACCCTTCGTTCAATAGAAGAAATTGCACAACGTAAATCTCTGGCAATATCGAGTTTGCTTACATCCTTTGGCGTCCGCGTCCCCCTCAGCATATCGTCATGCACCCCTTGGGGGGAGGGGGGCACTCTGTAAATCAATGAACTAAGATTTATGTAGGTAGTCAGGTAAGTGTCTTCATTAACATATAAACAGATATTTTCTCACAGATAGATTGATTGCAAACAGCTATAGGCTAGTTACGATTAGAGAACTATGATTGATTAGTTATCCATGCTGTTACATAACATGCCTTACGCGACCTGGGCAACAGTAGTGCGACAAATTCAAGTGTAGTCCCGGGTGGAGATGGTAAGAGCGCTGGTGTTGCGAGGTCGCCTCGTGACAGTGTGGGAGAGATATCAGTAAACAGGCGAGCAGGCCCTTCCCGTACACTTCGTTCAAAATGCAAGAGACCGTCAGTACCAGCCGGGATAGACGCGTGGTTTTACTTTAAGACAAAATCACAGTATATACATTATTGTCGAATAAAACACATAGGAACCATCTTATTTCTTGATTGATAACCGTTAGTGTGCAACATTGCTAGAAACGTCATAGGTTCCTCCACATCAGGAAGGTTGCCGTCAGAGGTATGTTAGCGTTTCAGTGACGTCACTTGTTCTGTTACTGTCACTATCGCTGGTGCTACTACTGTGTAGATTCAACATGACCTGAGGAATCTCCTCCTCCATCAGCCCGTCATTTACCCAATAATCATTTTCTAGTTTTTTTTTTTCACATGATCGTATTGTTTTTTTCCAGTCTTCTGGTGGAATGCTGTCTATTGCTGAATGAGTCAATTGCAGAATGTCCGAATTAGCAACATTAACGTTTTTGTTAGCGACGCGGGGTTTTACCGTGCTCCAGATGTATTTCTTTGGGTTTACATTACAATGGTTATGGCGGTATTCAGAAAATTGTATCTCTTTGGGACGTAAACATTTAATCGACGGTATAAATGGGAGGTTGCTGATGTAACGGAACCTTTACAAGCAGCTCGGATTTTCTCTTGTCGGCAGAAAAAAGACAATGTTAATTATCAGCCAATTTATTATGTTGGTAATGGTAAGAGACATAGTTGGAGGTTTGTTCCCACGCATGCTATAGTATGGAGCATTACCAAGAACAATAATGCTTGGCGATGGAATATTGGGACGTAGTTGCATTTCACACAATTTCATGAAAGTTTTGCTATTCATTTCATCGTGATATTCTCCGTTTTTATTTTTGGCTTTAAAAATTAAATTTTCTCCCTCGATGAAACCATTTTTATTACCTGTGTGAACTATTATTCATCGCTTGACTGGATGACTTCACAATGTAATTAAAATGAATCTATGTCTTATTCGAGGTATATTACAGGTAATTTACTTTCTCCTCGACTGTCATTTTCCCTTATAGTTCGAAGGTATTTTGCACGCCACGTGACTATCTCGTTTCTTTCTATTAAGTATAACTGCTTATTTCTACATTTTTTGAACTTGAAACCATTGATTTTATTAATCTTCACAAAGTTTCCCTCCCTTCTACCTCTGAAATTAATTTCTTTGGCAAATATTGCCCGTAAGATTTTAGAGTGGGTATAGTTTTTTTTTCATCGTGTAAAACTCTTGCTCTTTTCTTCTCACCACTCCAGCATCAAATGAATCGAACTGGCTGCTGATTCAGCACATATAACAAATATGTATATTACAAGTCATATTATGACATACAATGACGGCAGTACATATAATTTGAGGGTAAATGAGCGTGACACGAAACTGGATGAAAGATAACACAAGTTGCCACAACAGTTAACCCCACTTTACAACTGACGTGACTGTACGTACAGGTTGTAGATAAGGCCGCTTACTCGCTATTGGCTGGAAGGAGACTAGGCAAACGGCAGTGCAGGGAGGGGTGGTTTGTGTGAGAGAGGAGAACGCTAGTTCACATTTTCCCCGGGGCTTCACTAAAGTTTGTCGAGCTGTAGTCACGTGTAATCCATAGAAACGCGAGTACTACTATTTCGGAAATGTATTTGGTGGCGTGGTATACCTCACACAGTCAATATTTTGTGAAGTATTATGACTGAAACTCAGTTATCTGTATGCTTCCTGTGTAACTCTTAGTTTGTAAAGAAGATGAAACAGACATATGTAACCCAGTTGTGACCAACCAATACAAAATATTAGCACTTCGGTAAAAGGCACTAAACAAATAATAGTGGCTCGCGCATTAGATGACTAAGCTGTTAAGTCAGCCTCCGGAACAATTTACGTAGTGCTTGTGGCTGTATTAATCGAGGACGGCGCTTAGGGAATCCTCTTGTTTTGCAGTCGCTTAACGCCATGCCGAGGAAACTGCACAAATCCCGAACGTCGCGTTCAAGCACGAGGGCAAGGTGACGTCAGTGCGTGACTCCTTGAAACAAGGAACGAGGCATGACGTCAACACCAGTGTTCCTCGCAGAAATGCCCAAAACATCCGTTGTTTGTCTCAAGTGGTAGATATGCAACTATTTGCGTGCAATATTGATGGAAAATTCATACATTTTGTAATTAATGTAACCTGAAAATATTTTTAATAGGTATAATAATGTGGTTACGTATTACAAATATTCCTACTAAGAGTGCGCAGATTTAAAGTGCAAGGTTACCAAATAGTGATGATTGAGGTAAGAGATTTTGATAACGTGTTGGTAATTACTGCAGTTTACATTCCCGTAAACTTCAAACATTCGGATCGATAAATATAGGTCCCTACCTTGGTGTACGGACAAGTTTCAAGAGGTTTATAAAAGCAGAAGATGTGCTTTTATAAAAATTAGCGTTAGTGACATCATGTTCCTACAAAACATTATTACAATCTGTTCGGGGATTAAAAAGTTAGGTAGATATTGGCACGATTTCATAACACTATCTCTCCAAGGAAAGTAGTCTAAAAAATGTCTTGTAAACTTGTGGCCGAAGATTTGTGCGTACCGAGATATCGTTGAGAAATGGGGCCTACTAATGAGTGCTTTTATGAGTGAAGTACAGGGTCATCAAAAAAGATAGGTAAAAATTAGAAAAATCGCAGCTTCAAAACTATTTGACCGATTTGGTTCCTTCTAGTACAAAATGAACAATAAAAATCAACATTTTGCTTATTTTAAAAGGTTTCTATGAGCACTGCATTTGTAGCTCTGCATGTATCCAGGCGATATTCGGCCTCCATCCACGTATTTCGGAGCATTGCCGGCGTAATTGTCTCAAATGACGCAAATGCTCCAAAACTCGAATCTTCACAGCGTAGACAATGTTATCGACATATCCCCAAAAGAAAAAGTTTAGAGGGGTAAGATAGGGGCTTCTTTCCGTGTCCTTTTTTTTCAACATGAAAGCAGCGAATGCAAAACGTTCGGGCCGAATTTCCGGCTTAATTTCATGCATCAATTGAATCTTATATGTATGCAGTCTCAAACGTTTATGAAGAACATTTTGCATGGTAGTCTTCGGAATGCCAAGCTCAAAACTCCGGTGGGCTATTTAGGGCTGTGTACACAAGATAGCCTAAGCTGTGCCACCTTTTCTTCAGACGTTCTTGGCCAACCTGGTGATTGTTTTTTTTTTTCTGTACGGTACCGGTTTTGCTGTAACATTTAACCCAATGAAAAATAGCTCTCGGTTTTGATACACGTTGTCCAGGATACTGCCATCTAAAATTATGTTGCACTGTCACTACAGACTTAAACTCCGCGAACCACAGAAGACACTGTGATTTCTGATGCCCGTTCGACATCTCACTGGAGGTGTCGGTGCAGATGCCAGATGGCGCTCTCGCCTCTGCCACAATATCAAGGTCGGTGTACTACTGTCGAACCCCACCCAAAAAAAAAAAAAAACTTTCGTCTTTTCACTACAATTTGGTGCAAGAATTAGCTAATTCAGTTAAATAGTTTTGACGTTAAAAGGTTATGAAATTATGCCATCTGTTACGACGACCTGTAGTTCTACACAGCCTAGGCGCACTGCGTAGTCCTATGTCTATGCAGCACGGGGTGTGCACGTCTATTGTGTAGAGTTGTCAAAATGCATCGTTATCAATATCGGGACAAAGTGGACGAGATTGTTACATGTGCCCAGGCGTGTGGGAATAGGAGCGGTCGGATATCAACATATTTGGAGCATATATCGATACACCTGACGTCCTATGAAAATAGACATTACATGAAAAAATAAGTACAATTAAAATTTTTGGTTACTGAAAATTGTTTCCTATTTCACTATACAAATCAATGTGAGAATCTGATTTTTTTCAAAATAATTGAGCTTGAATTGTGTTTTTAAAGAACAGGTAATAAGAAGGAAGAAGAAACGAATTACTGTTCGGTGAACCGTACGTTAATTCTAATAAGACAACCGTCGTATTATGAATACCAAACCAGTCCATAACACCAGAGAACTCCGAAAACTGCTCAAAATACCAACGTGGTTGCTGCTAAGTGGTTATTGATATTTAATTTCACAATTCTCTTATACAAAAAAATGTTTATCGGTCTCAGAAGACCTTTATTTTTGCTGCCGCTGAACGTTATGGAACATTTGCCACGCTGGCGACAGAAGCTACATGTTTATTTCCCACGAAACGGTCCCTCTGCCATCTAGAATAAATATTCTCCCCGGAGTGTTCTACGAAACGAACGTTATCGTGGATAAGTTACCGATGGAGTTGAATCCCCGTTTCACGCGCATTTTATTTTTATTTTCTCGCGCTGCTCCGTCGCCATGTGAGGAGGAGGGGGTAGAGGGGTGCGCGCGCCGGGTGGCTAGAGGTCCTCGTCGAAGGAGAGCCGGCTCGAAGCTGTCCCCAGGCCGCAGTAAACGTGGCACGTCGCCATCTTGTAGAGGAGGAGGGGGAGGGGTGTCGGCGGTAACGCGACTCCGAGGACCCGTTGTCGGCGGCGTGGAGCCATTAGGTAGAGGGAGGGGGGAGTCTCACACTTGTCGCCTCAAGTGCCTCGCCTCACGGCGCCTCTCTGCCAGACGTGCGGCTATATCCTCTCCCTGATGTCGCATAAAGACCACGCCGTTCCTCACCTACTTACACACTTCGCATTACAACCGCCGCTTGTTCTGCACTTCTCACATCAATACTGCACAACACATTCCCTGCTCGTGGTAGCGTGCATTACTCGCGTCATTCTGTACTGCACACTCATGTAACCAACTGGACGATTTTAACATACATTTATTATTTTATAAAGTGGTCACCAGTTTTATTCGCTACTGAATAATTAATTAAAGGTTGTTCACGATAAAGTGAGCACTTTTGAAATCAACCGTAGAATAAAGTCACTGCCCCTGCCTGCATATATTATGGCGTACGCACTGAGTGACATGCACCCAGTAAAGTTGGTAACGATGAATCGGAAATAGTTCCATATCTTAACGACGAATAAACAGGGTTAAGGTAACCATATGTGATAATGTAAATTATTTATTTCGCTTACTGTTTTTTTAATATATCGAAGTGTAATAATGAGCAGATTCGTGAAATATATACGTTTCTAATAATTTCACAGTTTCAATTGACCGAAGCATGAATAAGGTGATGAGATACATCGTAACGTTAATTTTACACAAGGCGGAAGACTACATAACGTACACACAAGTAGATATTGAGCAGGGCTCCCAAAGGTGCTCAATTTACCGTGAACAATCTATACTAACTAAATACTTAAAGTAATTTAGCCCACCAAACATCTTCATGAACTCTGTAATCTCTAGGCGTGGTAGTGGTTCGCTTCGTATATAAACAACACTCTGAAGTCTCTTGCCATTTCATTAGCAAATCACGCACGACTTATTCTCAACTAACCGTGGTATAAGTCCAATTATAACTTAAAACTGAATAAATTCGATACTCTTTTGAAATCAAAGACGCATGTTGCACATACTCAAGCCTATGAGATGCGCAGACGTAAGGTGAAAATTCGTGGAAACGGCTACTGAATTGGAAATCTAAATACACTGCTCAAAAAAAAAACGGTACATGATTTTCGTCGACTGTAGCATTTAATCGGGCAACGTTCAAACTATGATTGTTGTTTGGTCTTGTTCCGACATGCCGTCCAGAGAAAACCAGAATATAAAATTAACAGTCATATCAATTCTCTCTGCGATATTGTGAAATGTAGTGTGTTATGTAGAATATTAAAGTGGGGGATCAATGAGGCACGTAGTCTTACACAGTCATCTAGTGTTTGTAAGTGACAAGCTCGTGTTCGTAGCGCTTGTTTACGTTCAGTCAGTCCAAATGCGGCGCATCACGAAAGCGGAAACTGTTCGTGCAATCACACCGTTGCAGGAAGGATGGAATATTCGTGCAGTGGCTGCAGAAGTCAATGTGGCGAAATATGTTGTTGGTAGGTGTAGAATCGATTCAAGGAAACAGGAATGTACACTATAAGACCAGTCCAGGGCAGAAAGAGGAAACAGTAGGCTAGAGATGACCGATATGTGGACAAATGTGCACGTTCAGCAGCGCAGTGCTATACTGCTCGGGATGACCAAAATGATCTGAGGGCAGCAGTTGGTGCAAATTTCAGTGACCATATCGTTCACAACAGACATAGAGAAGCCGGTTTAAGGTCGCGAAGGCCTCACAAAGGCCTGCGGTAGCGCCTCGTGACAAAACAGATCAACTGTGATTAGCACAGCCACATCAGAATTGGCAACTCCGACAGTCGCGCAATGTGCTGTTTATAGATGAATCGCGCTTTCTTCTAACGCAGTGTGATGGATGTCTGCGAGTGTATCGTTGTCGAGAAGAGCAGTATACAGACGCAACATTCCAGGAACGGGACATGTTTGGCGCTGGGTCTGTCATGGTGTGAGGTAGCATCACTATCGACGGCCAAACGGACTGTGTGGTGATCCAACACGGACGTAAACTACTGCCAGGTACACAACCGCTCTTCAGAGCTGTCCTACAGCAAATCCAGATTCAAGCCATGAACTGCCCACTATGAGTCACGGCCTCAGTCCAATTGAGCACGTGTGCGACAAGCTAGACCAACGAGTCTGACGTCGTCCTAGAGCCCCTCAAGACACTTTAGGAACATGCTGCTGCTCTCGTCTACGCATGAGAAAGCATCGCGCAAGTGGAAGTGCCTCGACAGATCGTAAGTGCGCATCGAATATCTGAGGCTATTATACGGACAAATGGTGGCCATAACAGATAATGAAGGGTTTCAAGGGAAAAATTTCACATTATTCAACTTCAGTAGCATAGCAAAGTAGGTTTTGGTGCAGGATTCATGATCGGTATGAACGATGAGAATATTGCTTCTGGTTTTGGTTGGTAGAGCAGATAGTATGCATGAGTTACTGTGGCTGATATGATACCTATGTGCGGTTTATATATATATATATATATATATATATATATATATATATATATATATAATATATATATATATAAGCAGCCACTTCGATTAAATATAGAACTATTTCAAATACAAATATTTGCATTTTAGTATAAAAAAATTAAATTTGACAATTAAAGTACTTTGTGGGAATGGTCAATGTCACCATTTGATACAGGCCGATAGCAGGCGGCCTAATCGACACCACCTATGTGTAGAAAAGATAATCTACAAATGAGGGGTTGGAGCGAATGCGACTAATTAGCATGACCTATATTTTAAAAACATAAACAAATAGGGCTGACATCTGGTAGGTGAATTAATACACCAGTGCCCCTAGCAGATGATGAAGGAACTATGTAGAAGGTGTTGTTGAACGAACGTGAATACTAAGCTGACTGGGACATCTACCAAGAGCAACAAGAGAGGAAGAGTTGGAACGAGAGCGAGACAAGAGAGAAAGGGTATCGGGAGCATACGGAGAAAACAACTGCACACAGGATAATAGAGCATGAAAAACAACATGGAATGACAGAGCATGAAGTTAAAAATTACGCATTGGCTACCAAGATGGCCGCCGGGAGACTGGAATATTTTAACAATTTTTAACAATTTTTAAATAATTTTTAAATAATTTTTTTTATAAATTTTTAAGGAAAAAGGTAAATTTCAGGGAGAAATTATCGATTTTTGGGTAAAATAATTGATTTATGAAATGTTTTTGGGTAAAAACAAGTGGAGTTTGGGCAAAAATAAGCTATTTCGAGAGAAAATTACATGAAACCAGCCAGTCAGCTCGGGCTTCCTATCATGTATCCTGTGCACCGATTTGGCATAACCTATGCCTGTAAAACCAATATGGCCGCTACTGCTCTGCACTCGAGAAGTGAACCCCGCCAAATTGATTGAAATTGGATTGGTCATGAAAGGCTTCTATCAGTTTTAGGGGAAAACGGGAAATATTTAGGGAATAAAGGAAAATTTCGAGTGAAAATTAAGAAATGTTGAGGAAAAGGGGGAACATTTTATGGAAAACTCGAAAAAATTCCAATATTGCGGCCAAATCCCGGATCCCTATCATGAATCCTGCGGCAGAACCTACTTTGCTATTCTACTCACTTTGGTTTAGGACATAGTGTTTAATGTACTCTTGCTGCATTAATGTGTACATTTAGACATAAACAATATGTGTACTAGTGTTAGGTAAAGATTTGAATGGTCTACTGGCACATTATATATTAATATGTACACAATTCGTGTAACAATGTGTCTGTTCCAAATCTTATCCCTCTAATTGGTGTAAGTTGTGTATTTGTTACTGTAGCCGTTTCGATGCGGGTCGAAATCAAAACCCAAGAGAGTGATTATTACATCATGAGTGTTACATTTTGCATGTAGTTTGGAAAGTCCTATGTCTGTGCAGTATTTCCAATTGCTCCACGAGCTGGAAGTTATCTCAATTTATTTGATACGTAAATACAAGTCTTCTGATCATTGGATGGAAACTAGATGTAAAGGGGTACTATTGCGGGTGATTATTACTTTAATCAATAAGGGCGAATTAATGTCGGAAATACTTTTTCATATAGGCAAAATCGTGAAGTATATGGCACTAATAGCGAGTTCTGCAGGGCCAGATAATAATGTGGGTATTTGAAAACCACTTATAAACCTCGCGCTGGCACTGGTTTAGCTTCATTAAAAAAATGATTGGCCGCCGAGGGAAGTGCGGTTTACTTGCACTGCAAATTGACGCTGATCACAACTGACTCAAGGGAGGAGAGAATCCAACCCCCATTAAATTGCAGCGTGGGTGAATCGATCCGAATTTTCGATTCCGCTGTTAATTCATTACCGTCCGCCGCACACAGGGGCGCTCGTGATGCATGTAGTTGTCTGAGCGTTAACCAACCGCGGCGAAGAGAGAAAAAGGAAGCTTGGAAAAGGGGTGGAGGAGGTTGCTAGCCCGTACATACACACACAGCGCACCGGATGACAAAGCCACGCGCAGCCAGCGCCGACAACATTGTAAACTATTGCGGCGCGCATAGCCCGGCCGCGGGAAAGGACACACGGAATCCATTACTAGTTTGGATGCGTTTCCATTTGAATTGATTGTGACGCGGGGGTGAGGGGGTCGGGGTTCAATGGAAGGGGTAAACGGAAGGGTAGCCAGGCCATCGATTGCACGCCGGTGATATTGTACGGTCCTCTCCGCCAACCAGCTTCCAGGAGCGTCTTTTTACTCAGTAGTTCTAGGTTCACTTCAAGTTGACTTTCCATTTATGGGCTGTTCAAGATAAAGTGAGCGCTTTTCAAGGCTCTTCCAACATGCATTAACCACTAATAAAGTTTAATGGTAGCCTCGGGCAGTAACTTTTGAGAGTGGTGAAAGTTTAACACCGTGTTTGTTAGGCACGTGACATTGCTGATATTTAAAAATTACTTAAATATAAAAACTGGCTTAAAAGAAAAATTTGGGAGGGCCTTAAAAAGTGCTCACTTTACAGTGAACGGTCCTACCTTTCTATATGCTATTCACGGTAAAGTGAACACTTTTGAAAGCCCTCTCATTTGAAACAATAGCCAATAAATATATTTTATTGTAACCTTACAGGTTAACTTCCGAGTGCGATGGAATATACTCAATGTGTGTATCACTTACATTGCAAAACTTATTTAAAAAGGTGATTAAAAGTTAAAAAAAAAAATGGCTGAAAGAAAAAGTAACTAGGGCCTCAAAACTGCTCACTTTACCGTGAACAGCCTATAAGCGTGTTTATTATAGCTCAACAGGAAAGAAACTGCAGCTATTAGTGAAATGCTGTATTTTAGTTCACTGTTTATCTACGTATATGCCATCACGAGTTAATATAATCAGGAAATATGGATGAGGTAGCAAGAAATTATAAATTAATTATTCTCATTTTAGTGGTTGTTAGTGAACGCATACATACTGGCATTACAAAAAAATCACTATAATTATTTTCTCCTTGAAAATGAAACTCAAATTTACACTTGAATTTTATGCAATAAAAACGGCAAGTATGTTTTGATGTCGGTAGGAGTACCCGAGCACATGAATGACCTTATTTTCTATATTTACCGCTTAAAATGTTACTTTATACATTTTAGTGAACGTGGATAACATATCTTACAACTGCTACTACTTCAGTTCTAATATATATATATATATATATATATATATAATATGCGTGTGTGTGTGTGTTACACTACACATTCTGGGCACGTTTTTACATTATAATTATTTACGTACCAAAGTTTTTGTCACTCAAGTATTGTACTTTACTTCCTTTAATGAAGTAATGTCTCCCAGGTGGCGTGTTAGTGCGAAAATGAGATTTCTCAGGTAGGCTGCCGTATGGAAGCTCCTGCGCTAGGTTTTTGTTATGCTTGATTTCGAGTTAAATGTCTTAGTTGTTTGGAGTCCTAAAACTATCACGTAGATTGAAATAGGGAACGCCAGGGAAAAAAAAAAATCTATTTTTGAAAGTGGAAACGGAGTGAGTATATAGCACAGAGAACAACACACTCCATCCAACACACGCTCCGTACTAACGTTCAACTTTTAAATAGGTTTACACTGTTAGCTCGATGCCATCGCAATCGTCTTGCGTTCTTCTTCCTCCTCCTCAGTCCGTCACGAAAGAAATACTACGTCGACAACAAACAAGACACCCATGTTTTATTTTGCTGGTATCTGGCGATTCACGGTAAAATGAGCACTTCTGAAAGCCCTGCTTAAAAACTACTTTCATGTACGTTGTGTATTCTTCTTCCTTATGTAAGATTAACATTGCCATGGGCCTCATAACTTCATGCATGCCTCGGTCAAGTGAAACCGTGAGATGATTAGAAAAGTAAATATTTTACAAATCTGCTCATTTTTATTTACTATTCCAGTCATAGAAAAAACAGGAAACGAAAGAAATAATTTAAAAAAAAATCAGGTATTGTTATATAACACTTTTTATTCGACGTTAAGATCCGGAACTACTTCCCATTCATCGTTGCCAACTTTACTGGCCGCATGTCACTCAGGGCGCCCGTTAAAATATATGCAGGCAGGGGTAGTGAAATTTTCCTAAGGTTGATTTCAAAAGTGCTCACTTTATCGTAAACAGCCTTAATCTGGCGATATGGTGCATACGCGCTACTGCTGTCTTGCATTTAATTTCACAATATTCGCTAAAGTAGCTTACACTGTAACTGTAGGATGTTGGAAAACGAGAACATGCTGGTAATACAGACGCACCATTGTTGTCATAACAGTCAGACTTAACTCTACGTAGGCAGATCTTTACGACTCGTCGACAGCGAGGTCATTATAGACGAAAAAAGTACTTCATCCAAGCAAGAACGGTGAAGGAGGGATGAATCGGCAGTGGACTGTGTCAACGAATCTTCCCAGCGTTCTCCTGGTGAGATTTCGGGAAAATGTGGAAAACCGAATTCATAATGCCTGGACCGGGAATCAAAGTGTGATCTTCACGAATTTCGAATCCAGCATATTACAACTGCTCTATCTCGTTCGGCAACTGTGCTGCGTACAATGCGAGCGTCGATAAAGTGTTATAAATTTTAACTGTTGTAAGAGTTAAGTGTTTTTCTTTTCTAACGCCCGAAAAAAAAAGTTTATTTTCTACATTGCAATAGAATCTTCAAAATATAGATCATAAAATGCATTCACGCTATTTTGCTACTACTCGAATAAGAGTATAAATATGTTAACCATTTATTCCTTTAGATAACGATACAGTAAACATACAAAGTATGTCACTATTGTAAAGGGAAAATCCAAACGAAATAAAGATGGTGGCAACGCGTAGAATCACCTTCCTTGCGTCTCTCATGTTTAGACCTTCGAGGTCTTTTGAAAGAAACACGAAATGGGACATAAGTAGCAGAAACTTTGGACTACTCCGAAAAATAATATCCCTAACCATGAGGACGGTGTCAGCCACACCAAATACGTGGGAATATTTATCGCAGTAGTTGGTAGCTTGACAGAAGATGAGTAGATATCACTATCGGTTGTTAAGTATTACTTTCGTGGTACAAATCTCAATTTATGACATAAAAATTACATTTTACCAAGCCTTAATTTTTTAAAATGCAATTCAAGAATCAGGAAATAAAATTCGGTACTATTTAAAAACTTCACGGCATAACAATTTTTCGAATTAGAGAAATATGAATAAAATACGTAACAGAAAATCCACGTCAAGTCCACAATAAGCTCCAAGAAATAACATTGTGTTTAAGGAAATGTTCGCTTATTAAAATGGTGGTTGTAAGTAAGCTCAATGAGGTGAATTTTGCCTGTAATTTCTCATGGGGAAAAAACAACGTAAAATGTTTGAGAATGTTGGTACTTCTGAGATATACTAGTTAGAACCAAACCATCGAGTAAGCCGAAGAACCCACTTTCAGAATGTGAACGTGCAAGTTACACGCATGTTCACGATAATGATTACGATAGCAATATTAATTTTTTTATCAACCGAAATTAATGAGGACCTTAACTGATAGGATGAGGAAAGGGAGAAACAAATACACATATTGAATCTAAGTATAAAGGGATAGATGGAAACATGTGTTCCAGACAGATCCACAACTAATGAAACAAGACCACGTGGGTAAAATGACAGCCAGTACAGACAGTCTGGGTCGAGATGGCTACCTCCCGAATGAGATGGAGATACGCAGCTGTATGGCTATAATCTCGGTCATGCAGGTTGAGTGCACACGACTGTGGTTAGAATAATGTGGATGGAGATGGAAGCAAAGAACATGATTACACACTGACTTTTGTCGCTATATCACTGTCTGAAGGAACGCCCATCAAAAGCAGAGCGGAGTTACTGAAAGATGATGAGTGTGCACGACACGATATCTCTCGAGGACTCTCTAGCGAACCAAAGAGTTATCACAGCAAAAAAAAGGAAAGGTAACTATGCGACGTCGGACAGCTTCGTTGTTCGAACATTTCGTTTGTAAGTCGGTTTCTACGTATCTAAGTTAAGCAATATTTTTTGTCTCCTAGCAATAGTTCCCAACGCTTCGCTTCTTATGCACTTGAGTGCATTTGAACCAAAGCGTCTGTGTGTACAAATGTTCATATCACTTCCCGCTCGTAAGAGCTTCACGAAAGACTCTCACGGGCGCCTTTTAAAGTCCATCGTACTTCCCAAGCGCCTAACATTCACTACTTATGTTGCAACAAACTGGTATTACTTTAAGTTTTCTATAAGATTTTACATTCGTTTACATCCAAAAACTTACAGCATGTGAGTGATAGGCTGATTGCAGCAATTAGCTTATACAACCCATTGCTGAAATGTGGGTTCTCTGCTGTCCATAGGTCAGAGAGAATATAAATAACACAAAAGCGATGCAATGATCTAACTTAGCTTCCTCTGTCGGTGTATTATACGAATTATTGGAAAATAATTAAACTCGTTGCAGCCTTAAGTAGTGGAAGTTGAGAAATTGCTACCTGGGCATTATCTTGCAGGAATAAAGACGTGGTAATGCACTTTCGTATTATCATGGGCACTAACCGCAACTACAAAGCCGTCACAGACAGAAACAATTTTGTTGGCTGTTTATCTTGTCCACAAAGAATTCTGCTGTGGTGAGTGCGGTACCAGAAAAAAGTATACTAGCGCGGGTAAATGTGCGATTGAAATACAAAGATAATACATCTCTTTAACTTTCAGTTACTGCTAACAGAAGGTACGTTCCATAAGTTAGCTTGTCAGATTTGCTGCATACGTGGTCATTTCCCCCAAATACGCAATATTAAGCCATTACACTGGATGACAAAAATTCGGTACATTTTACTTGCCTAGTTAAGGAGTTTGATTTAACATTTGTTTGATAAAAAGGTTATTTTGAAAATAATAGCTTTGCAAAATATCGAGTGACATGTTTCTGGAACCATACGACCTACTTGAATCAAACATGGTATGATGACAGTAATTAATTGTATCAATAAACTTACTTGTCCTCCTGAAAATTAAGAATATGGCACCTGAAAAATTTAACTGATAATATTTTATCTGAGGGTCAGTTAAATTTCCAACAAATCAGGAATACAAGGGAAGCCTTCAGTGATTATGAAGTTTTGGCAGCCCAAACACTTGTTTTTCAGTGGTGGCTATTGGTTGACATTGCATATCTCAGGTACCATGATAGCGACCAAATTTCTATACTGCCAATAACAGATGAGAGCATCAATCAGTTAGCCAACCATGTCTTTCATCAGCCACTTAAAGAGAATATTCATTCTCTGTGAGGTAGGCATCCACTAGTCTTCGCCAAATAAAGTAAACAATTTAAACTATGGAAGAAGTCTCATTCCAATATAAAGTGATTTTAATAAATCAGGCATTACATTTATAAATTGTTTCTGACAAATTTTATAAATATTTTAAGCGTAACTTCGCAAGTTATGAAATATTTAATTGATTTATACCAAACTCCTCATCCTGGAAGAGATTTGAAATATCAAAATTCAATAAATAAATAAATTATTTTACCGGTTGTTTTAGAAAACTGCCAGCTAATAAATCAATGGTTTCACACTATGTGTTGAAGGAAGTCTCTAATATCTTAAGTTGGCTACTAATACAGCGATAAATGAATTCACAACAGCGATCGTGGATGGAGTGGTTAGCTACGAACACATGAATGTTTTTAACCCTAAAAGAAGCACCTCTTAAATATTTGCAAGGTGGACACGAAATAAAAACGTTAATCCTGTTTACCATCTCTATGATACTAAAAGCAAACTTTATAACGAAGCATATTTTTTAATTCACAGATGAAACAGGGAAGCTATCAGATAAGGGTATGAAGAATAGTTAAGGGTTGTTTTTGTAGCCATATACAATAGGAGTACGAAGTGTATATCATTAAGTATAGGAAGCAGAAGGAAATTCATGAAATCACTACCTAAAAGGCCATTTGCAGATTCCGAAGTAGAAATACACATTTATAAATAGAGATATTCCAAACAAGCCTATATGCAGGAATAATCAATCTAGACCGAGTTAAAAGCCCTAGGATTAACTGGGCGGTATATATAAAACATGAGACGCAGGCAGACTAGTATGATAGTTTTGGCAACTAAGGCCTCAACCTGAACTGCGTTGATACATACATGGTAATGTATCACTCACCTACAACTATAAGATGGAAGAGGCATCCAACTTGTCATATGTGACTTAGATTCCTTGCAATACTGACCAAGTAAATTGAATAGAAACGCACACCGACGGGAAATCATCAGTGGGCACTCAAACTGGAGGGACAGTGACGTACAGGCCTGGTTGAATTTCAAATATACAGTTCGGTTCCAAATATGGATCAGAAAAACTGGAAATCATACATCGTAAAAAGTGAAAATTGCCCTCAAGAGGTAAAATTGCTATAGGCTGTTAACGGTTAAATGAGCACTTTTGAAAGCCTTGTTTAAGATCTGCTGGTGTGCACGTTGTCTATTCTCCCGCCTTATGTAAAATTAGCATTGCCATGGGCCTCATCGCTTTTATTATGCGCAGGTTAAGTGAAACTGTGAAATTTATTATTATAAAAGTAAATATTCTACAAATCTGCTCATTTATACACTTCGATGTATTAAAAAAAATATAAAGCGAATAAATAATTTAAGTTTACATAAATTGTTACCTAACACTTTATTCGACGTTCAGATATGGAACTACTTTATATCCATTGTTACCAACTTTACTAGGTGAATGTCACTCAGTGCACCCGTTAAAATATATACAGGCATGGGCAGTGAATATTATATATTGTTTATTTCAAAAGTGCTCACTTTATCGTGAACAGCCTTTAGCGACCTTTTATGGCATGCACGAATGGCAAGGTGCATTGAAGAATCACTATCGCCTGGCACACAGTTCGAATTTCATGTAAGCGTATCATCACGTGCAACGGATTTTTTTTTGAACAAGATACAATAGGATTGGTGCAGAGATTCGAGTCACGGATCTACGAAACTGGCAAAATCCAAAATAAAAATGGCCAGTAAACATTTTGTACTTAACATTATATGGACAAACTGCAATTTTGCCAGTGGTAAAGATCTCAACAGCAAGCTGAGTTGTACACTTGACTAGTTTTCGCCGACAGTCCCTCTGGATCGAAATTGGTCGAATGTCTATAGGCTGTTCACGGTAAAATGAGCACTGTTGGAAGCCCTGATTAGGATGTACGTTAAATATGCTTCCGCTTTATGTAAAGTTAACATTGTCACTGGCCTCATAACTTCATTCATGCATCGGTCAAACGAAACCGTGAAATGATTAGAAAAGTATTTTACAAATCTGCTAACTTTTACGCTTCGATTAAAAAAAAAAAAAAAAAAAAAAAAACCAGAAAGTGAAAGAAATTATATAAGTTATCAGAAATGGTTACCTAAACCCTGTTTATTCGACGTAAAGATATAGAACTACTTCCCATCCATCGTTAGGCCTACCAACTTTACTTGGCGCATGTCTCTCAGTGCACCGGTTAATATATATGCAGGTAGAGGCAGCGAATTTTTTCTAAGGTTGATTTCAAAAGTGTTCACTTTATCGTGAACAGTCTTTACAAAGTATTTTTTTTACCTTTCATTCTTTGCGAAAGAGTAGATGGAGTGGTCCTGTCTCTCGTCGACCAGTACGATGAGCTGGTGAACGTTCGAAACGAAGAAATCACTCTGGTGCACCTGTATTTGAGACAATGGGACTTGAATAAACAATACATAGCATCACAACTAACCAACCACTAGCACGCCGATTAGGCGTCCACTTCGAAGGAGATCTTAAACATTGCTCGTTCCTTTATAATTCTTAAACCAGTTCATTGCAGTCGGATTAGAAGGAGAAACCTTGCCGTAATGACGGCGAAACTCTTACTGAACGGGTATCACAAACTGGGAAACAACGAACCAGATGATACATTGGGGCTTTCCCTGTGTCTTTGTCATTCCTATTTCACGTTATCCTAAACTGCAATGTGAATAAAAGTAAACTTTCAGCTTCGCAGAAAGCTTTACAAAACAGGGTACTGCTGTTTACTACATTATGATTTTTTTTTTTTAATTTTCGGGACTTTAAGGACATCCCATGTACCGTATTCAAGGAACTGTAAATTTAAACGAACATATCTGAGGAAGAAAGGCAGGTATCCACGCCCTGCAGGATTCTGAATAAAAAAAAAGCATGCAAAGAACGTGTTGTGGGTGGAAAACTGACTGCTCACAGCTGAAGTAGCCGCTGAACCAAACAGCTGAGGCTCGAGAAGTGAACGACTGTAGAGTTTCACCCACAAGCCACAGAACGTGTAAGGGGCCAGAGTGGCTGAGCGGTTAGCAAGTCGCCTCCCACCAAGGCGATCCGGGTTCAATCCCGGGCCTGGTCTTTCCGGATTTTCGCAGGTTGGGAATAATGCTGGACGATGCCGTTGGTCGGCGGGTTCTCTCTCCCGGGGATCTCCCGTTTCCCCCGCCCCTTCATTCTGGCGCCGTTCCATACTCACTTCAATCACCAACCTCGATGTTAAGAGCGGTCCAAATCTCTTCACTCACTCACTGAACGTGTAAAATGTTCGTCATGCTGGTCATATGTCAGTCTCAGCGTGTGTAAATGAATAGTTGGCCGGCGTGTAAGGGAACTTGAGCCGGTGATGCGCCAAGTCATATCCGCGGTAGAGAAGCACACTACGCACGGCACGGCACGGCAGGGCAGGGCGGATATTGTTTGCTCGAGAACCAAGCGGAAGGGTTTGTGGTAGGGGGAACGACGCTACATTGCGTATCTAGGGAGAAGATGGAGCCTACATTGCGTCCGCGGGCGCATGCCCACTAGTTTCCGGTTCCTCTACCCCCGTCGCGACGACCGCCTCCCCCCACCACCCTGCTCACACCGCTAACTCACTTAGCGTCCCAGAAACTTATGTAATGGCGGGCGACGAGGCGTAATTCCATCAGCAGTGACGTCACTCCGGAGACAATCTCCTGCCAGGTAAACCGCTGCAGGGGCGACGCGCCACAGACTGGAGCTGCACACAGATGCGCAACGCCGCGCAGGTATCCTTTGATGTAATTGACTCTCGAGAACCCGTTGTTAAGAGCCACCCAAATCTCTCCACTCCTTTGATGAAGGCATGCGCGGTCGCTTGCCTTCTGCCCGTGCCGTGGAACATCCCTGCTGGGTCGGCTAGCAGCTTCCACGGGCAGTACTGAACGGACGAAGAAGTTACGTCATATTGTTAGAGCGTCAGGCCATTTTCATTGGTTCATTGTCAATTTAACTTTAATTTACTTGATATTCTGAGACACAGAAGAAGAAGAATGAAGAGATGTCCCGTGAACGAAAACTTTACAACACTCAGAATGGCAGTGAAATTCTCTCGTTGCAGATGGAAATAAACGAGGAACGTTAAACATTGCGCGTATGACATCACGACACCATGGTTGAACGATTTATGCTGCTGTCGCATGAATCACGGATTTTGCTTTTCCGATTCTTGCAGGATGAACTGGGTATGCCTCCTATCTCCAAAAAAATTTATTTATTTATTTTTTAGTTATATTTCAAACGAAGACTGTGTTCATCTTTGCTGCCCTAATATCTAAGGAAATTTACCGAGCAAGTTTCGTTAACCTAGCCCGCATTCAAGAGGCCGTAGTTTTGATCCTGGCTGGCTCCCATATGGTTTCCTCCCCATTACAAATAAACGTAGATTGATGCAGCTGCTAAACACGTGCCTCCTTAATGTCTCTCATCAGTCTCTTCATGTACCTGCAAGTAAATGTGGTCAATACTTATGTTATCATTCAAAGGTATTCGAGAGAAAAAGTTCTGCAAATTTACACTTTCGCCACTCCTGCTGAATATGTAGAAATTTCTTGTAGCACAGTTCGTAACAAACAATTATGATGTTCAGAAATTCTGCACAACTCTCAACAAGTGATAAGTTACATTTAATTTTTCTGTATGACCAAATAAAAATACTCAAATACTACTCAATTTCTTACTTTGTTAGCTTAAGTGAGTTACAGAAATGTATTGCCCCAATAAAAAGAATATACTGTTTTATCTCACTTAGTTTATAATGTTTCGAAATATAAACATTTTGAAATATTTTTCTTTAATGGTATGTACCTCACTTTGTGATCGCTTTAGGCTACGAGTGTTATTGTTTTTTATATCTCATTTTCATAAGGAATCACTACGTTATGCTGTATAAGGAGAATAAATTATCTCATCCATGCAGTTGGGACAGATGTTATTAATTGCAAGATTTAATACCTAAAAAATGGGAATCTAGGCATAGCTACTATGCAAAAGTTATGAAAATGGAAATATATTAATTTACTTGAAATGCAGTAGGCGTATTTTATATTATATCGCATCCCTCAAAATCGACAATGTTACATAAAAATAGAAAATTATTAAGTTCGTTGATCGAAAATGCTGTCTCCATCAATATGTACATTGAAAATAAGAATATTAGAGATCGTGTGTTTCCACCCTTCTTTTCCTCCCCAAGGTATCACGTAGTTTGTTCGAAATATTTGTTGTTATCAACATTCTTTGCTACTCGCACCTCTATCTTAATATAGTTATCTAGTGGAATTTAACTTGATGCGTTTAGATAACGCATTAGCTGGTTCGCATCTAACTAGACGCTTGGTGTAAAAGTGTAATAAACTTTATGTGTAGCGATATTTTGTGAAGCGATTTTATTACAGTAAGTTAGTTTCCTTAAAATATTTATATTTGTGTATTTATGGTTGATTTGTAACTAATATAGACTCGTCTATTTAAGAATTACGTGTACTCGGTGGCATAATAACGCTGAGGTTGAGTTTAGTTGAAATATTTGGGTGGCACTTAATAATGTGTTGAGAGCCGATGAGGGTGAAATTAGGTGAGAATGGAGCAGCGCCGGAATGCAGGGTGGGGTAAACGGGAGATCCCAGAGAAAACCAACCGACCAGCGGCGTCGTCTGGCACGATTCCCACTTGTGAAAATCTGGGAGTGACCCGGCCGGGGATTAAACCCGGTTCGCCTTGGTGAGAGGCGAGCAGTCTAGCCGCTCTGTCACCGCGGCCCCGGACGCTGAGGTGTCACGCTGGACCCGTGGCAATTGAAACCAGCCACGGCATGACTTGAGTACTGTTATCAGGAACTGCCATCACCATCAATTTCCTTATCACCAACTAAAATTTTGACTTCAACCTGGCTGGCAAAGCACTGGATTGGAACTGGTCCAGCACTACAAGGAATTGTGGTCCGGGGGGGGGGGGCATATTACACATGTGTACGCGGCCAACTCAAACTTACGCATGCTCCAATGAATGTTGCGTTGGTGAATAAGAAATATGTTCATTGTAGCGTTAATCAGTGTCACTATTAGTGTAGTAACACTGTGTTTTGTTATATCCATATTCTCATTGCCTACAGTACATCACCACATCCCTGGTGAATTACGGCATTTATATCCACCAACAAAACGTACATAAAAGCACATCCAAATCTGATGGAAAAATCAGTATTGATTTCCGCGCACATCTACTTATATATGTGGCGGAGATTTGCTAGTTTACCTAAACTGAAATGACCGTCAGAAAATACAATTTGATACACGAGGATGTTGGAAGTATAAGGCGATATCGGCTGATCCACGCAAGATCAAGTAATTCTGATAATTACGATGATGCACATTTTGATACACAATTTCGCTTTACAGGAAGATTTATTTCGAGTGTTCTTGAAGAAACGTTCCTGGCTAAATTAAATCCCGCCGTAATATGCTCGAACTTACGATTTTCCACTCGCTGATGACTCATATTTCTTGTTGCTTCCTACAATTAAAAAGTATTCGCCCCTGCTTTGGTTATTGTTTTCTTTCATTATTTTTTGTAATTTGCGGATTTCTTTCACATTTTTTATTTGATTCTGGATTCCAAATATAACACAATTTAGGGTATCTAGATTAGTAAACAAACCATTGAAAGCCTTCTAGATACAGTATTTTATTCAAATGTCGGGCCCTAAATTTAGACTTATTACGTTGAGTTAGTTACCTGCTAGATATGCGTGGTGAAACACAACAAAAGAAGAGTTAAATTTTTAACTTTGTTTAGTTAAACCAAGTTTACACTCACTCACATACATAGTAAATAAGATACTACAGGAATCAGTTACTAATTTAATTTACCGAGGGTTCTCTATGTACATAACTTGAGTGGTTACGCCCTCACGTGATAGGATTACCAGTTGCTAGGTGAGCTTATTTTGGAGCAGGGTACCATGTGATAAGAAGTCCTACAAATATCTCCCCGTCACCTTCAGAGACTGTCCCTGGACCTCACTTATAGTCGTAGCGAAATAGACCAAGTGGAAGTTGAAGATTATTAATTTCGAAAGGGTACTTAGATGGAATGAGGGATGTGCATTTTATGAAATCTTACTACCCCCGTGCACATCCAGCGAAGACTGTGATCTAGGTTATATCTTTTAACCAAGCCCTCACTTTAAGCCCGGTGCTATTGCAGCGTTTTGGCAGAGCCTGCGATATGAACAGACAATGTGACCAGACATACAATATAAAAGCACGACACTGATATTTATCAGGGAAGGATTTTTAGGGGGCTTTTCGGACGCTTTGAAAGAAAAGGGTAAGGGGTGTTTTCTAAAATTGATCTTTATTTGGACAAGCTTCTTGCCTACGTATCGACGTCTCCACTATTGCTCTGGCAATGGAAAGTCCTTTTGAAAAAATTAGCTCACCAACGTTTACGATGACGTTTAGATGTAGATCCGTAGCTAACGTCCATTCATTCTTACTTCAAACTTTTCTGAAACCCTGCTGAAGTGATACTTTCAGGGTATTCCTCCATCTCATGTAAACAAAGCTTACCCGAGTCTTGAAAATTACACCAAAGGGACAATGCGCCGGATTCGTGTGTACTCAACGTAATGTTATTTTGCATAAGCACTTTTTCTTACTAGACATTACCAACACACATATTTTAACCCTGGTTTTATTCATATGAATTATAAATGAAATGTTAAAACTTATAGATAGGATGCAAGTAAAATTTTAATTTAAACAAAAATTAAGTACTTTTGTGTTAACACACGTATGAAACTTTTATAATATGTGACATATCTAAGAAACCACCAAACACATACCATATACATGGGTTGATTTTTCAAAGGTTTGATTTAAAAAGGGTGAAGAAACACGGAATAGTCTAAACCTAGGAGGCCAAGAAGGCCCCCACGCCACCAGACGTGAAGCTGTGATGGCTCCTTGTTGCTTGCCTCTAATGTGATACACCACCTTCGCCGCCGCCAGGTGCCACTACTGACATTTTCTGCTGTCTTCTGGAGCAGGATCTCCCCGAAGGTTGTAGCATTTATGGACACACCGACGATGGGCAGGTGTTTCTCTTGGCTAATTCAAGAAAACAGCTAGAAGACAAGGCGGAATGTGTAATGATCAGCATTCAAGAGAGGTCGGCGTCCACGAAATTGCAGTTCTCCGTGGAGAAGACTGTGTATGATGTTTAAAGGAGATAAAAGCAGAGGATGACAAACGGTGAGGTTTTTCGGGAGACCCTGGAATTTGTCACTGAAATGAAGTATTTGGGAGATATTCTGGACAGTGGGCTGACTTTCATGAGCCATATAAAGTATATATGCAGTAAAGCGGTTGAATTGTTTTGTAAGTCGAGGGCTGCCGTTCTGTTTACATGGGTCACAACTCAGGAAAAATGCTGATGATATATAAGGCCGTATTACAGGTCATTATGGCGTATGCTGTGTCGGTGTAGCACCTCAAGACAAATCAAGTATTTGTACAAAGACACCTCAATAAGGCACAGAGATCTGACAGTGTTGGTAGGTGTATTGCCGAAACATATATTTATGAGAGAGAGAGAGAGAGAGAGAGAGGCGAATTGTTTAAACAATTCAGAGGAAAGAAACCAACATCTCTCCAAAAGGAATACAGGGAAATGTCCTTCAGATGCTGAGATGGGATAATAGCGGTAAAGGGATAGAATTATATCGGGTGTTCTCTAATGTGGGGAACGATACAAGAGGAAATGGATAGGGGTCACCCATTATCGTGCCAAGATGCTAACAGGACATGGTTACTTCAAACACAAGCTATTCCAGTTTAGACTGGTGGATTCATCAATGTGTCAAGTATGCAAAGTGGAAGATACAGTGCAACATGTGTTATATGAGTGTTGAAAGGTGGAAGACCTGAGGATTGCTGCACTGGGATGGCCTGCTGAGTAAGGTCTGGAGAACTTGGACCGGCACATGGCGATGAAGTGGAGCAGCTCCCAGCGAATCTTCGAAATCTTCGCCCACCAAGTAGGAGTTAGATTAGAAGAGTTCGACGTGAGGGTTGAAGAGAAAATACAGCCTGGAGGGGAGCTGTGCAGTGCAGATTCATCTGGAAGCAGTAATAGCCGAGACTCGAAGTGGGGAAACGAGAACAGAGGGTAGATGGCCTTTCGCTTGGCGACCGGTCGACTATAGTCTATAAATGAAAGAATCGCACAAGCATATGAAAATTGCACCAGTCCCAAGCGCCAACAGCTGGGAAGAAATAGGCGTAGACAAATGGAGCACAATATGAGATGCAACAAAACAAGAGATGACGAAGGTGAACTCGTCATTACAGTTACGACCACAAGATCTGAAGATACCAAGACTCAGCAGCAGCAGGCTCAGAAGTCTGAAGTTCCCATCCAATCTTCAGAAGATCTATGGAAGAATGTTTCCAGAGTAGATGGGTAACTAGTCTTCAACTTGGACAAAGAATTGGAAGAGGAACCTAAGATGGAAGTGGTTGCCTGTGCATGTGCATAAATCTAAACTTCTGAAGCAAAATATCATGATGGAGGATGTAGAGGCCATGAACAGGGAATTTGAACTAAAATTTACAGTGGTCAAGATGGAGGATATGACCCTGTATGTAGCAGTCATGGCGACCCTCATCAGAAATATGGACAATGGCCATCACGTGATCTTCTATTATCCAGAATATAGAGACTAAATGGTGCTAGCCATTATCAATGTAACAAGGGACATCTCGGAACTCAATGAGCTAATGAAGCTAGTGCATGAAAGGAGAGGATATGTCTTTGACCTGGATAAATGTAAAATAGAGGCCATACAGACCTATGGCACACAGTCATTTGACCACACAAAGCCCTTTACAGGATATAAGGTGGTGTGCTACTATATTCTGAGCGCAAGGATGCTAATACATCAGAAATGTCATGGTAATGACATTTCTTCTCGGAGTGGTGAGAGGAGGGACCAGAGAATGATGGTCAAACGCATTCTCTGTACGCCCTCTCACAGAAAATTCCCCAAGAAAGAGAATTTCCAGTGATCCACTTCTGAATAGTCCGGGTAAGCCTTTGTACATCAACAGGGATAAGCTTATTCAAAATGGTTAGAAGGACAGGTTTTTACAAGGGAACGGGAGAAAACCCGCACATAACAGCATAAATAGAAAGGCACAGGCACAGGAGAAGAACAGAAGAGGAGAAAGTGCCTCCACTGACTTACTCATCAGAGTACAATCTCAGTGCGGGAGGGTGGAGCGAGTACCGGCTTTCGGGCCGTAAAAACCTGTCTTCTTGGTGATGCCAACGCACTTGTCTTGGAGCACACAGAAAGATAATACGTGGTTTTAGGCACAGTCCGTTTCCTGCCGATGCGAGCTACATCTAACTCACGGCACGCAATTACAAAGCCCAAAGTCGGGTGCCAATCTTGCGATATCCATTCTGGTCATGGCATTCAGCTCACATCCCGGCAGCAATACTATTGCCTATTGATTATCGTAATGTCTATTGTATATGTGAGCTATGCCACGGGTAGCTTAAACAGTCGACGAATAAATCGTAGGCTAATTTTCCCAAATAGACTAGTAGTAACAGCCCTACGCAACACGACCAAGGATGCTTGATTCTTTTAATGGAGAAATTGATAAATTATTACTGCTGCGATGTGCGATCACCACTCGCTTGTCGGCGATGTACCACGGCGCGGTACATCGTGTCATCACTACGAATATTTAATTGATTCAACGCCGGTTGTAATCGCAGCACCTCTCTCGCTTCTCAGAGAGATCTGGACCTCAGTTCGCTGTGTAGCGATCCCTTCCTCCTAACACTCGTCTATGCACTCTCTACTCCTTCTCTCTGTTTCCACTGACTTCTCCTCGTAATACGTTGATGCTGTGGAAGGAGGATTACTCAGGGAAACGTAGCTGTTAACTATTTAACTAATAAGAGGAGAATTCTGTAAACACAATGCTTTTATTACGACGTTAAATATACAATAAAGAACAAAACATTTAACAGTACAAGTTTACCCATTATTTCCTCCAACATATGCTGAAGGTTTACAATTGCTAACGTTTCTACTACCAGTTGAGATTATATTACATAACCTTGTCAGTAATTATTACTGAATTAATTGAATGGATGAACGGGGCCTCAAGATATAGACTTGCGCCTAACTGCCACGCGAAATTATGCTCACCACATAGGAAAGTATGCAGAATGGCCCAGAGCTCCTACATGCCTTGATGCGGTGATGCTCTCTGCTTTGTTGTCGGCTCCGACAACTACACGTCAATCTGCTTCAATCGATCTGCTGTGTATTGTGGGGAAGGGGGGGGGGGGGGTTGCGCAGCGTGCTTACTATTTATAGTGTTCAAGCAGTAGGTCATGCGACGCTTATTATGGCAACAGTTGGCTCGCTCCAAAAGCTATAGCCCACTGAACTTTAAGTTAACTGTGTGCGGCCCCTTAGTGGCCGCTACACTGCCCCGCCCCAACTGCTGCAGGGTAAGGTATCAGCTGGAGTCCTCCTGGATGTGGCAAGGTTGGGGCCGAGTAGCTCAGACACTGGAGGAAGATCGAAGACGAATGGTTGCATGGGCGGATTTTGTTTAGTGGCAGTACCGTTGATGCAAAATTAAATTCGAGGCTTCGTTTTACAATGGGTAAGAATTGCGTCAATACTCAGAATTCAAATAGTTAGTGTGACTGTATTAATATTGGTAAGGCAGGTTAGAATACAAAACTATAATATGTGATGTTTGAAAAAAATGTAACATGACAATTAGTATATATATATATATATATATATATATATATATATATATATATATAAAATTTATATGCGGTGGGCGTCGTTGGTAAAAGTAAATCTGAAAAATGCGCTCGCGTGGTACTAGGTCACTCTACAACGTGCCAGGATAATATTTACGCTTAAAGAAATTACATAATTGCAAGTTTACATGCCGGCTGGCTTAAATCTTAATTCTGGAAAAATATTGGCTCCAACATGTAAGATTAAATTGATTATCGAGAAAATTAATAGTGAATACAAAAGGAAATACTTAAATGTAGGTAATGTTACTACCTGTGGGAAAGGTAGCATGCACCTACAGTTGGTAGCGCTAGACTGAAATGCATCTACTATAACACTTAGGTTGAAGTTTAGCCGCCGTACGGCGTACGTATTGTGTTTACAAAGTGCAAAATACTTACGTGCAATAATGGCTAACCATATTCTTGTACACAGAAAACAGATAAGTAGAAATGTTACTTAAAGCATCGTAACCCTTGTTTTACAAGATACCCCTCATGCTCCGCAAATGACCTCTACTGCTGCACAAATGAGCCCTAAATGACCATTTTCGCGAATTCATTTCTCTACGAATAAGTGTACTTAATATGATAAAAGGGAAAACATGGAGACATAGATAATTGTTTTTTATATTTTTTTCTGGCAAAAAGGCGTATTTCCAGAACATTTATTTACCGAGATACGCGGATACGCGGAAAACCGTTTCACAGAAAATGTGTCGCTGGGACTCCTCTTAAAACACATTGCGGCATTCACTTTGAGTGATTTCGTGTAGCAATCGAAAACCGAGAACATTGTAACTAGGACAAGAACTGAACCCAGGCCCTCATGAAGGCGAGGCCAGTGTGCCACTTCAGCAACTCTTCGCTATATTGGCGGCCAGTAGATTTATCAAGTATTGATAAAAGTTGCATATAACATATGGGGGTAATACGTAACATTATAACAATATGCACACAGACAAGTGTAAGTTTCAGGACAGTTAATCACACAATAAAAAAACTATATGAATGACATGCATGAGTATAATCGTTTCAAGTGGTTTTATTTAATAGGCTTCTAAGGCACTTACCTTTACTTTCTTTCCTCGAACTTGATCAAGTGAGATTAGTAATAATTTGAAAACGTAGTGATATATTCGCATCCACGTCATTCTCGATATATTATTTAGTTTAGCGCGAAAGATTCGACTGGAATAAGCCTCTGATAAACCAAGCTTATGTGAAAAAACAGTGTTTCTGCTCGCATCCCCCCTTCCCTCCCACCAACAAGTTTCTTTCACCGACACTTAAAATGTCAAAGAAAACAGTCTGCGAAATAAAATACAGCTTTACACTGCCCCCTTTTTTATACCCCACCTCCTTTCTGCGTCCCCTGCAGAGAGAATTCGAGAATGAGTCAACGACCCGTTAGCGCGCAAGTCCTTGTAGTTCATCGGCGAGAGTTGTCGCTGCCCTATCGATTGTCATCTCGAAAATGGAACTTTTATATTTCTCCGTTCGTTCTGTCCTCCCTCCCGCTTGCACCCTCCGCTCCGGGCCTTCATAGGCTAGGCGCGACGTAAAATATAAGGGAGTCGTCCTGGTAGACGCCCAGCCGAAAGGTTTCTGCGACCGACTCACCGATCAATAACACTTAAGCGATTACAGGGGAGGGGACGGAGGGATTTGTCCGGGCGTAATCCCTCGTGATGAGGCGCACGAATTGTTTCCTTCGGTCGGGCAGAAATATCAAACACGATGTCTGCGAGGATTGGAGTGGGACACGGGGAGAGAGAAGGCGAAAGTGTTTGGGTAGCAGGACTGTCAGAGAACATGACGACTTTTATTTTCGGGGGGGGGGGGGGGTTCGGACGCATCGAAAGAGGAGGACAAGGGGTGTCATCTAAAATGGATCTTTATTAGGACAAATATTTCATCTCAGGATCGACACGATGGCTGAGGGCCCTGCAGTCTGTGCACCTACACGTTTCTTCAGAGGATGGTAATCTGTATTTGATTTCGGTTTCCTAGAATATAATCAGGACAGGATTTAAATAATTTCAAACAAAACAAGAGCCTCAAGAGCCTACTTTCCTCTACATTAAGGTAAATAAATTTTAACGAAGTTCTTGAAAGCTTAGATGGTAGGTAGGCATTGACGTCTCATTGACAGCAATGTCATAAGAAATGAAACTAGAAACATGTGAAATAGTACAAAAACAATTAAAATACACGAGTGACTTACCCGGGATTCGAACTTAGAAAAACTCGTAAAATTAAGCTAGCATGCAATTAACTGCATCAGGAATGTAGTATTCGGAGCATCACCTTCAGATGTAATCAGTGTAATGTTTTGAATGACAGGGTTCACTAACCTGAAATATTTACTCAGCCATCATTTTGAAAATAAGTGTCTGAGCCACTAAAACATATAAGTTTACATGGTCTAACATAACGCTACTTGTGAGAAAAATTTGACGGAAATCGGTTGATTGGTCTCCGAGAAATGGCAAAAAAAATCCTTATTTTCTTAAATGGGGCTATCTTACATAATTGCTAAAAAAAGAGGCTCTGTAAACGATCTTTTTAGCTAATAATGTTAACATAAAAAGTTAGATTGGAATTGTTCAGTTGTTAAAAAAAATATGCCAAATCTATCAAAATATTCATATGGCCACCATTTTTTAAATAATTGCCTTGCCCCATTTTAATAATGTAACTATACTTGACCTTATGGAGGTGTAGAAAATTTTGGGGGCTTAGTCGAATTATTCCGGAAATATGACAAAATGTTTGGTTTACTCACCTGATACTACTTTGCGAAAAAAAATCCAGCAAACAAGGATCTCTGTACGCATATCGGTTGATTGGTCCTCGAGATATGGCATAAAAGCTCCATTGATCATGTGACGATCTTCATAAACGGAGGGCAAACATTTATATATTAGCACATTCGATTCTTGTTATAGATAAAATATACAAAGTTAAATTTAAAGTGTTACATAGTCGTAGATATAGCACACTATGCTAAAATGTTTACATACTTGCCATTCAGAAAATAAAAGACTTACATACTTAAAACATATAGAATAATAACCTACCACAGTACAATTTCTTCGCCACGTCTGAAAAAAAATCGGTAGATTGTTTCCCAAGATACGGCATAAACATTATATTAGTTAATGTGGGGCTATATTACAAAATGGCGGATAAATGGGGCTCTGCATATACAGTTTTTATGGATACAACTGATACTGTCAGCATACAAAGTAAACTTGAAATTTATTTTCTCATTTCAGAGATAAAAAATTCGGAGCTAAAACGTCTATATGGCCGCCATTTTGAAAATATATGTCTGACCAACCCAAAATTTATCAGTTATAGCGTGCAATAGTGCTAATTGTTTGCCAAATTTGATAGACATCGACTGTTTCTTCGGAGATCACATAATTTCAATTTGTCATTTCAATTTGTCCATCATTTAACAAAACCGTGGACAAAAGTGATTTTGTCTCTACCAGTGGCGTTTGTTCAATAGGCGCAAGGTAAGCAATGCTAACCCTACACATATTGAAAATGTTTGATCCTTTATAGTTTTCGCCTTAACTATAAATTTAAATACATTTATTTCTGAGTTTCCCATTTCCGATTCGAGAAACAGAGTTTTCGTAACTCCTGTACTCTACACGTATAGTGCTGCTATTTAGTATTATTATCACAAACGGGAGCGACTAGCGATGAGACAAACTCGCAAGCGAGTTAACCTGCCGCGTTCATTCGGTGGGATAAGCAGTCGTTCTGTTTGCGTCCTCCAGTCGTTGTTTGCGTCCTCCAGTCCTATTGTTTCCTTGGAAAGTGGATGAAAGTGTTCTCGAAAACAGGAATTTGTAATATGCTCTCTAAATCAAATTCAGTTTAATTATTATTACATTAATTTCGCTCCCGTTTTTATAACTAATGTTAGGTATTATAAAACGGCAAATACATGTGGAGGGTAAGCAAAGTTTAAAGTTGGGTTTGTTAGTAGAAATTGAAAATGGACTAGCAAATATTATCTAAAACACTCAAATATGTGGGGCTATTATATTGCTTAACCTGTAAAAAATCTCACTACACGCCACTGGCGTCTACACATTTGATTGCTGTAATATATATGTATATATATATATATATAGCCATCATACAAAGTTTCTTTGGAATTAATTAAATGGTTTCAAAGATATAATATACAAAACTGAAACAGCTATATGACCGTCATTTTGAAAATAAGTGTCTGGCTTACCAAAATCAAATCATTTAACATTACCTATGGCAGTATTACTTGTTTGCCATATTTGGTAGGAATCGGATAATTGTTTCCCAAGATAGGACATAACATTTTTATTTATTAGTTGACACTATATTGCAAAATGGATGTCACAATAGGCTAAGTGTAAACATATTTGATGTTTGTTATATATACTCCCAGCATACAGACTTAAGTTACAATTTATTTAATGTTTTCGAAGATATAGCATACTATGCTAAAATATCTAGATGGCACATTTTTGAAAGTAAGTGTCTGACATACTTGAAATATATTTGTACATATCAACTGCGGCATTACTACTTGACTGCCAAATTTGGTAGGAATCTGTCAGTGTTTCCCGAGAAATTACACAAAAACTTAATTCATGTAACACTATATTACAAAAATTTTGTTTTAATGCTTATTTGATGCTTTTAATAGATCCTGCAAGCGTAAAAAATTTGGTTGAAATTGGTCAAATTGTATGGTAGTAATACTAAATAAACCTAAAATATTGATCTGGCCACCATTTTGGAAATAAGTGCATAGTAAACTTTAATTACTGAATTTACCTGGAATATAATAGCATTACATACGTGCCAAAATTGGCAAAAATTGTTTCAGTAGTTTTCGAGATATGTTTAAGGTTTATTTTACATGCAGCACTATCTTTAAAAATTGCAGACAAAATTGGTTGTTGTTTACCTTATATTGTGCTTGTAATACGTACCGTCAGCGTATAAAAATTGGTTGAAATTAGCCAAATGATATGGTAAATATACCAAATAAACATAAAATATTTGTATGGCCACCATTTTGAAAACGTACCTAATAAAGTATATTTACTTGGCCTATCGTAGTATTAAGTCTACTTATTTGCCAAATTTGAAGACAATTGGTTGAGTAGTTTTCGAGATATAACATGAAAGTTTTATTTTTCATCAGACGCTATCTGTCAAAATGGCGGACCAACAACATATTCACCTCGGAATTTAATGCTTACAACTTGCGCTGTCAGCATACAAAATTTTATTTAAATCGGTTGAATGGTTGTCGAGATATGACATATCACCCTAAATTTTATAATATCCCCCATTTTGAAAGTAAGTGCCTGGCATGATCGACAACCATTAAAAGTAAGGTGATCTTACTTACTTGTGTGTATGTGTACCGAGTTTGATGAAAATCGGTTAACGCGTTCAAAAATTGAAGTGAGGGACAAACATGCTCAGATACACACTCAGCCACACACATACACATAGGCTGGAAAGTAATCTCAGAAGCCTTACTTTCCTTTGGAAAGTAGGCTAAAAATGATTTGCCACAAACATCGTAAAGGTATTTGAACAGACATAAGCAAACAATTTTTAACGCATATACACTAAGAAATAATTCGTAAATTACATACGCACAGTGATAAAGCGGGAGTGGTAAATGATGAGTTGAGAGATTTGGGCGGCTCACAACAATGAGGTCTTGAGAGTCGATGAGGGCGAAATGAGGTGAGAATGGAGGAGCGTCGGAATGCAAGGGCGGGGAAATGGAAGATCTCTGAGAAATCCCGCCGACCAGCTACATCGCCCGGCATGATTTCCACTTGTGAAAATCCGAGAGTGACCCGGCCGGAGGACAGTGGGAGAGTTCCCCCCCCCCCCATTTATTGATGGTAGCATTCCTATATTTGCTGAGGAAATAGTTAAATGCGGAAAGAACTTCCCAACTTTATTTAATTAAGGATTCATAAATTTGCAATCTAACATGTGGTATTGCTTCCATACAATGGATATAATTAAAAATTCCATTAGAGTTTAGGAAGTCAACTATTGTCCATTCACATTTACTTCACACTTTTTTGAATCCGTCCCAAAGTTTTATTTCCAGAATATTCCTCCGCATCGTGCAAACAAAGATTAATCGAAGCTAGAAAATTACACCAAAAAGACAACACACCACATTCGTATGCACTCGGTGTAATAATATTTTGCATAAGAACTATTTATTTTTGAGCATTACCAACACACCCATTTACTCGCTATTTTATTTCGTATCAATTACGAATTGAATATTATAATTTATAAACCAAACAAAATATAAAATTTTATTTTATTTACAAATTATAAATTTATAAATATAAACAGGTTCCCCATAAGAAAGGTAATTTTATGAGCAGAAGAATAAAACGCCTCTGATACATGTCATATTTAAAAAATAACCAAATATGTCATACATGGCAAGATGTTTCCTAGGTTCACTTCAAGAAGTGTCAAGAAACCGCAAATAGACTGTCGATCCAGCAAACAGAACTTGTCGGCAAAGTGTCGGCAAATTGTCAGCCCGATATCAGTACGATACAGACAAAGGCGCTGTGTATTACTTAAGATAACAGATGAACATCACAGAAATTATGTTCGCATGATATCTCGCAGTAAACTTGTCACCAGTATCTCAAAGAATATTCTGGCCCGATACGATACCCCGTCTTCGTATTTTGGGTAAGTTGGCGAACATCGTATTTATTCCTTCCCAGTAAAGTAGGCCCAGTATTGTGGTGGCATCGAGCCGTCGCAAGCCCAGCATCGTGGCGACATCCAGCCATCGCAGGTCCGGTATTGTGGCGACACCCAGCCATCGCATGCTCGGCATCTAGGCGATATCTAGCCGTCGCAGACCCGGAGTATGGCAACATCCAGCCATCGCAGGCGATGCATCGTGGCGGCATCCAGCCGTCGCAGACCCTCCATCGTGGCAACATTCAGCCTATGCAGGCCCGGTATCATGGCGACATCCAACCGTCGATGACCCGGCATCCTGGCGACATCCAGCCGTAGCAGACATGGCAACGTGGTGACATTAGTTGATATTATTAGTTTATGATTAGTTGATAGCCCTGATTAGTACCAAACAGCCATGATATTGTAATACAAAGTATGGCGTTGCTTACTTCAACAAGGTATTTGTTTCAAAGTTATCCCTCCAAAATATGTTTTAAAGTTATCTTGCAGCAATGTTTTATTTCCCTGTATTCCTCTTCGCACACCTAAGATTATGATTTTCTTGTACTCTATGGCTGATGTTACAACAGGTCACATGACGAGCATACAATGGCCAATAGGATCGCAACTTGCGTCGCCTTGCACGAAAAAAAAATAGGACCGGCTCTATCTCCTCATTTCGTGCACGATGTGCCTTGCACACAAACTTGTGTAACAAATTCTCGTGCAAGGTCGGCATCTCGAGCAAGTTTGGCACTCATCTTGCATCGTGTGAAATTTGCTTAAGAGCGGGCCAAATGTCTCCCCTCACTCACTGGCGGTTGTAATAGTTAGGGACACCCGAATTTCGCGAAAATATTTCACGACCAGTTATATATCATAACACTTGAGCTCAGATCCACTTTCGTGATTGGATGGTTTCCGTGTAAAGCGAATCACAGACTCACAGTATTGAAGTTGCCTGATTGTGATTGGCCAGTCAAGCAGGATATCATCTTCTCACGAAAATACGCCTCCAATAAGCAAAAGAAAAATGTGATGTTTCCCGTAGTGTATTGAAATCTAACATGTGCGGAAATGTTTTCGCGAAATTCGGGTGATCGTAGTAATAGTGTTTTTATGAAAGCCGGCAGTGTAGGCTGCAGTGCGCGTGTAGGGGCTACTGTGCGTGCTGTGGTGCTCCCCTCTGTAGCTGCTCACCGTAATGGAAGTACAGTAATCCTACCCTGCGGAACGCACGTCTGCCATCCACTTACCCGCACGGCTAAAAGCACAGCGAGCAGACGATAAAAAGCCGATTCATGTGTTGGCCCACACCCCCACCACTCTTTTTTTCACTTGCGTTGTTTTGTTTCCTTTCTGCAACATTTGCGTAAGTTTAAAAGCTGCCAGTCACAAAAAGATTAATGACTAGACTAAAGCCGACGCCCCATCACAGCGACGTCACTTCACTTTGGCTGGAAGTGGGTTAGTGCATGCCCTGCGAGTAATGAGCAATTTTACTGGGTCTTCTAAGTACTTACAATTTACGATTACTGAGACACTGCCATACCTGTGTAGTTATAATCGCCGACAAAAGCAACTTCTTCTACGACATGTGCTAACTATAAAATAAATTACATGTTTTTGCAGAGTGCCAATATTCGCGACATAGTATACTTAAGCTGTGAGCTACATAAAACAGGCACAAGCTATTAAACTCTTTGCATCCTCATTTCTTCAGTGGCTTCAAGGCGTTTTCTTTTAAAATTTGTTTTCACGTGATTTGTTCTGGTAATCTCGGAGTCATCAAAAACACTTTAGTCAAATATAAATTGTTTTTTAATCGTTCCTTGACAACAAACGAAACAGTCCATTTTGTCCTGCCACTGTTTATGTTTTAGCCCTTATAACCATTTATAATTTTTTCTCCCCCGTTTTACTCTGGCTTAACTGGACAATCAAATTTATGTATCAAATTGAACAGCTTCGCGTACTTCCGTAGTAATTATTATCAAATCAAGTCTCTGAAAAAGTTAAGCTGTAATATTCAGACGATATAAATTTCACATGCTTATTGAAAATACGGCAGGCTAGGCCTACTATTATACCAGAAAGAATGGACGTTGAAATCCAATTCACGAAAGAGCTCTGCCATTAGAATAAATTTTTTTCCTCGGAAATGCAAGCTGCATGAGGCCTGCAACAAGTTGCCAGTACGAACGACTCTACACCCCAGAAACGAAGTTTTGATGAGCGCGGTTTTCATTTTCAGTCGTGACGAAATCACATTCGCAACAGTTTTCTCAGGTCGTCTGTGCAAATGTAGCACACTATCTGGTTGCACCTTTTATTTTACTATTGCTGTATTTAGTTTGGGCTTCATGGTATAAATATAATTAGAGAAACGCAGCTGAAAAAAATGCATTGGGGAAAATCTTTAAGCTAAGGGTTAAAAGGGAATTCTACGTGTATTATGATAGTTGACGATTTATGTGCCGATGGGTAGTCGGTGATTTTCTGATACACGAAGGATTTTTTTTCCCCGGCGTTAGTTTCGTGGTTCTTGTAAGAGAGGGCCGAAGAAGAAACGACGAATGGCGCCCACGAATACATGTACGCCACCTTGAGCGCGATCCGTCGGGTAGCGAGCGAATGCACGCACGGACGCACGCACGCACACACGGCCTTGTGCAATCTGTCTCCGAAGGGCAGGTCATCTTTACTCGCCTATATTCCACCCCCCAAGGGGAAGGGGACAGTGGGGTGTGCGGGTGAGGGAGAGGGTGGAAAAAGCGTCGGCAGAGGGGGGGACCTGACCAAGTATTGATCCGATGGCCTGGACTGGTAACCCCCGCCCTGCCACCTCCTCATCTCCCCCCCCCCAACCCTCCATTACTTCTAGCCCCATCCCGACACCGGAGCGAACACACTGAGCGAGCGCGACGCAAACATATTTACACAGCGGTGACGTTGGGTAGGGTGGGGGGTGCCCCGCCCCTCCTATGCCTGCCCGACCCGCAACTTCAGCACCCCCACGGCAGGGCGTTAGGCGCCTTCGGACCCAGACGTCCCAGCGCTGTTTCGACGGGTATTCCTCTACTGTCCCGTCCGCTGAAAGGACGAAACACGTCCTTGCCCGGTGCCCGAACATCGGCGAGTTACCTTCTGTCCTCTCAAGGACGAAGCCTGCCACGCCTATGTTACCCTACACTCTAAGAAATGATTCGCAAATTTACTATACCAGTGTATACGTTTATAGACTGTTCACGATAAAGTGAGCACTTTTGAAAAAAAAAAACTTTAGAAAACGGTCACTGTCCATGCCTGCTATACTTAAACGGGCGCACTGAGTGACATTCTTCCGGTAAAGTTGGTAGCGATAGATGGAAAGTAGTTCCACATATTAACGCCGAATAATAATTGTTAGGTAACCACTTGTGATATTTTAAATTATTTATTTCGCTTTCTGTTTTTTAATGCACCAGTGTGTAAAAATTGACAGATTTATAAAATGCTTTCTTTTCTAATAATTTCACAGTTTCACTTGACCAACGCGTGACTAAAGTGATGAGGCCAATGACAATGTTAATTTTACATAAAGCGGAAGAATACACAACGTGCATACAAATAGATCTTAAGCAGGGCTTTCAAAAGTGCTCATTTTTACCGTGAACAGCCTATAGTGAGAAAGCAGGGGTTGCAATATTTTCCTCTATACAGTACATTCATTGAAGCGTTCCTACATTTGCTCAGGAAACATCCAAATGCGTAGGGAAGTTCCCAACTTTGTATAGTAGCGCTGCTAAACATTCCTATATATCTGCAGCTTGATGTGTGGCATTTTTACCATATAGTGTATAGGTTAAAAAATTTCCATTACAGTTTAGGAAGTTTACCAGAACATTTTTTACAGTGTACCAGCCAGTGTGCCCTAAGTCACCGTGGTCCCGAACTATGACTTGTCAAAGGTGGCGTGGTGGCTAGACCAGGGCTGCTACCAGCCCTGAAGCTGAAATCTTGGTTCCTGTATATAAAGATCCTGTAAAATCCTGTAATCATCGAGTCAAATCCTCTAAAATCCTTGGAATAAATAAAAATGGCAAATTACAGAAAAAAAGTGGATATGAAAGACGTTTACATATTTAATGTAGTTGTTTTGGTTTGGAACGTACAAACCATAGTATTTCTTTTCTCCACTCACACTTATACTTTCGTTTATACAACGACTGTATCGGCGATCATTTCCATTTCCTCACCTTTGTGATATCAATGCCAAACGCAAAACAGTCATAAAATTTAGATTTTCATGCGTAAAAACAGCAATTCACGGCAAAGGTTCTTTTCAATAATTGCCTTGGCTTTTGCATGTCATCATACAGCCAGGAATAGAAATATGTAGATAACTGTATACCCGTGTCAGTGAACAATTAAGCAAAATATTTTTTACATAGGCCTACACTATGAAGCAATGGTGTATGTCCAAAATATTTCACTTAATTATTCACCTCTGTTGTAAGAATCTTTGGAACAAATGCATCAGCGAAGCTGACATACTTCGCTGTGCGCGCTAGTATGTACGCAGCAGCCACTTTGAGCAAAAAAAAAAAATGTTGGTTTGGGATTATTCTAGTGTGTTAAAAATCCGTAAAAACGGATAAAATCCGTTAAAACGGCAGGTCTGGGCTAGAATAATCGCCTCCCACCTAGGCGAAAAGGGTTCGATTTCCAGCGGGGTCTCGCTCCCGGATTTGGGAATGTGCCAGACGAAGCCGCTGGTCGGCGGGTTTTCTCGGGGCTCTCCCGTTTCACCCGTCCTTTCGTTCAAGAGCTGTTCCTAACTCACCTCGTTTCACACTCATCGGCTCTCAATACCTCGATGTTAAGAGCCGCCCAAATATTTCCACTCTACTCAGCGCCGTCATCGTGGCCGTCGGCAGCGGGCGACAAGTGATTCGTTATACAAGGGCTTTTATTATAAAACGGGAGGGTTATCGTATCAATAAGCACACATATTCACGAAAAGATTCCGACACATATTAGTTTTCAGTATTCTGTGAGCACATCTGCAGTTTTCCTTTGGTTAGTGGCTGAATGTCGTTTTGAGAAGAACTCGTGTATAAACGATTTACGGCCGCTTCACACTATTCTGAAGCCCTGCTATAGTTATACTGCCAGGATATTCCTTACCTGGTGCCAACTAATCTTAACTAAGTATAGAAAATCACACCAATGATAAACGCACCGAATTTGTGCGCACTTAGTTGTAATAATATTTTGCATGGGAACTATTTACTACTAGGAGCTACCAACATACATGTTTTCTCACGATTTTTAATTAATATTTATTAAAAATAATATACTATAATTTATAAATAAAAAATAGTTAAAATTCAATTTAACGAAAAATTATATAATTTTATGTGAAGAGAGGTATAAAACGCGTGTGATAAATGATGTGTTAATGAAATATCTAAACACGTCATACAGGGGGCGATTTTTCAAATGTTTGATTCTAAAATTGTAAAGAAACCGTGAATAGACTATATACTTACTTGGCCGTTCAGAGTTCTGCTACTGGGCGTCTGCGATACGTGGCCAAACATTTAAGTTAAAACCATCCATTCGCGAAAGTGGGCCTGATCTATAATGTTTTGAAATACAGCTTGACGGGAACTCTCTTCGTGAAAGTCGGGTGTAAGTATACATAACCTATCCCTCCCCAATACATATCTCCCTCTTCGCATCTAGCTATTTATGTGAAGCGTATTGAATCTGAGGTTACATATGCTCCAGCGTGTAAGTTAGAATTGATCCCTCATGAATGCGAATAATAAATTATTGTACGAAACATTTAATGACGGCTGTAATAGGTAAATTATCTCGTCCTTGGCAGAGGGAACAAAGAGTAGGCGAGAACGTGTTTTGGCTTAGGTAAAATGTGATTTACTACCTTGACATTCGGGAAGTATACATATTTTACAAATGGCCAGGAAACAATTACAAGTAGAAAACGCTTCTTTATTTCAAATGGAATCTGAGTTTCAAATACAATTTTTCTGCAAAGTGTGCGGAAACACTATCTATCATAAGTGACGCATGTTTCCAATGGATACATTAATTTGATTAAGAAATATTTCATGGCAGGTACAGTCCGCAATGCAAGGCGTTGTTTATGTGCGAACGTGTAGCACAAGAAGGCGTGTGAACTCAATATGGAAGTTATCTCTTGGTCAAAACGTTCACCGAAATGTTGCCTCATTTTCTGGCTTATTGTTAGGGTTAAGGAATGTCAGACTTCAGTATTGTAATACAGGATATCGTCATTAGCCTACATGCTCTTGGAGAAGAGGCATCTCGTAATCACAGCTGAGCCTAAGTCGCTGCCGCTGCAGCCGAATATTTCCTTATTGATATCGCAGCTCGCACCGTGTTGCCGCCTGTTTGATACCCCAACCGTGCTCCCCGCAAACAATACCTAATAAAGGCTGTTCACGATAAAGTGAGCACTTTAGAAATAAACCTTAGAAAAACTGTCCCTGCATGCACGTATTGTAATGAGGCACACAGAGTGACATTCGCCCAGTAAAGTTGGTAACGATGGATGGAAAGTAGTTCCATATCATAACGTCGAATAACAAGTGTTAGGTAACCATTAGTAATAACTAGAGAGAGGTGTTTTTCGCGAAAAGATTTCAAGACCAGTTGTACTCCAACAAAACACTTTTGTTCATACGCACTTTCGTGGTTGGATGATTCTAAATGTCACGTGCTTCAAGTGTCTGTCCGCGAACCATGGATGTTCAGTACCAGAGTACTTTATTCTGATTGGCCCAGTCTAATACAGAACACGTCTTCTCACGTAGACACGCGGCCAATAACCAAAGGAAGTTGTGTTTGTTGACGTAGGATATTGAAGTCCAGCACGGCCATAAATATTTTCGCGAAAAACACCTGTCTCTAGTAATAACTTGAAATTATTTCTTTCGCGTTCTGTTTTTCTAATGCAGCGAAGTGTAAACATGCTCAGATTTGTAAAGTATTTACTTTCTTGATAATTTCACAGTTTCATTTGACCGACGCACGGATAAAGTGACGAAGCCGATGGTAATGTTAATTTTACATTAGGCGAAAGAATACATAACGTGTATACAAGTAGATCTTAAGCAGGGCTTTCAAAAGAGCTCATTTCACCGGGAAGAGTAGCCAAACATACCACATCGGCAATCAACTGCTGAATGCACGTGATTATTTGGAAGTATGCTCGACTTCACTTCTTTATGTCTGCTTATACGAAGTCCGCGATTTAATAAGCGTCATTTGCCTGCACGGTCGTTTTGGTGGAGATTGGTTGTTCAACTGCCAAGTCTATACTGTTGGTTGAAAGCGACCTCAGGATGTCGGCCAGTGACACAAGTCGAACGAGAATACAGCATCTTGGTGTTTTGCCTGCAGCTACAATATAACACAGATGTGACAAGTCCCTGTCCGTTGAAGTCAGCTATTTTGCATGGAAGAATTCGAGAGTACAGGGTCTTCATTCGACTTCTCCCTCAAATAGACGACCGGACGCAACGTCGAGGCTGACGGGAGATATGTATCTGTGTCTGAAATGTTTCCATGGATGTACCAGTGTATCCAGTTCAATGTTGCTTGACGTGAGTTTGACGCTGTTTCGCACATGGTGCAGTGGAGTTGTTTCTGCAATATGAAATTTATTTATGATAATAATCGCTGTAAAAATTATCCCAAATCGAGGTCATTTACTATATCTTTAGTAGAAAACACATTTCTCTAACAACACTTCATTTTCTGTTCCATGTGGTAAAAATTTCCATTTTTTTCGTTCTGTATAGGCCTATTGACTTGTACCTACTCACACGAAATGAACCAGCTGCGAACGTACCAAACAAAATAAATCCGCACTTAATACATGTTACTTATAATTTCTCTTTTTTAACGTCCCCTTCCAAACACTTTTAAGGACTTTATTTTTTCTCAAACTAGTTAGGGTTTCTCAGAACGTAGTCCGGCATTTCTTTGCAGTGAGGTGAGCGTTTTACAATTACGACACCAGGGAAAATTTTAATGCAGAGCACAAGTTATACCTACAGCGATAAAATAAGAGCGAATGGAAAATTTGAATTGAGGGTGACTAATGCATTGTAATTAGTGTTTAATGAACGAGAATATATAGTGAATACAGATTTTAGAGAATTATATTTTGATTACATTTTTCAATACTTGTAGGAAACCGTTTGTGATTTACGTTTTGACCAAGTGAATATTCGGTTCTTCGAATTGTCGCTGGGGACCGAAATATGCACTGCTGTAAACGACATCTTGAGATTTGAGTACGTTGAGGAGTCTGGTTGAGGAAATCGATGGTCGACGGCAGGGCCAGTAGAAACGGAAACAGCGGCTCGAAAATCAGAACCGGAAGAGGTAGCTGTCATGGCTTTTATCAAGGAACGTTCCCAGCAATCTCCTGCGGTGGATCTTGGAAACTACGGAAAACCGAAATTGAATCTGGGTTCTCCCAAATGCAAATACAGTGTGCTTATACAACTGTGCGCTTCTTGCTCGTTATTGACCATACAGAACTTAAGGACTCCTGGAATCTGGTGGGATTTCTCTAAATATGTGGTAAGCCTTTCTATATAAACACATTCAACATTTTTTTTTGTTAAGATCATAACTTTTACGGAACAAAGATCGACTTATCACGTGTTTCATAATTGAGTAACTATTCGCTCGCATATCGGATAGTTTCCTTTGAAAGCTGAGGGCAGAAGCCGACGTAGAGCCGTAAACATTTCTTATAAAGAGCATGTCGTTGGTAGGATCTCTTGAAGAATGACCTAGTTTACACCGTATGTTCTTAAAGCATGTTTTACTTCGTAATGTGTTAAGGGATCAAGAGGGCCACTAAGCAAAATCTTGTACTTTTGACGAAGTAAAATATTTACAACAGTCGTTCTGTTCCGCAGCATTTATCAGCGTATTATCTTTACAAGTACTGAAGCATTACTACATTCGCAAGATATGAGGAAATGTGTCATTTCACAGAAATGTTATATGATTGCCTCACTACATCTGTAAATATGCGAACATTTATATAAATTACTGTCCCTTTTTGTTTGCATTTTTCTGATGATTTTTCATGCAAGAACGCCTTCACCTCTGTTTTTCGACATTTATATTAGTATGTGTACAGTGCATGTGTATGCCTTAGTTTTTGGCTGGTACTTAGTAACTTATTATGTCGTTAACGGCATGATAAGGAGAGTTTTAAGCAGAAGCATATATAAGCGTTTTACACGCTATAAATAGTTTTTGTTTAGTCTCAGAATTGCATAGTTGAAGTTTACATTCATAATTTTATAGCTTATATTTGTGTATTTTACACTGTTAATTGAAAGTGGTTGCTTTCATTCGTTATCTCGTGTTACGAAACAAGAAAATTAACTGGAGATAGTATTTTTGGAACTGGGTGATAACTTTTTTTTTTAGGAGACTTGGCGTTTTAAAATAATAGGATTCCATTCTGCATATAAGTAGGAAGGTCATTATTAATATTATTAGTTAATTAAAGTTAAATGTAGATCATACTGTATCTCTATATACTAAACATTCCTCAAACTGAGTTGGTCGAACCACGATGGCAGATTCCCGAAAAGCAGAGCTGAATAAAAACTGTGGATATAAAATGGCCGAAACGCGCTCTGTGTTTACTGTTAAGTTGTGTGAGGGAGGGCGTTGATAAATGCGCTTAGCAATAACGCGTTTTGTTCTGGCCCGGAAGTTGCGAGTCTGTTATCGTTTCTGGCGCGAGATGTAGAGATTCGAGCGGAAATATAACAACCCCAGTGGGCTTTAATACACACGCTATGGGGCGAACCACCTGTTGGATGTGCCTAATAATGTATGGGCAAACTCGCCGCCGAAATGTGCAAACACTGCACAAAGTTTTAATTATAACCACAGCGGGTTGATGGACCGTTAAACAGCACCGCGGAGGAAAAAAATTACGAAGGCAGAAATAAAGTTACTTCAGCCTGAAATATTAAATGTATTACGGTACATTAAAAGCAGTCACCTTTATCTCAATAATGTTAGTGAAGAGCAAGACCCTCGTTACAATTTATTGTTATACAAGTTATTGTCTAACGAAATACATTACAAGCACTGCTACAGAACAACACAAAAAAGCGCAACCCACATTTTTTGCTATTATAACTTGTAGAATGGCACCCAAAACCTAACATATTTTTGCATGCTTGTAAAAACACGAGTAGGTCGGCGAGAATTATTACATTCGGAAACGTTAATTTTGAAAGAGCTCACTCAAGAAATTGCAGTGGGAGTCTTCAGATTTCATTATAGTTGCCTAGAAAATTACCTACTTGGTAGGTTAGGACGAACCAATATGTCGAGGTATTGAATGATATAAAACAAACCGCTGTTTTGAAAATGTAGTGGACAAAATATACACAATGTCTACGCGAGTTGCAAAGACCGAGAGGGCAAGCTTCACGCAATTAGTATTTCTTACCAAGGTTTGGTAGCTATGGTCGCAAAAGTGTCACGTTCATTTGGCGAGTAAACCGTACGGGTGTACTCCGGCATTACTAAATAATTTCTGTACAACGGTTCGTTCACCAAGTAGTCGGAGCCTTCTGTAATCGCGAGTTGCCGACGGCTTCAGGCTGTGTGCGTAAACGTGCGACGTAAAACGCAAACTGTGATTTTTTTAACGTTACTTCTAGTCAGGAATAGTTTCGGTATTTTGGACAACATTGTAGTTTCACATGAGGCATTGTTAACATAGTGTGCCATTGTCAAAATAGCAGGACACGGGACGTTAATGACACATTTTCATGATCTCACAATCCCAATTTTGGTGTTTGGTGTGCAATTTTACGTTGCGTTACAACCTAGTAAACTAGGTTCTGCTAACCGGTATTGGATTTACAATTATATGCAGGTAAAACGGAATGCAGTTGCTGGTATGGTAGCGAATATACACACACAATTCGAGGTATTTAACTGACGGTGATATACAGAAGTACAGGATGTTTCAAAAAGATTCATCCGATTTCAAAAAGCTACATCATTTAAACTAAGGAACAGAGAAGTATGCGGTAAAGAGTGTGAAATAGATGTATGGAAATAAAGTCTTGCATTCACTCTCGAAAAGGAAATGGAAAATAACACTTTTCCTTCATGCATAGTGTTGAGTGACGGGGCCTCGTTTGATCTCAGTGGTACGATCAACCTCCACAACATATGCATATTGGTATGCTCAACCTACCAACGTACGTATATTGATACGATCAACCTTCACAACATACGCATATTGGTACGATCAACCTCTACAGCATACGCATATCGGAATCACAGCAGCCAGATGTCGTAGTCGAGGATGAGAGAGACTCCCCTAAAAGAGAACGTGTTCTGCGCCGTTTCCTGAGAAAAGGTTTACGATCCTTTCTTTTTTCCTGACAATGCTCTCACGGACTGGCTTTTCCTGCTGTTGCAGGCAGATTCCGCTTAATTTCATTTTCCAGCAGTATGGAGCACCACCGCAATGGCACTTGAAGGCTACAACATTCCTGAGCAACGATCTTCCACTACGATGGATCCGCCGTCAGGGACCTACCTGCTGATTTCGCGTTACACCACTGGCCGCCAAGGTCATCCGATCTCATCTCCGATTTTTTCTTGTGGTGGTTTGTAAAGCTTAGCGACAGCAATGGCTGCAGTAACAACATACATGTTAGCTAATGTGTGGGACGAGTTTGACTATCATGTCAATGTTTGCCATGCATCTGCAGGGGGCCGTATCGAGCATTCATGATAACTGTATGTAAAACTTTACTGTCAGACATGTATTTCACCTTTCACCACATGGTTCTCTTTCCTTATTTTAAAAAAAAATACAGCCTTTTGAATTCGAACTATCCGTTTCGAAAAATCCTATATTTATGGCCGTTTCTTTCACAATACCCGATACCACAAGATTGTATCAAAATTAGGGTTGTCTAAAACAGAATACATTAACGAATATGCCATAATACTTGAATGAATTGCAAAATAACACCGAAAGGTGCGGTATGGGCACACTCCACGAAAAACTTCGCCCGTAAGGAATATGTTTGCGCTCATATTATACTTGCACATGGGAAAATTAATGTAGGTCTTATGTTTTGTAGATCCAAAGTATTTTAATTTGGTTTTGGGTATTATCTGCTCACTCCGAATTACTATGCTTTGTGTTCAAATGTACAGAAAACATAATAAAAAATGTACTTGGACTATTTTATGGTGCCAATCTTTAAAAAAAATGGACGATTGTAATTTTAGAGAGCTAAAAATTACTAATAATTGTATTCTTCATTAAAAAAAAAAAAAAAAAAAAAAGCCATGTTTCTCAATAATCGCAAATGGGCAAAGAAATAGTTAGCTATGGAAAAAGAGTATCAAAATATTATTCGAAATACTTTCTGCGGTTAAAAATAAATCATGACGAAAGGAAAAGTCGGGGGGCAGAAGAATTTGGCAGCAGTGTCTGCTGAAGAAGGAAATATAATCATGCGCCACTACATAATCAAAAGTTGGTCCTGGAATGGCAGTCTTTTATCCTGGCAAGTGATCAATGCAGAGACAGAAAAGAAGACTAAACTCAAGTAAGATGAAAAATAATAAGGATGTTCTTTTGTTCCCTTGACTGATAACGTTAGAAATTGACTGGATTCCCTTCGTCCCATAAGACCGGAGTAAGACAGGGAGCGAAAAAAAGGGTCCAAAAAAAGAGGAGCAAACGCGAATATAAATGACTTTTACAAGGCCTTTTATGGCGCGCTGTGAAAGGGAGAAAATCCAGTAATAGCCAGAAGACTTGCATAGAGTAAAGCTATAGAGAATATTACGTACTAATTGGATTTTACATGCATTTCCCTCTCTTCTTGTCCACGGTATTAAAATGAGAACAAAAGCCTCAGAAGTTTTTATGAGTAAATCTGCATAGCGACGATGCTGACGGTAGAATATTCGTAGCTAATACCTACCAGTGGTTTGATGTACACATGTGAGCACATATTAGATAGAAGTGAAAATTAAACCAAGCAGACCATTTTAAGTAGGTGGAAGGATTGGATAGACATTTTCTATGTCGGAATACCAATACTTTAATATAAGGTATAAATTATAATATCTCTGTGTATAGTAAAAGAAAATAACTAATAACACATAATTATTTACTCGAATCACATAATAATAACCCACAACTACATTAGACACAAATATCAATTAGTGATTCACTAAATCAAGTGATATTTCAAAACGTTAGTGGATCTAGATTTATGACAACAATGCGGCAGGCAATGGTAAACCACCGCAGAATTATCCTGGCTACAGTATCTCCATCAACGTGCCTATACCTCGAGCTTCTTCAAGCCTTCGGGCTATCCTCTCACCATATATCATAAACTATCCAGTAAAAATAATTACAGTAATGGCAATGCTACTGTGAACTGGTCTGACTGCCGCTGCCGTGCCACTGACTGGCTCGCTGCATGCTACAGCGATTGTTGTTACGCTGCCATTGATGCTAGTTCTGCTGCTTATTGACATTGTATTTTCGCATGATTTCGATATTAAATTAAAGGTGTATGATCAGTAGCACAATTGATTTTTTGATGTAAATAAGTCTTTAAAAATTTGCTACCAGAGTGGGAGGCAGTCCAGAAAATCCGATGATAACAAAATCGAGCGATAAAGTTTGGTATTGCAGCTCCAAATATATCGTATACATTCAAAATTCAATGACACCACTCGATTACCAAATGATCAAAAAGAATATGTTACGTTGAGAGAGGACTGCGAAGCATCGCGCGACGCTGGAAAAAAAAGGGGGGGGGGGGGCACAATTAAGAGAAGATGCGACGATCGTTTAAGTTTCAATCGACAGCTCTCGTCAAGATAAATCGATTGCGTGCATAAGAACATTTGTGTGGCGAGGTTACGGTGAAATTGTAGGCGTTTAATATAAAATATTAAGAAAACTTAACACAATTTCTGTCTATACTCGTCAAAAAGTCAAGTCGAAATACAGAAATTGTATACGGTTGGAAAGAGTGTCTCAAAAGCAATCCAGTGATACTCAGAAAACCCCATATGCTAAAGTGAAGCGGTGCCAGGAACGTAAAATAAACACCAGGGCGTCCGAGCGCGTCAACGTAGAAGTATTCACGGAAAACAAAACGGCCGTGTCCCCAACACAGCCAAAAACAATTTTTTGTATTAATTTTTCTGGGCATTTGGAGAAAGTAATTTGTATATACATTTCGTTTGTGTGATTAATTGTGCCCCTGTTTAAATTTTAAGTTTGCTTAGTGAGAATAGCTACGGCCTCAAACTATAATGTGTCCGCACACTAACGACCGTACGCCTCATTGGCTTGCGGTGTCTGCGGCGTTGATAACATGAGTAATCACAAGAAACACACTACCGGTACGCTAGCGGTGAAAGATAAAAGTTGGCCAACTCCACCAGCAAGTAACTACACAGCACAATGGCAATGACATCATGGTCACGTGGACCAGACATATATCAGGAAAGCAATGTTAGTGGATCTAGATTTATGACAACAATGCGGCAGGCAATGGTAAACCACCGCAGAATTATCCTGGCTATTCGGCTTAGGTATGACAGTATCTCCATCACGTGCCTATAGATGGCTACCCATACTTTCTTCAGCAATAAGTATATGTTGTGTGCGGTCATTGCTGGAATACGGTTGGTAAACCGTTTTTCGACGTCACCTACTCTCAACCATCAGTTTAATTTCCATCAGCATTCCATCAGTGAGCCATAAATGGCATGCCAAGTGTCATGTTAGCAGCAGTCAGCCATTACAGGTCAATTTGTGTAAACCTGTAAGTATTCAGTCCCAGCGGTCATCCAGCAGTGCCAGTAGTAAAACCACAGACGGCCGACTGTGGCTTGCTACACAGGAAGTATCACTTACATAACTACACAAAACACTATGGTTGTTTCTCGGATAGACACATACTCGACACATATGATTATAATATCACTGCACAATCACTGCTGCTCTACAAGGGTCAGGTTTCTACATGATGTGTGACATGCGAGGTAAAACTGACTGACTGAACTTCCGGTGTGCTTGGAAACATATGTGTTGACTGTGTACACTATATTAGTGCACCAAGATTTTTGTTTGATATGATGATGTGGATAACAAAGGTGAAACTAGAACTACTGACTGATTATGATAAGTACATGATATTCGAGGCAGCAATCTGTGTAGGAGTGGCTCAATGTGTGAAAGGACAATGAAAAGCAAACAACAACCACCTCTTGAAATGTTCGACTCCTCACAGACATCGACCTATCTACAGTATGTCGATGCCAACAACCTTTATGGAAAAGCAATGTCGCACCCAATGCCTAAGTGTGACTTCCAGGGTGTGACACCGATATAAAGAATGTGGTTGATGACTCTGATATAGGTTATATTTTAGAGGTAGATGTTCAATATCCTACCTCCCTGCATGAAGATTATATGGACTACCCTTTTCTGCCAGTCAATGAGTGTCCTCCAGGCTCAAAGCAGAAGAAACTTCTCGCAATGCTGGAAACCAAGACTCACTATGTTGTACACTATCATAACTTGAAGCAAGTTACGGTGCATGTGTTAAAACTGAAGAAATTACACTGTGACCTGTTGCTCTCCTAGATTCTTTAGTTGATACCTTTTATAGACATGAATACCAGGAAATGTCAAGCTACTAGCAATGATTTCGAGCGAGATTTTTTAAACAGTCAGATAACTCCACCTTTGGGAAGCTTATGGAGAATAAGTGGAAAAGGCAGAGTATGGAATTGCTATGCGACGAGCAATGCATCAAGAAGATGACAACGAAACCATCATTCAAGAATAGAATGATCTACAGCGAATCACTCGTACTTGTGAAACTGGACGAAGAAGGCATTCTTTTCGATAAGCCAATCGACGCTGGTTTTCTGTCCTGTACCTATCGAAGACAGTGATGTATGAATTCCACTACAATGTCATGAAGAAGTACAGCAACAAAAATCTTCACCTCACATGTATGGACAAGGATACGTTCATCTATGGAACAATAACAGATGACTTCTATTACGACTTGGCTAGTGATCCTGTGTTTCTGAATGTGTTTGATAAAGCTGCTACCCCACCTCTCACCCTTGCTACTCATCTGTCAACAAAAAATAGTTCGCCAATTTAGGGATGAGTGTAATGGGTTGGTGATGAGTGCTTTTGTGGGCCTGCGAGTACAAATTTATTCGTACAAATGTGATGGCAAAGAAGCAAAAAGAGTCAAAGGTGTGCAAAAGTGTGTTGTGAAGAAGGATATTACTCTTCAAGATTACTTTACTGTTCTGTAGGAACATACCTCAATCAGATTCAAGATGCATAATATAGTATCTCATCGCATACTTCATTCTTAGTGTTACAACACTTTATCACTAACTTGGATGGATGATAAGAGGTTCATAATGAATTAAAGTGTATGTACATATGCTGCTCACGGCTATGAAGAAGATCTGTAAATATGTTTGAATTGATACAGACCAATATTGCTCTGTTGCTCTACCATGAAGATATATATGATACCAACAGGAATTTGATGTTTCAGCCAGAGAAGAGAGATGTGAAGCACTTGAAACTCTTGTTTGCTATCTGCGCTGTAACATATGAGGTTTAGTATTGAAGTTATTAATTTTCCACTTATCTCCAGTTAATCTCATTCTTCACTTACATGATTTCTCCATGTTTTTGGCGTCAATTTATTTCTCTTCATTGTTTTATTTAATGTATGCATTTTTTCTTTAGTTTTTGCATTGTTTTCCTTCAGTTTCGATGATTTTTCCTTTAGTTATGATGATCTTTTCTTAGTTCGGCACTGTAAGCTCGCCTGCTCAATACTGTCTGGATATTGGAGAATTATTATTGAGCTTGCTATGTGAAATTAATTACGATTTTATAAATAATTTACTGCTCTCCAATATGGCTGTTAGAATGTTGTGTACACCAGTCCCAGTGCCTGAAGATATGTTAGCATTGTTACAATGTGAGCAGTAAGAGCGAGAGCAATGTTTCATCATGTGTGTTTATCTGAATACAAAAATGTCTGGAAGTTGTTTGTTTCTAAAGTTACCATTACATACTTCTATTATCGCTCTCAGATGGACCTAGGACGAAAGAACAAGATGTGCATGGCTCTAATCAGCGACACTAAAAGTATTAAGAATATATATTTCAAGAAAGTAATTCAAATAAAAAAATATTATTAATTACTGTTTTGGCTTACTATTTTATGAATAAATAACAAAGACATTAAATTACAACATTTTATTTCTTAGTTTAATTCTCAGCTATCATATGATATAGCACTAATTATATTTTCATTTTACACTAGTTTGCCTTTGATGATCTATGCACATACAAAATATTTATTTACATACAGCAAACTATTATCATCTGCGATTAAATAAATTTATATGACATAGACACATTTCCTCCTCTTCATAAATACCTAAAAACGAATTTTTTAAATATAAATAAATTATAATTAATCTGCCTAGCATGATATTCATCGACTTAAGCCAAGATGGTGTGTGGAGCGTATGAGCCAGATGTATACTCTAGTGGACTAACACTTGTAATAAAATGTTCATGAAAGAATGATGATGATGATGGATGGTGTATGCTGCAATGTCATCTTTTGCAACCCTACTCTCCAGACTGCCCCGATAGCCGAGACAAAGTTATACACAAAGTCTAGCAATTTGATTGTGCACTCCTGCAGATAATTTTTTGAGCTATCACAGTGCTCCTGGGTGTCACTCGTCGACTTATATTCCAGAACCAGCATCGCATTCGATTAATCGCATGGGCACGCCCCTGGTGTGTCGTTCATCGACTTATACGACAACGAAGATGGTGGACGACAGATTCGCACTCTGGTTGACGACATACAAGATGGAGTATGCTACTGATGCACTCTATCTGGCGATGAAAGAACTAGCAAACAAGACAACATTTCTGACTACAGCAGACGAAACAAGATGACCACCTACAGCAGACGAAACAAGATGTCTGCTCTTTGAAATTCAAGATGGCGAGTTAAACAAAGGTGAGAGATCCACTGGCAACAGAATGAGTAATGGGGTAGCACATTCTTGTAGTCATAAACAAAATAACCGACACCAGTGACCCTAGCAGGCAGCAGTCGAACGAAGGTCATGAGGAAACTATCTAGATTATGGGCGAAGAAGGCGATAGAGAGATGTAACAAGGGAGAGAGAGGAAAGAAGGAAAGGGAGAGACAAGATGAAATGACAGAGCATGAAATAGCAGAATGGAATGACAGAGAGACAAGGTGGAATGACAGATAATGAAGTAGCAAGATGGAACGGCAGAGAGACAAGGTGGAAGTACAGAGCATGAAGTAGCAAGGTTGAATGACAGAGCATGAAATAGAAAATTCTAGAAACAACATGGCGACTGGAAATAATATGGCGGCCAGAATGACATAGCAGGAGGTGACGTCATCCAATATGACGGATGTCTGTCTAGCTCTCCAACCACAAACTGCTTGTTCCAGAACATACCAAAACCCCCAACTTATGGCTAAAATGAAATATATTTATTGACAAGTATTCCAAATTAGAGGGCGTTCAAAAGTGCTCACTTTACCTTCAATAGCCTATATCACAAGTTACATGCTTGGTTCTGAACGTTTATAATAAAATAAAGTCCTTGACGGGTTAACATGTTTCGCAGCATTTATTGAGTTTTCTCTTGTGTCCAGACCTAGTGAAACTATTGGACGCAAAACAACATTGTCGTGTTGCGTCAGAATTTCCACAGATATACAAAACAGCTTTAGATAGTGTGCACACTTTTATCTTGACGCATCGCACACTACTAGAAAAAAGTACTGCAGACTAATACTTCATAGCGAACGGCAAAGCGTTAGCGAAAATCGAGCCCGTGAACATGGACTGGATATCGAGACGAAGGATAGGCACTCAGCGACGAAAGGAAATGGGATTGGAATGGCGGGCAGAAACATTTGTTAAAAGAGCAAGCATAGTGCGCTCTCTTGAATCGAACTCCAGCAGCGTTCACGACCATTCTTTAGCCAGTTACTCTTTCAAACGCAGCCTGGGATATTTCCACAACACCGTTTAACGCAACACAAGTTTAATTGGGCGGCTTAACTTACTTTCTTTTTTTAAATTTTTTTCTTTTTCCTTATAAACTTGTGTTTATTTAAAACTTCCACCTCCTTGAAGTGTAATCCTTTGGAGCGTAAAAAAAAAATCCACTCGAAACACCTTTCGGTCCCTCTTTCCGACCCTCCCAACCCGCCGCCATCCCATTAATGACGACGATTCCATGAAAAAAGTTTCCAATTTGGTCCCGAACCATTCAGCTGTTTTCTTCGCTGCGCGATCTCTTTATCCAAACAAACCTTTTCAGATGGCCGTGCCGGACTACTTCAAACGCAACCGTGCGTCTCAATGGAGAGTGGGAGGTTCTTTTCATAAGGGCCACATCCCTTCCCGCCCTTCTATGCCCCACACGATTCCACGTTATTTTCATTACGATGCGCAGTGGCCACGTAGTCAAATGCGTCCCCAACCAATGGGCTGCCACCTCGAGAGCGCTTCAAAATGCTGTTTGACTGTGGAAGCGAATTCCCTTGTAAACCCATTCCCCCTCCCCCCATCACCGTCAACCCAAAAAGCGATGGCTGACCGAGATAAATTTAATTAATTTTTATAAAAGGGTGGAGGGAGAAATAACGGCGCTACGAGAGGCAAATTGAAAGTGAAACTTCCACGAAATTAACTAGTGCTTCATCCCCCCATCAACCCAGCACAAACCATTTTTAAGCCAACGAATGTCTAGCGCCGACAATGATTTATCACACTGCCAGTAGCATGTTATTTTTTCAAAGTTGTACAACGCTCACTCAGTCGAATGATTCTTTTCACCATGAGCTTTGACTCACCATGCTCGAAATGTAACGAGCACAAAGAATTCCATTAATTTCAGGAACTTGCGGCTCGCAAATTATGATTCGTTTATGTTATAAACCATCACTCCGGTAACTTTCATAAAGTCATCAAATGGAACCAGTTAAAAAGTGGCCTGGTTATTTCTGAAGTTCATTGTGATTCTAGCTGTAATTCCACCACAATACGGCAAAATTTTGACGTGACGTCTTACAACTCAGTCACTCATGTTCAGAAAATGAGCGTCACGAAATTTTGGTCTCCGGTCCGTGGCAATTACACGTTGAGAATGAGCAGTACGTTAGTTTTCGAATTTGGAATTCGAAATTTTCCGCGGTAAGAGCGGAGGACAGTCGGAAAAAGTTGCTTGTTAGTAACGGAAAGTTGGTTATTTTATTACTGAATGGATATTTATGCACAATGCTTACCTATCTAAATAACAATATCAAAATGGCAAAAAAAAAAAAAAAAGAACCTATTTGAATTAAGTTTTTATACATTTATCAACTAATGTTCCAACATCGTTAAATATTATCAACACTTTATATAATTTACTGTTCAATCATAAATGATACAAGTGCCATACTTCCTGTGTAACTTTCGGAATTCCGACCGACTGCATCACAGATTTTCCTGGCATGTGATGCATGCTCATAAGTGACACGTTGAAAATGTGTGATGACTCTACACACAGACACATTGTAATCAGCGTTTTATTGTAATGTGGAACATAATCAATGCAAAGAAAACTGAACTACAAACAATGCGTATCGAGGAGTATTTTCAGGCCCACACAACATTCATAGAGCACCGAATAAGTTTATAACTTAATATAGGTGAGCAACCCTCCTGGAGGGGGTGAGACGATCCTCCCTGGCCAAAGCGGGGTGAGAAGTTTTTCATCGGCTGGAGGACTTATGCCCGGTTGCACCAACACCTTCCCCGATCTGAGATCCAATGATCCTAGTTCTGAACCAGGATGCAGTTTGATCTTGGTTCCAATGTAAAAAATATTTGCACCAACGAAATCTTATGATTCTGGATCTCCGATTCGTCGATATTGGTTCCAAAGTGAGAGATTGAGATTAAGTATGAGACAAATTTTACTATTGGTTCGTAATATATGACGTCATAGAAGTAGGCGTATTTTTCACTATAGATAGAACTAGCTTGCGATGTTTGATATGCTTTAAGTGAAATATTGTTGTACCAATCTTACTGAATAATATTCAAGTGAGTATAATGTTGTTTTGATTTCCCAAGAAAACAAAAGAACGTAGTTCTATTTGTTGGCGTATTTTCAAACTACATTTGTTGACGACGGCTGCTGATCTCGGATCGTGATTTCGAATCGCCAATTTCGGCAGTTTGAAATGAACTTCATCTCGATCTCCAGTCCAGCTCTGAACTAGAATGCTGCAACAGTTTTCTGTGTCGATGTTAGTTCCTTTTTTGAATCGAGTTTCAAACTACAATGGTGCAACCGGCCATTAGGCAAGAGACAAGGCGAACTGAGGTACAGGTCTCTCTGAGAAGAGAGAGATAGATAGAGAGAGAGAGAGAGAGAGAGAGAGAGAGAGAGAGAGAGAGCGAGAGTGAGGTGCTGCTAATATAACCGGCGTTGAATCGCCGAGACGCGAGTTTTGATCGCGGACCACGGCTTTAGGAATTTAGTAATTTCTGCATTAAGAGCCGACAAGCAAGCAGCCTTGGTCGTGTTGCGTGGGTTGTTACTACCACGTATTCAATACGGTACAATTAACCTAAAATTAATTTATTGACTGTTTAAGCTACCTGAGGCATAACCCACCTAGACAATAGACACTATGATAATTAATAGGCAAAATTATTGATATCTGGTCCTGAGCGGAGTGCCACGACCGGAGAATGCATCGCAAGTGATACACTTGTAGAGAGTAAACCAACGGATTTCGAGATGTATCTCAGTATACTGTTGTAAAAATAGGCGGTGAGTTCGTCATCCTGGCTCTACGAGCTGTCCAACTTCTCGAGGTAAATTGATAATCGATATTGAGTAATCGATCACTGTAGGAAAAGAAGTTATGGAGGAGTTGTCCTCTCTCTTCTTCCAACATACGGCGAAAGATGGGCTAGGACGCAGGTGGCAGCACGTGCGTATTTGGCGCTCATTAATAATGAATGAGTCGTGCGGGGGCGATGGAGGCGTAGGGAGAACGAAGCTCCCTCGCCACAATGAGACGCCGGCATGCATCATTCATGAGGAGCTAAGTACAGGAATTAGGCGCAAGACGTTATTTCACCGTAGAGGCAGGGCGGCCCTAGGGGGTAAACACTAAGATATTCCGGGGCGAATGGCTGTCTTTTTCACTTTCTCGCTACATAGAAAATGTTTTATGGTGACGGCTACGGAGCTTATGCACGAGATTTTGATGTGTTACGCATACAGGGAGAAAGAATTTATATAACGCCCTCGATGTGAGACGCGCCGTACTCGTAATCATGGTACGTTGTAAGTTATGCCAAGGCACGCAATATTTTTCTATTTGCTGTCAACACTTCAAAAGCAGTGCACCGTGCCTAGCTGAATAATTCTACGTGTCTAGAGTACTAAAGAACTGAAGGACAGATGCACAAATGTCACGCCCATCAAATGCCTCAACGCCTCCTGGTGCAGTGTGCAAGTTGCGACCACTTAAGTAGCGATCATGTTCTATCATGATATAGTGAAAACATGCTCTACGTTTACATATTAGCTTAAAATTTATTTTGAAATTTGGTAACTAAAGATTACAGGATAATACCCATTTTAGCCAATTCAAGTTCCAAAGATGATACGCATTAAAAAATAGCCAGACTTTATAGGATAATTTTAAGAAGTTTTACAATGAAAGGCAGATTCACAAATGTTTTTCCATACCACGGAGAGTTAAGGTAAATTCCCGGTGGGGTCAAAACCCTGGGTTTCGCATGTGGGAAACATGGAGGGCGTTACCGTTACAGGGTTGTTCCCATTTAAGCCACAATGTTTCCCAGTTGCTGATGAATATTCATCTCGCTTCACCTCCGTTGGCAGTACAGCCAAATTGTTCAGTGTCACAGACACACAAACACACATGTACACACATCCATTTTTAAGTTTATTATACAAGGTATTTTTATTGAACTTCATGCCGAAATTCAAACCACGGCGTCTACGGGCTAGTATAAACAATAGATTCTAGTACTAAAATGTTAAGAAAATGAATCATATTTTAAAATTAAAACTGAAGTTAGCAAAACAGTGCTGGTGTAACCGGCGACTTTCACCCCCAGGTAGGAAAGGACGGCCACTCTCGCGATCGAAACAGGAAAAGAACGTACTAAGTACATAATTATACCATTGGTGAAATGTCGGCACGGTGGGGTGTCGTACGGAAAGAAAAGGGCTGTTCAGAAAAGGCGCTTTTCGGAAAAATAAAATTTTTTTCTCGGAAAGTGGTACAATTCCACTCTACTAAGCACACTAAACACGAAATTATTACACTTGAAAATCATTTGTGGGGAAACTCCAAGCTTCACGCATGTGTGAAGCTTGGAGTTAAAACACGCATAAACACATAAAAAAGCCGGTGTGCCTTGAATCACTGTTTTTGGGATTAACTCCCCTGCGGGCACTGAGGACTCTCGTTCGGTGCGTAATTTTAGACTAGCTTGAACAGTAATTTTATTTGGGAAAGTGCTACATTTGTTCCTTAAATTGTTATTCTACCAAGGGACATATTCTGGCGAGAAAGTGACGAGGGCAATGCACTCGGAGATAAGTGTGAACCTAATGTATTGTGATCAGTCGAAGGTTGTAAACATTGTTATACTGTTGTCGTAGTTGTCAGCGGACCGCCAAGCTGCTTTGACACGCTGCTACTCAGGCAATCGGGAGGTAATAATCGCCTGGGTAAAATTCGCCTGCTACACCGGGAGTCCGCACCTTCACCTACCTACGTGCACAATAAGTTACATAACACGAAAGAGCCTGCACATAGGACGCCATATACTCTAGGTACGTGAGCGCTGCTAGTGGTTGCTTGTTAGTACATGTGTGTCAAATTACATGAACAATCGGAGATGAGCAATTGTGTAATGAATGCTCATAGAAGGGATTACATTATATTTTTAGAAACAAACAGTAGCATTGGCGATGTAGGGTTTGCACTTTTTTATCAGATTTATTTAAAAGTGCTCACTTTATCGTGAATAGCCTTTACCTAAAAACACAGCCACAGAAACTTATGTTAAGCCAATCAGCTTCTGTCGGCACGATCTGAAATTTTATTCCTTTCTGTACCCACTTTTCGCTGCAACACAAACACCTCTTCGGCTCTTGGAACTTGTTAAAGAGAGTTAAATACTCATTTCAAAATAATCACCCAGAAGCACTCGCAATAAGTCTCGACTGGCAAAAAAATACACATCGGCCACGTCTTGAATACAACTTTTCAAGACATCTCGTATATTGCAAACATTCTTTACAAGAAGTTCTTCAAAATATAAAAAAAACATCACTACCACACTGCTGTATTTTTTAATGTACTCCGTGAATATCCCGAAATTTGTATGGGAATCTGCTGTGTTTTCTGCAAACTTTCCTCCGATAAAATGACAGTGTCACCCATGTAAGTTCAATGACTAAGCTGAGTCTACAACATCATCCTCGGATATGCCCAAGGACATTGAAGTGCTGATTGGTGCACGTGACCCTGTGAAGCCACGGCCTACGTCCGCTTGTCTGCGTGTCCTAGGTCCGAAGTTCACTGACGAAGTCATACTTTTTCCACAGATGTCCGAAACTTCGTTCCTAGATAATGGGACGTTTTAATGTCTTAGTTATTCAAGTTTAAGTTTGCGAAAACACACATTAATAATGTGAATACAAGGAAATAGAATAAAATAAAGTTAACAAATACACCGATAAATTTCTGTACTGTCAAAATGCATGTTATAAATTACATGAAAACCAAAATATACCAAAACTCTATATTACACTGAAAAGTAATTAAAAACGACCTAATTGTCATAATCTTCAAATTGATAATTTTTAAAATTTTAAATCCTTTGTAAATGTGCTTGACTTGACTAAAATCTTATTTACAAACATAAGGTTTAAATTTGGTGGTTGCTGCAATCTGATCGTATGTTTGCACAATCTTTGACGTGGGTACAATAATTGTATACATGTAATCTGTTGAACTACACATCAGCCTAAGGGACCATAGAGGAGCAATGCCTTAAAAAAATTACTTCAATCAGTACTTTCTCCATAAAAAAGTAGCCGAGTAAAAACAAGACATTTATGCTGAATAACAATTTGAGAGACAAGAGAGTTTCCTGTAAGGAGCAATATTTACATATATTTTCCAAAATTCAATACATTAGTTTTTTAACCTTCACAAAATTGCAAAATTATCTTATTTAAATTTAAATTTATATTTTGGACGAAAGTGGAAAAGGTCGCCATCATATATTTTTTAACCAGCAATATTCTCGATTCACCATTTAATTTATAAATTCAAAGTTCAATCTCTTTGGCAATCTACATGGAGAAACGCATTAGATCTACCATAAAAAGAGATTAACATAGTTTTCTCTCAAAAACCTTTGAAAATTTACATCATTTTCTAGCAGTTTCAAGCGTAATTTATAAAATCTCAAAAACTGCCTCGGGGATCCTATATTGTCCCCTTAAACAAAGCAATACGCATTTTAATTTTAAGTCCAGGAGCTGCAAAATTCAAACGCTCTCCTCCCCAAGCGGGAGTCTACTCCATTACATCTTAAATAAAAAACTATCACGATTTATTATTTCAAAGATTTGGATCTGCGCAGAGGTCACTATAGTCTTTCAATGGTCCGCATCAGTAACTCGGAAGCGCTGCTATTCTTCGCGCCGACACTACAGGCGACACCAGCGCTCGTGGCGGCAACTCGGGAAGCCTTCCGCCACGTAGGTGGCAGCCGGTAGTATACCTCCGGGTCGTGATGACGTGAACCCCTCGCTGCATTTGCGGAAGGCACGGGCAGTGCTGCCAGACTCACCAAAAAACTGGCATTTGTACCAGATTTTCTCTTTTGGTACCAGGTACCAGACTTTTTATCATTCTGGTACGCATATATACCATATTGTTGATGGTATCAAAGATTTTCCTCAAATTTACGGATGTAGCGAAAGTATCGGTTAATTTAAATTATTTTACTCACCAAAAAAAAAAAAATGATTCTGTATCACAAACGTTTAAGATTATTTTATATCATATTGTACTTTTAGTTTGCAGCCATAGTGTTAAATCAGACTATATAAACATACAGTTTTTTTTAGATTTATTAATACCAACGTATTAGGTTTTTAGTGTTTAAGATAATTAAAATTTCCATTTTGTAAAACGGAGTACTGGTAATTACCGTAATCGCTGTACACTCTGAAAAAATATATAAAAATAAAATCTAACCAATAGCAATCCAAAATACAAAATACAATTTATCGCTGTTTGAATATTGTGCTAATTTCATTTAGGACTTAAAATTGCTGTGAGGTAACGATAACTGGAGAGCAGAGGGGGGAAAGGAGGCAGTGGCTTCATTTTATTAGAGTACCAGCATTTTATGGAGAATACTAGAATTTTACAGTGCATGGTACCAGAATCTCATTTTCCCCATCTGGCAACATTAGGCACGGGTCCACTTGACGGCCATCGTCGCACCGGTGTGGATAACTGCCTCGTCCAAAGCAGCCTACGACGGCTATTCTACAGCAACGTAAGGCGTCTTCTTCAGTGTTATGCAGTGTGAAGGTATAGGCTGTTCACGGTAAAATGAACACTTTTGAAAAACCTGTTTAAGATCTACTTGTATGCACGTTGCGTATTCCTCCGCTTTATGTAAAATTAACACTGCAACGGACCTTATCACTTTATACATGCGTCGGTCAAGCGAAACGGTGAAATTATTAGAAAATTAAATACTGAACAAATCTGCTCATTTTTATACTTCGATAGATTAAAAACCAGCAAAGGAAATAATTTAAGTGATATTTTTCTAAGGTTGATTTAAAAAGCGTTCACTTTATCGTGAACGGCGTTTAGGCATGTAGTTGGGTTCGACAGCGAGGTAATTAAAGACGGTGCAAGGTGCGCAAGGATTGGGGAAGTAATGGGAGGAAATCAGCCATGACCTTCGTTAAGGACCCATTCCCAGCATTCGCCTGGGGTGATTTCGGAAAACCACGGAAACACCGAAATCAGGATGGCCGAACCGGTAATCGAACCCGGGTCCTCCCGAACGCGAGTACAGTGAGTAACCACTGCGCCACCTCGCTCGGTATATGCAGTATGAGGGAACATCGTGTTCTTGCCTGTAGGCGTTGTCGTTATTTTCGTGAAAACTGCGTCGTGTTGGTTAGTGTGGTCGGAACATATTCGATGGAAGGATAATTTCGGGCAACATGAGACGCCCCGTTTCGAACTTTTGAAAAACGTCAGTACACCAACCTGCATGTATTTTAAACGGACACGCTGGCAGGCATATAAGCAGTCAAGTTGGTAACGATGGATGGAGAGTAGTTTAACGTTAAAAGTGTTCGGTAAATATTTGTTTATATTGAAATATTTTTTTTTTTTGCTTTGGGTTTATTTTAAAGTATATAAGCGCAATCATGAGCAAACTCGTAAAATATTTGCCTTTATAATCTCACAGTTTCAGTTGACCGAAGCAAGAACAAAGTTATCACACCCATGATAATGTTAATTGTACGTTTTGCGAAAGAACACACAATGTGAGTACGAATATATCTTAAGCTGGGATTTCAAAAGTGCTCAGTTTACATTGAGCAGCCTTTAATGAGTTATATATGCCATACAGTTGGGTGCGATTCTCCACTGGAAACCTATTCTAGCTTAGAGGGTAAAAGTGCCCTAGGGTGTGGCTATTAGGAATCCATTGACCATCTGTGAAAAAGGGGGGCGGGGGAGGATTTCATGAAGAGATAACGTCGAGACAAAGTTTGACTTTGAACACTTCTACATTTGTGTGTTTTGAGTGACTCGGCCTTTTATATGGCACGCCTTTGACAACTTTAAGCCAATAACTCACACTTGACATATGATGCTGTCTCGTGGGATCCGTTGGAAAGGTAAAATGGTTTCTCTCGATTACAAAAGCCAACAAATGACTGTTGATGGACGGAGTCGACAGGTTTGAGCGGCTCTTAACATCGGACTCTTGAGAGCCGATGAGGGTGAAACGAGATGAACATGGAGCAGCGTCGGGACAGGTGAGATCTCCGAGAAGATCCGCCGACCAGCGGCATCGTGCGGCACGATTCCCACGTGCGAAAATCCTGGAGCAACCCCACCCGGAATTAAACCTGGTTTTCCTTGGCGGAAGGTGAGTCGTCTGACCCCTACGCCACCGCGGACATTAATAATAACTGTCGGGTGTTCTCTGAGTATGTTATTGTCATTGAACTCACGGTCAATTGGATTCGTGATTCCTAAGTGTTCCTAGAAATGGCGTGAAATTGAAGAGGACGTAGAACGTAAAAGGAGATCGATTCCATTGTTATTTCCTCTACTGGCTGATGACTGAGATGATTAAAAAGAAAAATATGTACTACAGAGGAGGCAAGTGGTATTCTGGCAAAAATAACTGCAAATCATTGCCAAACAAAGTGCCTTTCTGGATTCTCTAACATAGTTTATTCCGATCCAGCATTTACTTTAGATATGCCATCTTCGTTGACCTATAGCCTTTATCGTACCTGATAAAATTAAGAAAGGGTTTAAAATCTGAATTGCATGAACAGCTAACCCACGCAAATGAAAGTACAAATTTATCTCATTTTTAAATTGTGTGGTCCTTTCCAAAATGTACTACATAGTATCTGTTTTTCAAAAAGATACTCATATACTCATTCAAATAATAATACAGATGTTTGACTGAGACTTCATGCAGGCTTTCTTGATGAAACGCTTCCTGCACATAATGAAATATGCACTCTGTTATCTGTAGCAATGTGACATATGCGAGATGATATAGGACGAGTAGAGCCAACTATCATACCCGGGGCACGACTGTAGTTACAGATATTAGACATGATAGGAGATGATATGGTAAGGAACAGCAGGCAGGATGACTAAATGCTGTTCACGATAAAATGAGCATTTTAGAAACGAACTTTAGAAAACAGTCACTGCCCCTGCGTGCATATATTTTTATGGGTGCTCTGAATTACATTCGCCCTTTAAAGTTGGTAACGATGAATGAAAAGTAGTTTCATATCTTAACGTCGAATAAAAAGTGTTAGGTAACCATTTATCATAAATTAAAATTATTATTTTTTCGCTTTCTGTTTTTAATGCACTCAAGTATAACAATTAGCAGATTTGTAAACTACGTATTTACTTTCTTAATAATTTCACAATTCCATTTGACCTATGCATGACTAAAGTGATGAGGCCCATGGCAATGTTAATCTATACTACTAAATAAAATAGAAGTGTCTATCTGTGATTTTAGAATTTTTCACTTTAAATAATTTTTTCATATATTATAATTGATAGCTAAGCCATATCTAATGTTAATTATTTTCGTGTCTGTCTGTCTATCTATCTGTCTGAAAGGATTTAATTCAAAAACCACTTACCGTATTGACATCAAATTTACACAGTATATAGATAATAGCCCCAGGCCAACTAAGTCTTCGTTTCATTGAGATATGTCAAACGGTTCCGGAAAATAAATGATGATCAGTGATGTAAATAGGTACTGGACTAAGCTTTTCTTAGGATTGCTGCATAAATAAAGGAATTGTTAAAAAAATATATTCCGTCATTTGTCCTTTCTTTTTTGTCTATGGGCTGTCCCTCCTTTCCTTCCAAATAGCCGTAGTAGCCCAGTGGCCAGAGTTATTCAAAGTGGGGCCGCAGTTACCTAGTGGATATATATATATATATATATATATATATATATATATATATATATATATATCCACTAGGTAACTAGGTAGGTATATATATATATATATATATATATATATATATATATATATATATATATATATATATATATATATATATATACAAAGTGGGGTCGCAGAAACTCATTGGGTAGAGAACCCAATAGTGGGGCCGCAGTAGCCCATTGGCTAGAGAACCCGATAGTAGGGCCGCAGCTGGTTAGGGGCTAGAACACCCAATAGTGGGGCCACAGTAGCTCAGTGGCTAAAGAACCCAATTAAAAAAGTGGCTAGATCAATTCAATTCCTAAATATCATGCTAAAATAAAACATGTGCGAAGTGATGGCAGGGTGTAATTTAATAACTCCATTAAACCTGAAAGAAGAAATATTAGTATTTTTAACATAAAAACTTTATTAAACTATGGTGGGCTTAGTTTTAATAAATTTACAGAACATATAATGCGAACGAAGTCGCACGGATCAGCTAGTTTTACATAAGGCGGAAGAATACACGACGTGCATACAAGTAAATCTTAAGCAGGGCTTTCAAAAGTGCTCATTTTACCGTGAACAGCCTATAAGAAAATTACCACTGTGAGGGCGATAGTAATCACATTCCTTACAAGACGCATGCGTTCAAAAATTGACTTATGGCTTTCTAAAATTTCTAAAAAGAAAATTAAAAATAAATTTCTAACTTCTTATATTTAAGAAAGGGCGCAGTTTCGTAGTAAGTCAGTTGATGTTGCACTGAGAAGTACTTCACTGCAGACAGTATACGCTTTCAGGATAACGAAGTTTACCCATTCAAACCTAAGGCAGTTTCCTTACCAGGAACGATTTTAAAACTAAGAGAAGTTCTGTATAGAACAAATCAGCAGGCCACAAATTGTTACCGTTATATCCCTGGGTTGTAATGGCAATTCACGGCAAGAATTTTAGATAACCAATGCATTTCATTCAATAGTAAGGCGTTTAGATGATGTCGGGCTTTTCATAAACATGAAACGCCTGCTGTTAGATAGCTGGACGGTATATAAACTCTACGGCGTTGTCTTGATGGTGTTCATGTAAATTAATATGTTGTCTAAGTTCCAAAATTAACATTTTTTATAACAATATATATATTAAATATTATTTATGATATTTCCTTAATTTTACACATAACGAAGCATAATTGAAATGCAAAATTTCAAATTTCAAATTGAAATAAATTCAAATTTTAATAACCCCGTATGTGACAACATACATGATCATAACGGTGAAAAATTTGGAATAATTATTGTAAAGCCTGTCGAGAAAGTAAGTTGAAATCACGTTCGCAAGCTTCAAAACATAGACATCACTGTAGATGAAGTAGTACATTTATTTACGTTTGGTACGGCATCCACTACCAAGCAATCTACGCTAACAGTAACAGGCATTTCGACAACACTTTGTTACGTACTCCATACAATTTAGTACATTGTTTTTTAATTTAACGTTTTGAGTATTTTTGCCAGCGAAATACTAACAACAGAGCTGTGAGACATATTAACTAGTAATGATATATTTCTGCAATATCAACGATAGGACTTAGTATAATTTTTGCTGTTTTGGCATGACAGTGTATGTAGAGTGTGGGTAGATGATTTCGTTCCTTGATTGTGAAGAATATGCGTTGTTGTAACACTTGAACTACCAGTTTTGTAAATAAATGTTTGTTTATGAAAGAAACAGAAGGTTTTAAATATTATATCACAGGTGCGGTATTTTGTGATATGCGGAAATAATTAGAATAACTTACAAGAGGAACTATCAGCAATTAAAATAATCACAAAATATTTCTTGATTAGTTTTATGTTTTTTAAAACTATTAATGTTTATCGATATTTTTAACTACCGTTACAATAATGTTTATCGATATTATTTGTGTTTAAATAATGTTTATCGATATTATTTGTGTTTAAATAATACGAAACAGACGATTTATTCACGAATAAAATTTTCTTTACTTGAATTTCATTGCTTTTATCTTTTTTTATAGAGGCATGCCTATATTACATAGGTAAAATTACTTCGAGGCAACCATTACAGCGTCGGAGAACCCACATAGACCTGTAGTTGAGTTAATTTAATCACGACTGTTACATAAAAAAGACAAAAGGTTTAGAAAACAACATTCCAAACATTTAAACATTTATTACGGGAAGAGATAGAATTATTAAAACTTTCTGATGAAAATATTTGTCACTAGTACAATTCACATAACATTCTCACATTTATCTCAAGAGGTGACTTAAAAAGACAGGAACATTTTATTTCCCCATCTTATTTTACCAAGTAAAGAAAAAAATCTTTCCTAATTTAAATGACTGAAATTTGTCTTACTTTAAATATTATCTCTGTCCTCATCTCTCCTCCCGACCTCCTCTTTTATCCCACGACCCTTAAATTTCAAAGAATCTAATATCTCGACCGTCCTTATATTCCTAGCGTGCGCTTCTTTCCTTCATTTTATCTTCCTATTCATCCCCCCTCCCCATCACTCTCTCTCGCTCTCCTCATCCTTCTTTACTTTCTTCTCCCAACCTCCGTGCTCGGGGAAAGGTCTCGCATAATCGCTGTGTGCCTGCTCATGCAGCCCGCAATAATTCCCATTTTTATGACATTATTATAGTCATAAACAGGAGGAAGAGAGTGGTTGGGGGGGGGGGGGGCGAGAAATTTCCGCGCATGCGCGAAGTGATCTGTTTTACGGCCACGAGGACCCAGCACCAAGGACACACACACACACACGAAACCCGTGCGTGGACGGCAGCGGGGTTTGGTAGGACGGAAGAATTTCGTAAAGGCAAAGTTTTAGGGTGGCGTAACGTGGGGTGAATGGAGGGAGGTGGAGGAAGATCGTAACTCTGGCAGCGACGTTTCATCTCGTGAGCATAAAATCCGCCGTTTACACAACAAAACCACCGGTTTAGCCCATCGTCTCCTCATATTCCTCACGATGGTACGTTCTGCCCCCCCCCCCCAACCCTCCACCATCAAAACACCCACAGGCAGGAATTACAACGACCCATTGCGTCCGTCCGTCAATCACGTGACCAACAGCCAATCAGAGGTGGCCATTAATTCTATCAGTCCGTCCGTCCGTCAAAACCTTGGCAAGCTTCAACTCTTGACGGACAAACGAATGAAATTACAGCCTTCTAACTAGCACGTTTTGTTACTCGTTCATCCCGAGTTCTTTACAACGCTGTGTATGTGTGTGCAAGTGTTTTGTTCCGGCTGTCTTTTGTTTTAGCGCGGTAACTGTAAATTGAAATTAAGTTGCATTTGTCCTGAAGTTTAATTGATAATTACGTTTGGAAACACGAGCTGCTTTTGCGCAATAGTAAGAATTATAAAATTATGCTTTATATTTTATTTAAATTTTTTTCATCGATTAATTGCCGTTACGTACATGTATGATTGTTTTGTGTACTTATAAACACAATACTGAAAAAAATCCACTTTCTATGGAGATTTTTTTTGCTATTCGTAAACTGTTTTGTTCTTATTGGTTTGCAGCAAAAACTTTCGAAGGACGGACGAAGTTTGGTATTTAGTTTGGTTGTAAATCGTTCAGCTGAGAGACAGACTAACGTATGACGGACAGACGGACGACGGACGGACGCGACGGGTTGTTGTAAATCCTGCCGTATGAGGTCTGGATTAATCCCCTCATGACCGCGCACCAGGCTCGCAGCAAGAATATCGTACTTTCATAGAAACGTTATGTATTTTTTCCGGTCCTGTCCGAGATAGCTGCGTGATAGTACGACGCTTCCGAAAGTAATAGCATTCCGTTTTCTCAGTTATATAAACTAAACCATTAAAAAGAATAATGATAAACATTTTATTATTATTATTATTATCTTGTCTTTATGTGTGGTGAATCCAAACCGCTGCATTTTGTTACACTTAACCACTTAATAAAAAAACAACATGTAAAGTGAATATCTGATTATTATTATACACAACATTTATATTACTCTAACAACAGTGGTTATACACTTAACATGTGCTAAAAACAAAGGAAATATTTAATTTAATCTTTAGAAGTTATATATTTAGTTTGTATGTAATTATTATAAAAATGCATACTTCAAATAAAATTAATATTAAAGGAATAGTAAAATGACCTGTTTTGAACAATATGTCCTCATGTTATTTATAAAATCAAAGTTTGCTGATGGTTTTTGAGCGAGATACGTGGGTGTAAGCAGCATAAACATACTACAATAAGATTACAAAAATATAAAATTATTCGTTTTTTCCTTTAAGTATTTTTATTCGCATAGCTACAGTGGAAGTACAAAGGGGTCACAAAATTCTTTGTTATCGAGTATATTTTTAGCACACAAGAAAATTTTCGAGTCATTTCAAACGTATGCATGAATGAATTCATGGAGTGTTTCATATTGTCTCTTTTTTATTAAAAGAAAATAGCAGTGTTCTTATTTTATGTTGTGATTTTAGTACTAGCTATCAAGAACGACAACTAAATATGGGAAACGGAAATGCTATTGTTCAACCGTGTATCGCCACAAAAACACGGTGACATGTTTTTGTGTAGTTAATTAATTTCGTAACACGGTAGTAGTTTTTCATAACGTCTGTAACGTGTGAGTGTTTGCAGTTATCTTTAAAGCTGTACCTCTTATATAAATCAATATGTTTCTTACCGAATGGCGAAAAATGGAATTCCCTTTTAATTATCACAGTTCACTGTTTCATGTTCAACATGGTTAACTATGTATACTTTTATGAATTTATATTTACGTGGGAAACGACGGTTGTAAATGCCGCACACCTGAAGAATTCCAAAGTTTTACAATTAACGCGTTGTTCATTACCTTGTATAAAAACAAACAAATGACAGAATCTCTCATTTATGTTTATTTTTAATGCATGGCGTACAAAAACTTGCACTGCTCGTGAATTTTTCAATATATTTTTTTATTCTTTGGGGATATATGTACGAGACTCGTTCGGGAGAAATAAATATTTATTTTTGGTATTTACATTTGACATCACAGAATGGAGTAAAAATATTTACATGTAAAATTGTGTACTTGAATGTAATCTCCTCTATTCACACCTTTATAGCGGGATTGAATTCAAATATTAAAATCATAATATGACATTTTCCCTGGTTGTGGGGGTAGTACCCGCAATATTTCGTCGATAACAGAGATGAAAAAAAAAAAAAAAAAAAAAAAACAAATAAGTACATTTTGGAATTTAAACTACTTGTAAAATAACCAGTTGTGCATTTCGTAGAAGGAATGTCATATACAACTTGAATAATCTGCAGATTATGAATCATTAAGATTGTAAACATTTGAGATAGCAGGTCATAAAAACGGCATTTCAGGAAGGCGTGAAATTTAAGGGGCTTTATAGCGACTTCCGCAAAAAAAAATCATGTCTGAAAGTAGGCTAATCGGAAAATTGGAGTAGTAAGTGGGCCAGTAAGGCTTAAAATCTTGCTGACAGTGAGGTGTCGTTAAATACAGTAGAGCGGCCGTGGGATCAGGAAAAGTCGGACCAGTTTTTTATGTTAGTTCATGGGATGATTCAGAGGAGCGCTAGTGTTTTCGACTGGGAGTTAGCAGGCAGCAGACCACGCAGCAGTCAAAATACCTCACCACCCGTGCGGTGTTGCCAGTTTCGCAGCCCGCAAAAGTAGGTCATTACCCGGGCCTCGGCTCACCCACGTGTTGGTTCACGTTCTGCTAAAGGCGAGCCTGTCACAAACGAGTTATCAGTCTTCGTTGCAGCTATGAATACCCAACTCATAACTTTCTAGTAGCGACCATTGCATGTGTTCGTTTCTGTCGTAGAATTCTGTATTTACTGAAATTTGCAACTATATCTGCTACTATTTGGTTTTATTTACCTCTGCGAAAATGAATGATCATAAATATATAACGCTAATGTTTTAAATTCTAATTTATTATTTTTTATAGTTTAGGTGTTCGTGATACGAGTACTGTTAGCACTTACAATTACAAATTTGATATTAATCATGAATTATGTCATACCGCATAGTAGCGTTTTCATTCATTTCTTATGTGAAAGGAAATGGACGGGAAATGGTTTTTTATTAGTCGAGAAATATATGTTACGCACGAAGGTCTACAATGTGACTCGGTGTTTACAGTTTGGGGTTGTGATCTACAACAAAGGTGACTGTTCGTACAAATAATCAGCACGTTAAATTTGTCGAGTCAAGTGTCATTAAGGTTGTGTCCCGACCTAAAAATGCACGTATATATAAGCATACTCCACTCGGCTCAATACGTGATACATTCCCACAAGCATACTTATTTGCATCCGTTACAACAACTAGCCAGCTCATAAGATTATGAACCAGCGCTTTGACGGAAAACAAATACTGAATCCCTGCTGGAACGTAGGCGCATATATTTAAAATATCTAATCAACCCCTAGGAGCTGTAGCTGAAAAGCACATGACAATGAAATTATTGCTATTAATCAATGGTGTTGATGGACACTTTTCAAGAAAGGCATGAATAAGTATTTGACATAGTAAACGCAGTTATCTATAACGTATTATTAAAACTTGTAAAAATTAAATGTAGATTTTATTTTAACACTAATAATGGTATGACTAAAGATTATTTTTCAAAATTTGATATAACGTTTACACTCATTCATGCTTTGCCTTGTAAAAAATTGACAGTGGTCTCACTGCCCTGCATATTAACTATAAATTAATTGCCACGCCTTGTTTCTAACAAATCACGAACAAAAATGGTAATGGTTATCCCAGTCCTTCTAGATTATTAGAGGTATACACTATTAAGAACTTTTCTCAGTGGCTTTTTTCGAAAGTTATTGCCTCCATACCACTCTGTAGAAATGAATATTAGGAATAACAATTGTGAATTGCAAATAAATAATTTTTCAAAATAGTAGCCTATGGGCTGTAAGGGCGCGAGACGTACACACATTCGTTTCCCCGTGTACGTGCGTATGTCATTTCCTGAAACATGTAAAACATTTACGTACTTAGATGAATGTGAACGTTGTATGAGTGTGCATCTCATTAAGCAGAAAACCTTATGCACACTGCGGGAAAAGGACATTCATGAGCACGTATAAGGCTCCTCTCTAAGATGTTTTTGTAAAGCGATGATACAATTTTCGTTTCTGTAAGATCCATGTTTGCAATAATGATGTGCATTAGTGGTTATTGTCTGAAAAGTTGGCAGCTATGTGTGTTCACAGTTACACGAGTGTAACGGAGCACACACACACCATTTTGTATTCTACACTGAAACCTCGGGCTCATAACATTGCGAGAAACGTGACACTGAGTTTACTATCAATAATGTTAACACTTACGAACGCATGAAAACTAGACATAACAAAGAGAGTCGCAATACTCTTCTACAAAATATAACTATTTCTACACTAAACATTGGTTGAATGCAATGACTCGGTGTCTATCCCTAATAGTTAAGCTAAGTTTACAGTAAAACTATATGCATTGATAATTATGCAGTAAGCGCTTATTTGTCAAACGGAAACTCGTCTACTGTATTTGCAGTTTACAATATAGTTTAAGTTATTAATTTTAGCCAATGGAAACAGGTGGCAAGCCTGTTATGTTTAACAGTGTTCCTAACCTAACTTTGTATATTACAACTATATTTAAGCTGATCGTACTTCAAAGTCAACATTTTCTATCAGAGAAGCTTATTTGTGTGAACAAATATAATCGCTAACATGTGTACCTACACGACGTTTTAATGTTGTGTATACTTACTTTACTGTAAATAACCATATCCCGCCAAAACACCGTCTGCTGTGTTCTGAGTGATCATCGCCTCACAGGTTACACTTCAGACATAAAATATATCAACATCTTTCAGCGCCTAAGGAAATCCCAACAACTCACACGTCCTGCTAAGTTTAATTGGAAACCACTTTCATTTCTTCTGCCCACTTCTTAACGCATAACTTAACGCTGAAATTTTTTGTCATGAACCTAGCTTTACTTCAGATTTCCCAGCTTACGCTAAATTAAAGTACGCAGGTGTGTTTACACGCAGTCAAATCATAAAATTTCTCTGTTCGTAATGTAGGCCTACAGTTGTTACCAAGAATAACATAAATTATTTGTAAATATCTTCACTGAGTCAACATTACTTCATGTATAACATGTAAGATCATCTTCATAACGAGAAGTGTTAATTCATGCAGCACATCTAGTTTCGATTCGTTCATTATGGGTATTTTCTCCTCTTGACTAGCATTCTCCTACCATTTAACAGTGATTAATTTAATGTTAGTAAGCTACTAGCAGTACGTAGCGTATCATATTTACAAACCAGTATCTCTTCCGATATTTAGAAAGGTTTTTATGAAGTTTCCGTTGCCTAAATTCTGCTAGAGATGTGAGTCAAGGTCATATTTCTAATTTATTTTAGAATTTGGTTATCTGAGAGAGGTTTTGAAAAGTGCAAAAGTGCCCCTTAATGCAGTTTTTAGTTGTCAAATCATTATTGTTTTCACAATATAACACTCAAATTAAAACACAAGAGTGTTATAGGCAGGTTCAAAATGTTGAATTAGAGTCTAAGCGCGGCATACTGCATCTGTGTTACAAGCTACGAAAGGAACAAAAACAACTTTTCCTCTATAGTTTATGGTTGGTTTAAACTAATTATTAAATGAATGTTAACAGTTCCGCTTTAATGAACAAGAATGTACATATGACAAGTCTGACTCCTATTTGCAACAAAATTCAGAGTGCCAATACTCACTCACTTGTGTATAAATCACACTCATACTGAATCAGTATGTTCTGCACACCATACAGATTGCATTAAATGCAATTTGATTAAAAAAAATATCTAGGAGTAAACCCTAGTACGTTACAGAATTCGGGAAATTAAGACTTTTGAGTGTTATGTTTTGAAAACTATAGTGATTTGGCAACTAATAACTGCATTTAGGGGTCACTTTTAGAAAACTCTTTCAGATAACCAAATAAAAAAAAAAGAAAGAGAAATATGACTTTAACCTGGCACTACATGATACCCAGTTTCTATACCTTCTGTTATACAAGTTTCTATGGCAGAAGAGAAGTAGAACTGATGCGTTCTGCATCAGTTAATACCCACACGTTACCTAAATTCTAACAGAAAATTTTATATGCCAGGCAAAACAACTCGCAGGTGGGCAGGGGTACAATTGGAACCAAATGTTATATGTGGGCGCTTTGTGATGCATCCAAAGTACGAAGATTGTTTTCTCTCCCCGAAGACTGCATTTATTTAGATTTCTACGTATGAGGCTATTAATGTATGGAACATGATATGTGTAACGGCACTGCTTATGTATGGGAAACAAGGTACTGTATTCACGCGTGTGTACGACGGGCATTTACGGCACTCATTAAAATATTAGCAGATTATTTAAAGAGGGGAGTAGCCAGGAATTTCATTGGGAGGGGGGGGGGGGGATTTTCATATTTCTGTGTGTGGACAAAATAAGAAAGCTGTAATATTACAAATTAACAGTTAAAATATGATCTATACTCAATGGGCTATATATACAGATATGGAATAACAAAATACTTTTACCTCCTTTATGTTCAAGGGGATCACTCATTTCTTATATTAAAATAAAATTAAAATTGTCATTTTGTTTCAAAAATTTAGTTTTGAATATTTGATTTATTTTTCGATAGGGGGTGAGAATATGTCCCGATATCCTTCCCCCCCTTAATTTAACCATGCTTCAACACTGTTTTTAGATGAGTGTCTTTAATGAGCATAATAATAAGTTTTGTGCTTTCCGTATTTTAACAAGCATTTTCGGTTAGAAGGCCAAAATAAGGCAAAACTATCACAATATTAAACTTAAGGCTTTTATGCGCGCCTGTCAACATATCTCAAGCTACACACCACCAAATATCTACTTTAGAAACCAATCGATTTGATTAGCATACAACCACAGCTAGCATATTGCACCGTGCTGTTACTTACGTATCAATTCCTTTTAGACAAAGGGATCATGCGAATAAACGTTTTATAACAATAACATAACTTATAAACAGCAATAATGAATTACATAAAAAAACCTCGATTCACGACGGAAACAAACTCTAAAGTCTAACATCCTGTGGCGCAGATCCACGCAGTTACACACACAGCTTACAGAGCGTCCGTGTCATAATGTGTATACATTTCCTTACTCCACAGTTATCGCGTATTTTTAAAAGTTGTGTTTATTGATTTATTATAACCATGTAAGGTATTTTCAACGTTCCTCGTCACTTACGTTTGCATTAAGTTTCATTTCGTACATACATAAGTATTACAGAACCCGTAATATTTTCTTAAACGGTCATATACGGCTTGAGGTAGGTCCTCGGATGTCCGCAATCTTGTCTGCCCCCGCTTTGTGGGTATAGTAGACATTCAGAATACGTTCTGCTGTCGTGGAGTTTGGTCTGGGAGTGACAGAGATGGAGTATGAGTGAGAAAGAGGGTAGATGTCACAGTGGCAACGCTGCCGACTTTCCCCACGCGCACGCCACGACAATGGATCAGCACTACGCGATGTTCATTCCAAACTACAGACTCTTACCTGCTCGAGTGGTCAGAAACCTTAACCTGGGCAGGTCCACTCTAGGTATATCTTTACTCAATGGCGAGACCATTAGAGATGGGACAAAGTGATCGGAATAAGCAGCAACGGCAAAAGGCGGGTTCACACATTCGCACACCACGCCGAACATACACAGAAGACGGCAACGAAAGCCAATCAAAAAGCTATTCGCCACTTCCGCCTTATCAGTGTTGTGCGTGCTGAAGAAGTTTAGCCAATCTCAACTTTCCCGTGCAAACAACGTCGATATTACACACAATTCGGTGTGCGGGGTTCAAGGCAACGAAAACGGCTGTCATCGAAGATGATATTTTGAGGTTAAAGGGCCTCAATAGTAAAAAAATTATTAACGTCCCTAGATCACGTTTGACCATAAGGAAGCATTGCGATGGCGATGTAAACTAGTAAAGGCTGTTCACGATAAAGTGAGCACTTTTGAAATGAACCTTAGGAAAAAGTCACTGCCCATGCATGCATATATTTTAATGAGCGCACTGAGTGACATTCGACCAGTAAAAGTGGTAACGATGGAGGAGAAATTAGTTCCATATCTTAAGGTAAAAAAAAAGTGTTAGGTAACCATTTGTGATAACTTAAAATCATTTATTTCGCTTTGTGTTTGTTTTAATGCACGGAAATGTAAAAATTAGCTGATTTGTAAAGTATTTACTTGTCTAATAATTTCACCGTTTCATTTGACCGACGCATGAATAAAGTGATGAGGCCTATGTCAATGTAAATTTTACGTAAGGCGGAGGAATACACAACGTGTATACAAGTAGATCTTAAGCAGGTCTTCCAAAAGTGCTCATTTTACCGTGAACAGCCTATTTAAACCAGCTCCGCATTGGTTGTGTTTCCTCAGAGTTATTAGAGGTAAGTATAAGGTTTTGATAAGCAATCCGTCCAGAACATATACAGCTTTGTCGCTATCGTTTAAAAGCCTGTTCTAAAGATAAGTAAATACGGTAAAGAGTGGGAGGACTGGCTACTCACAACGATTTTTGCAGATTTTGACACTTTTCAATAACTACGATTTATAAATTGGCAACAAAATACCTATCAATCTTCTTTTCTGTCCTGAAAACTAATTACATAGAAATATTCCATTTTTTTTCATTATAACACATACAAGTGCTTATAACTAGACCCATATGACAACTGGAGAGGCCCTTAAGGCTTGTATGACAACTGGAGAGGTGCATTAAGGCTAATAAATCATGTAAATGAAAGACAATCTTTGGAACATGCGTCAGAAAATAATATACTAAGATAAAGAAAGGGAAATCCTAATATACTTATAGCTCAGCTAATTTTAAAAATAAATAAAAACTCGCTTCCTGTACGCTTATGGCAAACCTAACAAAGTTGGAAATTATGGGTACGTACGATAAACAGAAATCATGGTGAATTGTAAACTGATGTACCTGAAATCCGATCAGATATCTCCGTCGGGTAAACGTTATCTGCGAATGGGTGAATCCACCATAAGAGTTTGATCATGGCGTGTGAACCATTGCAGAATTTTCCTTGAGTGATTTCGGAAAACCGAAATCAAGTTGACCGAACCGAGAATTTAATCCGTGTCCTCCAGAATAGGAATCCAGTTTGTACCACTTCGACATTTCGTTAAGGTAGCTCAGAAGTGACGTTATGCGAGATTAACAGACAGAACAGCAGCCAACACACTCGTTTCACCGGTGATTCCGGTACACACAGGCGGATCGCAGCTATACCTTCGTTTAAGCTAAATTACGAAATCTACAGGCGTTGCATTCAATATCTCTTTAAGTAGGCCTATACTGTAGCGGCATGTATAACAGTGCAGGTTGAAGCAGGGAGCAAAGTCCCACCTGGATAAAATTACTTTTGAAAAGGTTCAGGGCAAAATTACATTTCACTTTCGAATTTTAGCCCTCTGCACTAAGTTAAAGGTTTATTTTTTCGAACAGTATACTAATTTGTATAAGGCCATACAAATGTATAAATTAATTTCCTAAATTTTTTTTTCTCTAAACAAATTATTACTGCAACAATACGTATTTTTATTTCATTTATCAAAATACATATTTTATTTACAAAACTCTCATGTTAGGCCAATAAATTAGATTGAAAACCAAACATTTCGGTAAATAATCTTTGCGTTTTTATTTAGGCGCATTCAAATAAGAATTATGTTAGTATTTATTAAAAAATTTTCCTCAGCATTTGTCAATCGCATACCACTTGTTATTCCATTCCCTCTTGGCGCAACAAAATGACTAACGCTGAGAAGAAAATTTGTCTGTCGTAAGGAAAGAATGTTTTCTTACATTCGGCCATCGAAATAAGAACACTTTACTAAATCATATATTACACGTTAGTTCCAAATGGACAAAGCAAAATTTATAATTTGTCATATGCGCACAATCATTTTGTTTCTTGTATGTTTTATTTTGCTAAGAAACAATTTTTTTTTAACTTTTATACTTATTTATTTAATCGTGCGCCACTTTGCGTGTCAATTGTAATTGTAATAAAATTTTAAAGCGCTCTTTAACGTCCCCCAGTTTAATGCTTGGAAGCTTAGCAGTGGACGGCTTACAGACTAACTTACAACCTAACTTAAATTAACGCCCATGCCATGCCCGAGATTCGAACCCAGAGCATTCCACACCCGAAATCGGTGGCGCACCAACCAACTGCGCCACGAGAGGTCAGTGTTGCTTGATAAGGAATGTCCGTAAATACGTTATGAAAAAAGTTCAGAATGCTTCTAGTACAGAATGCGTTGGATAAAACAATAGGCAAGACTGCGTAAAATAAAACTCGTTTGTGAATGGGCTGGGGTTTGTGGGAGGGGTGAGGATGTTTTCGTATTATTTAAGCAATATCTTACTCAGCAAAGAAATAATCACTCTTGTTTTATTTGGGTTCGTTTAATTTAAATAAAAGCGGTTCGCTGATGGCATCCTTCAGGGAACATAAACCCGCCAGACGGTCGTAAAGCGACGTCATCAACCTAAAACTTGGGCCCCGAGGGGTGTGGGACAAACCGCCGGCTGTAATCCTGGGAATTGGGATTTCTTCAGGCCGCGGGGGTGGGGGATAAGAAGACAGTCAGCACCCCTCTTACTCCACCTCTTAGAGGGTAGAAGTCATGCCCGCCCTTCGACCCCAAAACGTACAGACCTCCAAGGCCCGTTGTGGACCTCGTGGTTATTGCGTTCGCATCTCCCCTTCGCCCCTCCAGCGTTTCGCACACTGTTAAAATTATCCGTATATTTGTGGAAATTGGTAGGAAAATGCACAGTAAATATACGGAAACACAACCCGTAATGACGAAAAACGAATTTAAGTGCGTAAATACAAAATACGGAAAATCCCCGTATTTTCTATAACTTCTTGTTTCGTGCCCGAACAATGGCGAGTATACACGAAGCTTTCTTCGCCACTGCAACCAGCAAATTATCGTTTCTGCGGTAGTTGAGGTTATCCAAGCCACTATGATATATTATTTTAAAAATTAAAAAGTAGCAATAGGCGTCTTTGACACTTAGCAACACTTAAAATACACGAACTTTAATAGAAACTAAATAAGTTGCTTATGTGACTAATACATAATAATATATACATTCAAATGTTATACCAGATTCTCCACGTGAGAGTTGTAGGTAAGTGGTTAGGGTCGCGAAATTGCAACTTTTGAACTTTTTAATACCTTTTTTATACACAGAATACCCACAAAATTATATATATATATGTAACGAATTATTTCAACTAGAAGTACAGAGAACTAACTAGGGAATTAACGGAGATGTTCCGTGAATTCTATGGAAAGTCCGTTTTTGAAAATCAATGTGTCCGTAATTTTTCGGAGAGTTTACGGACACCTCTGGATAACTTTTTACAAGCACTTTTCCGTAAAATGAAGGATCTTTTTTTACAGTGCACGGATCTGCTACAGTGGCTGGCTGTGTTTTTTTTAAATATCTTAGTTTCGGAAAACTCCAGGGAGAGCGAGAAGGCAAACAGAATAAATTTAGATGGCAGCGAAAAGGCAAGACAGGTTAAGGATGTCGGACCCCAAAAAATTAATTATTTTATAATTGTACCAAATATTGATCAACTCATACGCATTGTGTGTGATAGTATTATCTTCGAACAAAAAAAATTTCACTTTATATTTTGTTAATAATTTGATGTGAAATACAAAGTTCCACTGTTTCGGTGCAGATGTAAAAACAAATACTAAGTAAGTTGTCAAATGGAAATATTTACAATATAAGTATACGTAAACACCAAATAACAGTTCATACATTTTTAAAAAAGGTTGAAAATATGCAAAAATTTCTTTATATTTTACTTTTTTTCAAATAAATTATACGGCTTGTTAATTGGTGATTACGTGCCACGCAATAGCGCATGGGCTAAGTTTAATTTGTAATTTTTTTCATCTATATAACTTTGTACGCATTACGGCTGCAAAAAAAAACAGGAGAATTTTGTATTTAACATCAAATTATACAAAAAATATAAACTATAAAAAAATTTTATTCGAGGAAAATGTTATCACATACAATGCGTACGAGTTGAACAATGTTTGGCACAAATATAAAATTGTTAATTTTTTGGGAACCCGACACCCTTAATCCGCACGCTTGGCATACGGAATGACAAATCCAAGTCGGCACGTACGAGATACTTCGAAAATAACGTACCGGTACATAATTATGACATTACATAGGCAATTGTGCGGTACGGTAGTGTACTGTAAGTCAACTCTGCTTTTGCTAGAAACTTTTCAAAACAGATTGTAACAAGAAGACACTTCATAACATTTCTCTATAAGTATGAAAGTCAAACAGTGGTGACATAATGTTATTAATACAGGCGTAGATTTTCTTAAATTCGTGTTGGATGGAATTACAATTCGCAAGAATTTACCCAAATTAAGATTTTAGTAAATGTTATCGCAGAGACTGCCATAAACTAGTTAAGTATGCATTTCTCTAACAGGAGACATGCCTTAACTACATCATGCATTTTTGAGTACATTACATAAAATCAGTTTTCTCGGTGCAGAAAGCAAAATTACGCATTCCCGTATAATGATAAAGTAACTGATTGCTAGTTTCTGCTTCTAAGATAATCTTTACGAACTGCAACGTAGAAAACAGTTATATTTTACCCTACACAGCACGAATACATCGTTAGATTAGAACATTATCACGTTTGGTATGTGTAGAGATGTGATAAATATTTATTATTATCTCCTCCGGAAAACTTTGCGGAGTTAAATAAAGACTTAGATGTTAACTAATTACTGCGATAAATTTGACAAGGTATCTTGTAAACTTATTAAAAGGACATTCCGAACACAGAAAACGATGTCTAACGATAAGAGCCTGCTTTTTCCCGATGATTTAAAATAGTGTTCATTCTCGGTGAGCAACGCCAAAATGTTATGTTTACTAAACGTGCAATTTGATTTTCGTGGTGAATATGTACATACGATATATAAATTTACGATGACAGTTGTTTATAGCTCATATTTTGGTATAGGCTGTTCACGGTAAAGTGAGCACTTCTGTAGCCCTAGTAATTTATTTTCTTTCAGCCATTAATTTAAATTCTATATCCACCTTTTTAAGTAAATGCTGTAATGTAAGTAATAAACACGGTTTGTATATTCCACCACACTCAGAAGTTAACGCCCAAGGCTTATAATATATATATATATATATATATATATATATATATATATTAATGACTATCATTCCAAATGAGAGCGCTTTCGAAAGTGCTCACTTTACCGTGAATAGCCTATAATGCACTTTAGAAGTGCCCTGTCGGGTTTCACGGCTTTTATTTGCATGTTTTTAATTCATGGTGCAAATACATTGAGGAGGGGGGAGGAGGGGTTAGAGAGAGAGAAATTAAACACACAGTTAATTATTTAGATCTAGCACGTATTTGTACGATTAGTTGCTCCGGATAAAACAGGCAAGAATATACAGCTGAGTTTCAAACTGCAGTCGACAACATTAGTGTCGTGCATAATGCGACCAAGCTACGTTACACCCAGAAACCCTACACTGGCGAAACGTGAAAGCTTTCGTCTGTTCTCACATTCGCTACAAATGGCCTCCCCCTCCCCCTCCCTCTCCGCCAACAAGCACAGCCAACCGCTCTCGACGAGTTCTCCCTCCGCATTCCCATGAAATTCCGTCTCCTACATCCTTGCAGCTCCGTTGTCAACAATTAATTATTACTCACTCTCGCCTTGCTCTGGAATGGTTTGCGGGCGAAGAATACGGCGACATCTGTGGAGCAGAACGCGGTCCCTGGACCACAGCATCCTGTCTTTGTAGCTGTTCTTCCTTGCATACAGAACCCTCACTTGCTTAGTCTGTCTCTCTGGATTCAGTTCTCGGCCAAGAGCAAGCTGACCAAGAGTCGAAAACCGCTCAGTAAAATTCTCTCTTCAGCTCTACGTAATTTGCAGTTTTTGTTATTCCCTTCTTGTACGATTAGATAACTTAGACCGTAATAGTGTCAGGAAATCAGCAGAAAAGTTCGTGGTGAAAGTACATCTACGATATATGTACGCCAGAAATAGAAAGAAAACAGGCTTCAAGCTGCATACAATCAAATGCTGTGGAATATAAAAAAAAGTTTTTTTTCCCATTCGATGATAATATTCAATTTGTATTTCATTTATACAGTGTTACCTACTGGATTTTTTCCACAACAATCTATTTTACAAAACTCGATCTGGTGCCCTTTTTCAGAGGCAGTGGTCGGAAACTACACTACAACGTGGTGAATAAATAGTTCAGCATATTATTACAAAATTGTAACTGAATGTACGACATATTTTAGTTTTATGATTAATTTTCTGGTATTATACATTTTTGACGCCATTTAAAGTCAACTGAAATCAGTTTCAGATCTGATTAGCGTCTGAGTCCTTTTTCAGATATCTTTTCAAGCCTGCTTTCCATCTGAGGTCTGTCTGAGATATAATTGAGGTAATTTTTGAGGAATGTTTCAGGCCTGTTTGGGGTCTGTTTGAAGTCGATAAGTTTTTTGTAGGTTGGTATATCTGTGTAATTATATGAAGAACTGGTTTTTGTGGCGATCGCGATATTGACCGTGGTGATGAACTTAATAACAAACATGTTGAAGCATTTTCACTGAACTGAGTTGGTAATTGAATGATAGGCTTACTAATAATAAAATGTATCAGCAGTATGTTAAGTCAACTATTCTTACAAAAGCACTTCGAGCGTAACGCGACATATTGGTGTCGGGATTATCTCCTGCGATCTTAATTTGCTACATCTCTCACCAATGACTCTAAAATCGTGTCTAACTATGATTACAAAAGATCCTAGATGCTATAGTGTACTATATCAACCGGTTCTGTGTTAGAGAGAGATCTTAGCTATGATCAGAATTTAATGATAATATCTCGAATGGCTGCGAATTGGTGGTCAACTACATATACTTATAAAAGGGCCTAAGGTAAATGGCACTCGCCTATTTGTACTGGTGCTGGCCTGGTACTAAACATAGTAATACGTGGTGTAGGTGTGGGTTGTCGATTTAACGGAAGTATGCGCGTATATAAACAGTGCAAGATACTACCTTCACTTAACATAAAGGATTGTTCATTTAGTAACTGAAATCGACCTTTCAATCTTTTTTATTAACATATGTTCTGTAACCCTACCACGTAATTATGATAGTCAATACTTAAAGTGGTCAGTGTTAGCTATATTTATATAGTGATCACGTTCCCCACAGATAGATAAAATGTATTACGCGGTGGAGAGATTGTTTGATGATACGGACTTGGATTTCTGAACCCCGCTTCACCAACTTGTAAGTCGTTGAAAAGAACAACACTCGTATGTCCGCGAAATTGTGTGTGCTCAATGCTAGAGAAGAGGTGGTGTTCAACACACGTGATTAAGGAAGAGAAGCCTGGAAATTTCGATCTTTTGATGGAAAAGACGAAGCGAATAATATTGCACATTACTGTTATATAAAGAACTTTTCACAACCGATACACTTACAGCTGACTTTTCACAGATACAGAGTCCTGTCTGCAAACAGTGTCTTAAGAATTTTGATGGACACCCACGGAAATCAGTAAATCACAGGGGAAAAGTACTTTGCAATACACAAACAAAGTGTGTAGTGTAAAAATGTCTTATTTTCGAAGGCGTTTTCTTTAATGGTATTTGTAATAAATTGTCTTGTATGAATAACACAGGGCTATGTTCACATTTGTAATAATTGTGCAACTTATTTCTTGTTTATTTTTTGTCAAAACATCCCTGCTTTTATTTTATTTTATTTTGTAAAACACTGTGATGAAAATTCGTTTAGAGTTTAAAACAGTTCAGCTTAAAATTTTTGATATAAATATTTAAAAATAGAAAGAATAATTAAATCAGTACAAGACAGGACATACTTTGCGTGTTGAGATAAAACGTAAAGTAATTTGGGCCTCGTAGTCATCAGCACAAGTCTGTTTCAGTGCACTCTATACGACAAGGTTGTTAATGAGCGACATGTGTGCACTTTGGTGGTCGATGCTGAAAACATGAGCTATAAACGCACGCTAGTGGGCTCTGCTGAAACACGTATATATAAAGCAATCGGGGAAGGGTGGGTTCAGGGAAGAGATGGTAGATGTGTGGGAGGTCGGTTGGAGTAGTGTGGAGTTAAACCAATGAAAAATTGCCGTGGTACCTGCAGGGAGAGTTCCGCCATATCTAAGAATCGAACTTCGAAATTCCTACACGTCAATCTTTGCAGTTAGTTCTTTAATTAATTTTAGGCTTTATTTATTTTGAAATTTTTACTTTTTCAAAAAATATTTTTTTTTTTTGCAATTTCGTGTCTTCATTTTTTAAATATATATTTTTTCTAATTTTTAAATTTTAAATTTTTTTCTAAATTCAATTTTTTTAAATAATTTGTAAAAAGTAAGTTTGTAAAATTTGACGTTCCCTCCGATTTTCTCTGTTTTTCTCGAAATTTCAACGTCAAGGTCGTTCAGAGGTCTAAGATTAAGAGCACCCGTTGTTAAGGTTGAAGTCAAGCAACTGCATATGGAACACTGCACCTGGCAGTATAATGTGAAGAACTCATAAAAAAAGTAGTACAGATGCCTTGAAAATTGTCATAAAAGTGCGTTTTGTGCTGTATGTAAAAGAAGAATGTATATATTTTGCCAACATTATAACATATTTTACTAAAATATACTTTTTAAATGTGAAAAATTAATCGACCGACACAGTCCACATTTTTAACCAAATCTAACAGCATTTCCGTTTTAAATATTTCGGAAAGCAAAATTTACAAGAAAATCTTCTTCAAGAAAGATCGTCATATTATTTACAGTGATCATATATAATAAAATCATAGTAATAATGTATCATATCAAATTTGTAACTAACTTTATTTACATCAGTTTCAGCAATAAATGTTTGTGACAAATGGACAAGCATAAAATTAAATATAAAAATTATTTCCTTCATTATTACTACAATTTTCTTACATACAATCACAGCAAAACTAATGACGTTATTCCATGACGAAGATTTTCTTGCCTATTATGCTTTCTAATGGACATATGTTTTAATTTTGTATTTAAAAAAATCAGAATCTTTTAATCGATTATTTTTTAACATTTAAAAAGTATATTTTAGTAAAATGTTTATAATGTTGCAAAATATATACACTTTTCTTTCATATACAGCGTAAATCGCACTTTTCTGACAATTCTAATGGCGTCTGTACTACCTTTTTATATGAGTTTTTCACGTTGTATAGTCGGGTGGAGTGCTTCATAGGCAGTTGCTTTTCTTCAATCTTAATGTCAAGGTTACACATTTAAAATGGCCGATTCCTGAGGTCACTGACCCACGTTACGCTCCGCACCCTGCATCCCACAGGCTCGAACTCTCCAAATCGTACTGCTGACTGGCGTTATTTATGTTTCTAACTGTTTCGCAGTTTAAGTTCATCGACGCATGAAAACTTGCAACCGGCTCTGATATTAAAAATGTTTATTATACCATGTCGGAAGAATGGGTAGTAAACATTAAAGCCGAAACTTAGTGCGGTTTTTAAAGTACTCGGTTAAACACCAACAGTCTGAAACAAATACAACTCACTCTACGTTTTCTCAACACTATTTTTATTTTCACTAGTCTGTACTGTCCAAAATTACGTGGTGGTTTTTCATTCCCAGCACGCTTATAGTGTTCTCTATATGTTTTTTTTATCGCTTCGCAGAGGTTCGCCGGATCTTTTTATGATAATAACACTTTCAACTTCGAAGGGCCTTCAGAATTTTTCCAGGATCGAATTTTCGCCTCTGACAAGATGCATGTTCTGCCCCGCAGAGCGCGCCGTGTCGCGTATACTTGAAAGGAAAGGCGTGGAAAAACCAACTGACAGACTCACCAGCTTACCAACAGAAAGCATCGAGTTCAAAATTAAAATAAATATTATATTATAGTTTATATGCCCTACACATTTCTACTAGCTAAACTCTAAATTTGAACTTTACAGATTACATATCAGTAGAATTATTTTACTGGATCTTCAGTTAATGAATTCTCATTTACTGGCGAATCAGTGGAATGAACTGAGGTTGTACTGCAAGACCAGTCCAGTCCAGTTCACTGGGAATAAGTAAACATTTGTGTTTAGTCATTAAACAGTAGCAACTAAAACGATCAGTAGAATTTCATTAATTCAAGTGGAGCATATTTAACACAGCTGTGTCAAATTCAGTAATTTGGAGCGGTTTAAACTGGTTATATTTGAGAGCGTAATTAGTGTACTTCCGTGTTACATGAACTCATCACTCTTTTGAATTTTTATGCTGGGATCGGTAAAAATATCTCAGAATTTTGATGATTAGTGAAAGGAATTATTCTTGTAAAATCGTTTTCTGGCTTTCGCTGTCCTGAATCAGAAAACTGCTAAGGTGGCCAGTTGAATGATACTTATTACGTATTTAAGCTGTGTAAGCAAATTTCCAATGTGATAATAGCATGTATTCAGATATGCTACATTCAATACGTGATAATACATGTTACTATTTTCTATCAGCAACGCTTCAAACACTATGATCATTGATGTATTTTGGATGAACTTGAAAAGGTGTTTCTAATTAAATAATTTAAATTATATTTTATTGAACAAAAGTGATAACTTTTATTAATATTTTTGAAGTGTTTACTGAAATAAAGTTTTATTAAAGAACCTATATCTGAGCTTTTGAAAACCTTTTCATAGAGCATTATATTATTTCTTAATCACTGTAAATATGGCCCTGCATAAAAATTTCAATGATAATAATTCCAAAGTGCACATTTAGTTACATATTTTCTCTGTAAATTTATGATTTCAACATACTTTGGATTCAATTGTGCAGTCAGGTCTTCGTGACAATTTACAAAAGGTAAAAGTTTTTTCATATATGATAAAATGTATTTAACTGTGAAACCCCTATTGCGCAGGGAAGTTAACTGGTGATGAATTTATTAATATTCTCGTTCCTTGACTACATAGACAAGAAAAAAGTATGCGGTAATTGAATATTTATGAAAGTATTTTGGTGGTAAGAGAGGTTTCATTTAGAACGATATTTAGACTGATTTATAAATTATTAACAGAGTAAACAATTTCCAACTGCTACTTGAGGAGATCTGTCAGGCGAAAGTATAATTAAGGAACGAATACGCAGGCCAAAGAAAGACGCCGAAACCTCGGAACTCTTCAGTTCTTTGAATGTTGTAACAATACTTCTGCGGGAAGTTCGGAACATTGCCGGGATATTTTCATTACATTACTTCCGAGCGAAATAATTGCTGTAAGCAGGGAAGACTCAGTGGCGTGTGATGTAATATAACGCGTATTTTTTCTCTCGGAGAGGAAACTTGGGCGGCGCCGAGAGGTAATTTTGAAAGAAACAATAGGAGACGTTGCGTGGAGCTACGGAGTTTTAAATACTGGAATCAAGAAGCGAGATAATGATTTTAACAAAGAGATAGGAAACGCGAGACGCGGCACAAAAGAAAGTCGAGACTACCAATGGGAAAGGGAGAAAAAAAAAATTTGCTTTCGGGGTGGAACGGAATTGTGCGAGGGAGGTAGAGGGAAGAGGAACTAAAGGAAAAGAAACTCGTAAATCGCTGATGGCGGAGCGAAACAAGGTTCGCTCGCGATAGGTAACAAAGAAAATTTGAGGCTGAATGAGTTACAAGGGGGTCGCGGGCAAAGTTCCTGTCTCCAGCGACATCAGAAGATCTGATATTTGAGAGGCTACACTGGACCGAGAAGAGCGGGTTGTCAGGGGGGAGGGGAGGGGGGTAAGTTGCCGGCTCGTTAGCTATGCGGAACGTGTCTGCGATTCATTCCTATCCTCCCCATTTCCCCTCGCCATTCGGCGTTCCCTTTTACCGTCGTCGGCGAGTTGGCTGCGGCGGCCTGGAAGTTGGGTCGCGCAGCACACTGATCGTCGACCCGCGAAGGAGGGCGTCATCGGCGCACGATGAGATGAGAGAGCCGTCCTGCGGCGGTTAGTCTCGAGAAGTTCGTCCACCACGCGCAACTTGCTCTCCTGCCATGCCGTCGTACACGCAATACAATTCCCCGCGCTGAATTCTCCAAGGTAGCAGCCAACTTATTTGTCTTATCATTGTTGCGCTGTAAAGTTCTGCACAACTCCTGCCAGGGAGACTTCCATGTGCTGCGGCGATGCCTCTGGATTTGACAATGTCATCAAAGAATTGAGAGTGATACGTGTGCAGACTGGGAGGAACAGAAAGTTGGCTAACAACGAGTGCTCCCTGTAAGATGCCAGACATATCGATTGGTCTATAGCTGGATTGCAGAAAATTCAACCATTTGTCACGGTATGAAACAGAAAACGTGTCACGTTACGAAACCATTAACTAAACAGGATAATCGGAAACACTGAGAAGGTTGGAAAGTTGAAAGTAGGACGTCAGGTCTACCTATTTGATGTTCACCATAATTGGCTAAAATGCTCCCCCTTTTAACATTTATAGAATTGCCGAGGGACGACAGACACACTGTCGACTTAAGAGAAGCTCTCCCCCCCCCCCCCGCCAAATATATTACTTTTGAGAATAGGATCATAGTAGAATTTTATTTTTTTCTGGCTGAAGCGCTATACTTACACGACTTGCCATAGGTCCCAAGGGAAAGCGAATTTTGAGCATGCGTCTATCAATAAGATAATTCAAGGGGAAGTTCGGCAGAAATAATAAAATACGCGCATTCTGCGAATTCATTTCGTCCCTCTATTTCTTCTCTGGTAGCGCTTTTTATACCAGTCTCACTTCCAGAACATAAACTACCTTCCTTGCTCGTAGAATATATACAGTACGCTGATAAAAGTTTTTTTAAAATCTATCCTGGGAGGGAGTGCTGCTCCAGAACTTGTGTTTTGTATTTTCACTAACCTCTTTCCTGAGGTGGCTGGATGTGCCGTTGGGAAGGCAGTGCGTGAAAGAAAGTGAGATAGAAAAAAGAAGTGAGACGGATGCCGTAAGGTGTTCGCATTCCGTAAGCTTTCCTTCGCTGCCGCAAACACATACGTACGCTTTCTCACCGCCCGCCCGCCCGCCGTGTACGCGATAGAACAAGACAGACCGTTATGACTCCTAGTAAATTTTATTTCCAGTCTGACAGAAGACACGGTCTGTGGTGCTGTGCTGTGCTGCACGGGAGGGGAAGGAATACAAAGAGACGAGACAGAAGTCCGACCCCCTGCGGATCTCCCCCGCCCCCTCCACATCTCCCGCAAATACCTTTCCTTTCTTCTTATTTTTTGACATCTCCAGTCAGCTTTCTCACACATTTCTTCCCGCTGACTTTGCCTTCACTTGTTTTTTTCTCCTTCGCGGAGGTGCTGAGGGAACACTGCACTCCAAGAAAGATCTACCCTGCAGAACAGCAGGACGAATGACACCCGCCCTCGTCAACGACGACCGTGTCGTATAGAAATATTTATGCTATGAATATAAATTCCTCTGGTTAATGCTTTGGTAAGCATCGGAAGAATAATTTACTTAACAAAATATAGTTTTCAAACAAGAGGATTTGGATGTTTATTGAACACTTATAGCCTGTCTACAAGGTTAACTTACATGCTTGATTGATGCACGGTGCAGTCCACACTTAGTCGCATCAACCGGAAATAGCAACTAACCTTACACAGATCTTCCAAATTTTTATAACATGACTGAAAACATGTAAGTACGTGGCATTTCGCTCAGCGACTATTAGGTTTGTCCTTTAAATCTGGACTGTAACAAGACAGCACACTCACTAATATGCAGGTTTATCATGTTTGGCCGTAAGAATTTTAGTTGGTCACAATTTCACAACCATTGGAGCTATAACCAACGAATTTAGATGGTAAATACTCGCGACCCTGATAAAGCTGGTATGCCATGTTAGAGCCAAAGTTCTATTACAAGCATAGTTTGTCATAATTTGTCATTCACGGGGGTTACAACCACCGAATTCAGATCGTAAGTACCATTACCAAACCCAATCAAGAAGATATGCCATGGCGGGCCCCGAGTCCTGTTATAAACATACTTGTGTTATCATTTTCGAATCATTATAGGTAGCACTTCCAATTTCAGAACGTACAGGAAACTCCCTACAGCGAACATTCTAAAGTGGCATTGTGCCTTAAGTCTTATTGTAAACTTAGTTGACTGCCATTTTTGAACCACCGGAGTTGTAGCCACCAAATTCATATCGTGGTTATTTCTTCCGATACCGATTAGGTCAATATACAACACTATGATCTAAGCCCTTTTATAAGTATAGTTGGCCACCATCTTAAAACTACTATTATTTTACTGTCATTAATACTGCCACAGTCATAACGCACGCACACACACCATATAAACATAGTGATGTACAGACGTACAAACCAAACCAACCGACCGTACCAACAGATCAGGCCATCCACTCTCTATGGCTGCCAGTACCAAGCAACTGTATTGATCGATCATGCTAACCGAACATACAAAAACACCTCAAACAAAACTAAAAATATCTCAGGCATTTCTAAGACTTCTAATATACGTTAAGAATATATCAAACTTATCTCAGTTGCAGTTAAATGACATCAGAAATATACAATACCTGTAACTGAACCACAGCCCTACCTGCACACTTTCTCCATGAATGTTTAGTCATCTTCATGGCCAAGTAACTATGCACACTACGACATTGAAAAGCCTATAAAACAGAAGGAAATGGTACAAGAATTAAAACACACACTGATGTAAATCTAAATTTATTTATTATTTATTTCCTACACTATATATTTGCATTTCTCAGATGTATGCAGGTCATGAACAGTACCTAATGTTCCATTATATGTAACGCTTTACTCTTTTCGTTCAATTCATCGATGATTCAAAATATTTCATTAACTTGCGAGAAATCTCCACCTTTTTGTAATGTGACGAAAAGTCTGATTCTACAAAGAGGTTCATTAGAGTTTCCGGAAAATATGTAGACAATATTTTTGCATCTTCTGTCTTCTTCAGGCCACTTGTCACAGCTAACTCGTTGGGGAGATGTGTGAGGACGTCGAGAAAAATCCCCATTGTCTCTATCATCAAAACTGTCTTCATTTTCGTCTTCATCAACGTTCTCTTCTTCAGCGCATTTATCATCTACATATTCTTTAGCACAGGCATCACACTAGTTTTGTTTTCTTGTCAACTGAAATCTCAACTTCACAGCCATTAGTGCTGCATACTTTGTTTGTCCTTTTTATTTTGTATGCAATTTTAGTAGGTGTACGTATATATTTGACACGATCCGACAGCATCGCACGTTTTACTTTGCTGATATATTATAGTCTGTATTCCCCTCATCTTCTACGAACATAGTATGCAGTGTAGTTGTGGGAGCTAGCGACATCAACATATTGCCTTTGTCGATAGGCGAAAGAGCATTACATTTGCAGGTATTGTTGTGTCTATTCAAGTTCTCTCTCCCAACGAATTGCCTAGAAAAGCTGTGGCAGCCAAGTAACACATGAGATGGATTCTTCAATGATTCACTCACCCTATGTTGGTGTGCTACGTAGCTTAAGGCAAGACTTGTCGCATTATCAGCACTGACGAAGATCTGGTGAAGAAGGCGTAGGTCATGGCTACATATTCGCCGCAGTAAGTGGTCAGCATTCATATATACGATTAATCTTCAGTATCTGGATAAAAGAAAGTCTTTAAAGTCATTGTTAGCATCTCATCCGGTCAGAATTTTCATATTTACGACATAAAAAAAATACTATGCTACACGTTCATAAGTCCAAGGTATGAATTCCATCTTCACATATGATTTGCCTGCCATCTGAACAACACGAAGATAATCTATTTTCACACTCTGTGTACAGTGTAAGAGTACACTGAAAAATTCAATGGATATTTCCCCACCCTCACGCAATTAGATTCCTGTTTCATAAATCATACACACTCCAGCACAGATGAAGTTGTTCTAGAAAGTTACTCTGCCTTCGAATTAAGCGTTCGAAACCCACCCAGAACAAGGATATCTAGAAAAATTCATAATCTCTGAAAAGTTCATAATCCGAAAATATTTACATGACCTCAGCCTAGTCTTTAACGAACCCGAAGATCGCTGATCATTGGAGGTCTCCATAATTGTACTTCTCTCAAAGAGAGCAAGCCCGTTGCTGTTTGGCGAGTTAATGCCTGGCGAAGTCTAGAGCCAGACGACCAGATACTTTAGAACAAACTATCGACCCCACACACTTTGAGCGTGCCCACGATCAATGATGTGGAATCTCTAACGTGACTCGAACTGGAGGCACCCTTACTGACATCATCGAAGCCCAGCGGCATGTCTCACCTTTACGAAGCACTTCCCAATACACGTCACAAGCCATCCTAGTTGATGAAACATGTCTTGATATGCTATAGTAAGATGCCTAACTTATGCTCAGGGAATACCTTCTAAAGGCTGTTCACGATAAAGAGTGCACGTTAGCAATGAACCCTAGAATAATGTCACTGCTCCTGAATGCATATATTGTAATAGGTGTAGTGAGTTTAGTTGGTAACTATGGATGGAATATAGTTCCATATCTTAACGTCAAATAAAACGTGTTAGGTAACCATTTGTGATAACTTAAATGATTACTTACGCTTTATTTTTTTCAATGCATTTAAGTGGGAAAATGTGCAGATTTACATATTTACTTTCCTAATAATTTCAAGTTTTGCTTGACCGACGCATGAATAAAGCTATGAGGCCGATGGAAATGTTAATTTTACATAAGCTGGAAGAATACACAACATGCATTCAAGTAGATCTTTTTTACAGGGCTTTCAGAAGTGCTCATTTTACCGTGTACAGCATATAACAAACATGTTTAATACAACAAAATATTGGATCAGGGTGAGCAAACTAATGTCTCCTATTTGCACAGAAAGGGGTCCCAGATAATTATAAAACCCATATTGTGCAAGAAATAAGGAAATAACGTACTAACAGGCACAAGGTTATTTCGCGGTAAATTTTCTTAACTGTAAGAACTTCCCTTTCCTTTCACTTGTGCGATTGGCACATTGTTAATTTGGCTCGCCTTAGAGTGCGTTTAACAAGTGGCAAACAAATAATGCTGGAGTGAGAGTACCATAAGTCAGAGAAGGAAATGGTTTCTACAAGGACCTGGAGCTAATTAGAAGTTGAAGAGGTAACAGAGCGTGGAAATAACTGTGATGTCTAATTTGGCTGTAGAATGTCCACCACGAAATGAAAGGTTCTCTACTCATTGGCTGGGGCAGGAACACTTCACAAACCCTACACTTCGAACTCATAGACATTTATGTTAGTTCTGCAGTTACATTCCAGTTATTACGAATTGAGTATATTAACTTGTGGAGAAACATAGTTTTTCTTACAGGTAAGGTAAAATTAACGCACTCTGGAGTAAAATTCACGTACATGATAGTGGAAAATCCAATACATGGATGGGAAAATTACCTTACGACGCGTGCATCTCTTCAGTATTCTCAAAAGCTAAGTGGGCGGAAGGGCGTAAGAAACGTATATATTCACTAAAACTGTCACGATGTCGTCGTGGTGTAATAGATAACGTATCGGCATATCGTGTTATAGGACCATGGTTTGCTCCCACCCACCAGCAAGTGTCGAGGATTTTAGTGTTGAAGTTTCGGTTACTATTCGTCAGAGTATTTAGATAATAAAATAATTAGCAGTACTAATACTACGGGATAATATTAAATATATTTTTATAATACATTATAGTTAGTTTTCCCTTACTTGTATGGGATTTTCCCCCCACTTTTGTCAGGGTCAGGTACTTTTCCCGTATAATTTTGGAATAGTACTTTACTTGTTATGTTTACTTACCCCACATTTCAGAGGTAATTTTACCTTACATGTAGAGGTAATTAGTTTCCCTTACATGTAAGGGAATTTTACCTCAATTTTTTTACAGTGTACTCTTTCAAGCAGCAACCACCTAACAGATAAATTAGGGATCGTGCACAAAGTACTATGTAGTTTAGTGACTAATCCTGTCCTCCTATTTGTATGTCACTATTTCATAGGTAAAATGTAGTCGCCGATATAAACATGATTATATTTGAGAAGGGTTCGCTGGATTTCATTGAGATTTACCTGATTCTGAGCAGTTTTCCCTTTTTCGTATTTTGAATCTATTTATGGTCGTTCTTGGCTTTGTTCCACAGTGTCATTCATTTACCAGTATACACCAAGGCGATCCGGGTTCAATCCCCGGCCGGGTCACTCCGGATTTTCGCACGTGGGAATCCTGCCGGACGATGCCGTTGGTCGGCGGGTTTTCTCGGGGATCTCCAATTTCCCCCACCCTTTCATTCCGGCGCTGCTCCATACTCACTTCAATTACCCTCATCGGCTCTCAAGACCTCGATGTTAAGAGCAGTCCAAACCTCTTCACTCACATTTACCAGTACAGAGCAGTACATGTGTAGGAAGGTTCGTTTGGATGCAAAGTTCGAAGCAGAGTAGGCAGCTAACCTCACGCATCACTCTGCAGTCCGAGGAAGACGAATCTCGTGAAATACGGGCCTGGCGCGACGCTATTTCACGCATCGCTCTCTTTCCCGGGGTTCGCGACTATTATGCCAGGGGAAGGGGTTTGGAAAAAAAAATGGGCCGCAGGCGAGTGTTTCTCGCAGGATCATTATTCTCGGTCGGGAACAGGTACCACCGCCAGACCAGGCCCGCAGCTAGCTATCACTCATCGCCAGCCGCCGGGATGCCTACTGTGGAGGGAAAAATTCCCATTTACCTTGCTTTTCACGATAAAACGAGAACTTTTTAAAGCCCTGCTTAAGATCTACTTGTGTGCAGGTTATGTATTCTTCCTGCTAATTTTTTACACTTCGGTGCATTCAAAAAACAGAAAGTGAAAGAAATAATTTAAGTTAACAGAAATGGTTACCTAACACTTTTTATTCGACGTTGATATATAGAACTACTTTCCATCCATTGCTACCAACTTTACTGGGTGCGTGTCACTCAGTGCGCCCGTTAAAATGTATACGGGCAGAGGCAGTGACTTTTTCTAATGTTTAATGTTGCTCACTTTATCGTGAACAGCCTTTGCCTCGGTTTCTCTGCCACACTTTTCCCTTCACTGATCTCCTTGCGCTTGTGCTTATGCCTGCTGCACACAATACACACTTCTTATCAATTACGTAGAAATGTTCGAATATCGCCACGACCGTAGGATCGGTAAGTACTTTGGTAACAACAAAAACTTGGGTTTCAATTTTCCAAACGAAATTCGTCCATTTTTAAAATCGCAATCCTGCTTGTGCAATGCGGTAAGAGCGCTGCTACCAGTACTTAAAAAAAATTGCTATGGCGTGTCTACGCAAACAAGTATGGTGAACAGCCGCGGCACGCAAATATGTAGCTAATACGACGAAACAACGTACATTCATCGGGTACCTGCCACTTGTCCTAAAAATGTTTCACCTAGAATCAGGCCAAACATTTTTAAGCTAAGTGACTGACAGCGAATTTACTTTAGACCAAATTATTTTAAACCAAGTGACTTCAGATCAAGAGACTGTAGGCCAAATAATTTTACAATAAGTAATTTTAGACCAGTGACTTTAAATCAAGAGAGTATATGCCATATAATTTTAGATCAAGTAACCCCAGACCGAATAACTTCGGACCAGTGACTTTAGGACAAATGTTTTTTTCCCCAAGTGAATTTCGGCCAATTTACTTTAGACCAAATTATTTTAAACCAAGTGACTTTATATCTAATATTTTTAGGCAAAGTGATTTTAGACCAAATAATTTGAGGCCACATGACTGTTTTGTGTAAAACGTTTTTTAGGTCAAAAGACGCGCACCCCACCGAACGTGTTCGTCAAATGCCACCTTGCTGGGAGGTGACTCGTGTTCGAACCACATTCGTACACGCACATTAAGTGGCACGTCTTCCAATAGAAAAGGCGAGGTGTTGGCCAAGTATTTCCGATACAGCTGGCCAGTCAGTCTATTGAGCATGGCGTGTGGACCGATTAAAAAATCACCCACTATCCCACGCCATACGTTAATGGAAAATCTTATTTGATGCCCACGGACGGAAACAGTGAGGTCTTCATCTGATTATGCTGAAATTGTAAGTGTTAAAACATCCATCACACTTAAATGTAACCTCGAAGGTGGACAACACAGACGCGACGATGTGAAGCTTTCACTATAAGAAATTATTCGAAAATTTACCATACCAGTGTATATACTTAGTGAGAAAGCAGGAATTGCAATGTTTTCCCCTATACATTCATTGTAGCGTTCCTACATTTGCTCAGGAAACAGTCAAATGCGTAGGGAAGTTCCCAACTTTGAGCGCTGCTAAACATTCCTATATCTGCAGCATGATGTGTGGTATTAATATCCATACAGTGTATAGGTTAAAAACTTCCATTACTGTTTAGGAAGTTTGCCAGAAAAATTTTTACTGTGTACAGCACGTCTTAAAAACCGGTCGCAGAACCCACCTTTTAGTGGATAGTCGTCTGCTCGTAGCGATTGCATACGTGGCAGATGATACTGCTCGTGCAGTATGCGCCAATGCGCCGTAAGGGGCTAAATGGACAATGCCGTGATGTGGTATGTTCTATAGTGTCAGGTATTTTCTTCACTTCTCCAGATGTGACCTCTTCGGGACTCCACTGGTACCGAACGAGGTCGACGTGTCTCGTGCATGTTTGGGCGTAGATAGCCTGTCTCATGAGATCGGTGGTCAAGTTGATGGAACATTGTATGGACAAGATAATTACCTTTACATGTAAGGTAAAATTTACTTCTTAAATGTAGAGAAAATTAACATAACAAGTAAAATAAGACTCTCTAATCGTACGGGAAAAGTACCTGACAAAAGTGGGGGGAAAATCCCATACAAGAAAGGGAAAATTAACTACATTTTATAATAAATTTACATATGAAAATATCCCAAAGTATTACTACTGCTAATTATTTTATTACCTACATTCTCTGACAAATAGTAGTTATTTGACATTTTTTCTATATTGGATTAGTCAGAAGTACGCATTTGGTAGTGGAGTAGAAATGAGCGAACTTCAACAATAAAATCCTCGACACTTGCTGGTGGATGTGCGCGAACCATAGTCCTCTATCATAATAGGCCGATATGCTTTCAATTACTCCACGACGACAGTCTGACAGTGTTAGCGAATATTAGCGTGTTAAAGGATTAAGTCTTCCACCCCCCCCCCCAAGCTATTGAGAATACTGAAGAGATTCACGTGTCGTAAGGCAATTTTACCATCCATGTATTGGATTTTCCACGACCATGTACGTGAATTTAAATCCAGAGTGTTGTAATTTTGCATTTCCTATAAGGAAATCTATTTTCCCCCCAACAAGTTTGCGAATATTGCCTTACACTCGTCAAGTAATTTTTCCATTATTACTTTACAGAGTAGTTGAGGAAATCGTTCCGTGTACATTCTTGCTGCTACCTGCTCACGAGGCTGTGTGGCAAAATACATTTACTGCGTGTCAGCGAGCTCCGCTGAACTAACGCGCTACATTTCACAGTCCCGCGCACACTACACCGCCTGCTATATCCCACTTGGTTATTTATAGATTGGCGTTCACCAAGAGTTGAGTTGAGATGTAGGTATCTGCTGACGCTGAACAGCGAAGTCTACAGCGCCGGTGACGGTGAAATGTTGTGAAGATGGAACAGAAGCTGAAAACAAGAGTGGGAGGGGATAGGGAGTACCCCAAGAAAACCCGTCGGTCAACGGCAAGTTCCGCAGCACGTGAGAAAAACCGTGTGACTCCATCGGTGATTGAAGCCGGTCCACCGTGGTGAGAGGTGAGTATTCTGACCACCACACCACCGCGCCCCCGGCTCGTTTCGTATGTTCTTGGTGTATACAACCCTGTCTGCAAACCACGCCACACACGTTGTCCAGCTACTGGGCATTCACCACGCTCATTTCTACTCCACTACCAAATGCGTACTTCTGACTAATCCAATATAGAAAAAATGTCAAATAAGTTTTACACAATACCTACATTTTAAAGTTACGTCGCATATTATATATATAATTAAATATGTGTGTTTATGTTCTTCATTCGTTAATAAATCTAATCCCTTGAAAGAAAATTCTTGCGAGCCTAACACCAGTTTTTTAAATTCGAGTTTTGCGTAGTTCACGTGTATGTACTATTTTTTTCTCTGATTTTCGTTTTATTCGAACTCTTTCAGTGTGTGACGCTTCACACATGACAAACGAAACCGAATGGTTCAAATGACCGGTGCATCGATACTTTGGCCAGTTCTATTTCGGAGAGTAGCAGGGATAAGTGATAAAGCGTGTAATTGATTTCTCAGTGGAGCAGAAACTTTTCAACCGTGTGTGCGATAGTTAAATTTAAAGTCTAATAGCACATTTTGAATTAATGCTAACATCAATTGTCAGTGTTTAAAAACACCATATTATAAAAGTAATCATTAAGAAACTATTTTGCTTCTTTTAGTGACGTTGGGGCTAGAGTGTTTAAAAATGTACGAAAATAAGCAGAGGCCTTTAGTTCCCTTTCCGTTTCCCTGTGTCTCGAAATATTCATCCACACACCGCTTCAAGTAGAATCGAACAGAATGTGTTACTAGGGACACATCCTCCTTTTCTTCTTCTTCCTCCTTCTCCTCCTCCTCAGGACCTAGAAACTGACTCATTCACATGATGTCTCAGTGCTTGTATGTGATTGGCCAGCTGCAATCACTTGACAAATCGGTGATTGGCTGGCTGGTGATTGGTTAGTTGGTGATTGGCTGGTTGGTTTTTCGCAATACGATTGGTTCAACGCCAATATGATCTCATGGGCTTGCTTATTCGTATATTAGCAGTAGGGAGGTAAGCTGAGAGTCTTAGTTTGACAGCGACTGTCGTGAAAGGCGGATCGTCTCGGCTAGCTTATACGCCAGTTCATCCATGGCTAGTTACGTTAAAGTTGAATGGATATTGCCCACCAATGGTTTCTCACCACCCACTTCTTCAGCTGCTATGGTTACGTCACTAGTAGCATCTAATTCCACCAATGCAGTACCATAGACTTCTTCAGGCATGGCGCTGACAGCTCCATCGACTTCTTCGGGTGGATCACCTACAGCATTTCAGCCATTGACGTATTCAGGCATGATGTTGACAGTGTCATCGACTTCTATGAGCGGGCTACCTACAATAGCTCCATTGGCATCGCTAACTGGACCATCGGCCCCTGTTGCAACAACATCTGCTGAACCATTCCGACATTATAAGTGTCGCTTCTGTGAAAAGACCTTCCCGCACAGCAGCAATGCTCGACGACATGAGTGCTCTAATTGTACTAAAAACCTCTGTTGCATGTCATATTTGTATGACAGCTGCGGTAAGCAGATCAGCCGTTGAGACAGTTTACTTAGACATATTAAAAAACATTGTAATTTTCTGATGGTGTTAGCGACTGTAATTATTTGATTGAATAAAGAAATGCCTGTGAATAAAATTGTGTTTTATTTCATGTTTTTCATACTTTGTCGGGTTATAAATCAACATTAAAAAGGTAAAGAAATACATTTTATTAAAAAGTATTGTACAACATGTATAGTTATATAATTATATAAAAAAGTTTTTTTAAATGCAATACCTTTAAATTTTAAATACCAAATATATATTTAATCAATTATGCATGTCATCAAAAGTCTCGCATTATGCTTGTAGGTATACTGCTGATTGGAAACATCCGTTTTAAATAGGCTCGAGATTTCGAAGTTTTTTTATGACTATAAATATAAGGGCCGACAGCTTGATTGGCATCCAGCATACTTACTTTTACGAATTTATTCTCGCGCTTTGGTTTTCAAGGCCATTCAAGGTCATGGGGTCAAGGACATGGCCATTGTCTTTCAATATGGAGGATGGATGATGCCTATCAAAATGGTCTCCTACCAAGATGGCGGTCTCCAGTAACGTATAAACAAATGAACGAAAAAACACATATGGCAGCCTCCAGTAACATATAAACTAAAATGGCTGCATCCAGTACCATGTAAGCAAATAGCGAACGATAAAATCACGCTGGCTGCCTCCAGTAACATATATACAAAGATGGTGGCCTCCAGTAACATATAAACAAAAATGGCTGCCTCCAGTGGCATAAAAACAAATGATGAACGAAAAAAGCAAAATGGACGCCTCCAGTATCATATACACAAATATGGCGGCCTCCAGTAACATATAAACAAAAATGTCTGCACCAGTAGTATGTAAAGAAATGGTGATCGAAAAATCGAGATGGGGGAAAGAGTATAGATGAGGGGAGTGGGTACGAGGGAGTCAGTCGTCTGCTAGATTCGAACAGAGGTGAGTAATTGGTGGGGTTGTGGGGGGGGGGGGGTACCTCAGGAAATCTAAGTTTTTTAAATTAAATTTCTTATAAATTTTTAAGAGATTTTTTTTAGGCAAAAAGGGGAATTTCGGGGTTAAAAGGGGAAAATTTCCGCCAGGGTTAAAGACTTTTTAATAAACACATTTTTAAAACGAATTTTTAATAAAAAATTTCTTGAGCGAAATTATGTGGGAAAAGATGGAAATTCCGAGGAAAAAAAGAGTAAATTGGCCGCCGCAGTAAAAGATTTTTAAATTAAGAACTTTTTTACATAACATTTTATAAAAGTAACATTTTAAAATTTTTTAAATTTTTAAAACAATTTTTTAGTTAAATTTTTTAATAATAAATTTTTTGTTAATTTTTAATCGATGTTTTAGTTTTTTTAACGGGGTTTTAATTAAATTTTTCGTTATAGTCTTTTTATAATTTTTTCTAAAATTTGTTTGCCTTTATTTTCGATTTTTGGGGTCAATGTCAAGGTAACGCGTCAAACGTCAATGTCAAGGTTAATGGCATCTAAGATGGCGGACGGTGACGTAACAAGATGGCGGCCGTCCGGCTCCGGTTTCGATGCCCCACGTCCCCCCAAGTCGGTTATATCACACTACTCCTAACACTTTCAATTCGACGTTAAATTATGGAACTACTTACCCTCCATCATTACCAATATTTCTAAGCACATTTCATTCAGTGCTCCCGTTAAAATATATGCAGGTAAGAACATTGATTTTTTTTTCAAAGGTTGATTTTTTTTAAAGTGCTCACTTTATAGTGAACAGTCTTTATCAACATGTATTCATACAAATAAACGTAACCAATATAAAAATGTGCAGGTGTGCACATGTGCACATAATATATTGAATTTTGGCATGCACGCAGCTGTCTTCACAAACATAAGGTACCCCTGTGGATTGTTATTGGCGGATCCATCTAGATCAATGCTACAAGTTAGATTACAGGATGAAAGAGGAAAATAACTAATATTTTAAACACATGAGCAGACGGAAATGCGAACTGCCGTAGAACGCCAAGGTAAATCCACTTTAATTTTCAGGATAACCAAAAACTGTGAATTTTCAATACTACAGCTGTAAAATTTCTGCATTAAGTAGAGCAGCCAAAAAAGAGTGTTAAAAACACATAGGTTTACGAGCGGAAACGAATAAATTGAGTTTTATTTTACCCAGACGTCCCTGTGCAGTAGTTCGGAAAATCTCCACCAGGTTTACATTGTTTCAACGTTTTTGGTTGCGAAATTTTTTTTTGCCAGGTAATATTTCTTCTGCCTTTTCGACAAGCTACGTGTAGGACGGCAACAAAAAGAAAAGACGAGATCCAAACGAACCTCAATTTCCTTGCGGCCGTACCTCTGCCAAGACTCCCGTCCAATCACACCTCTTTGTATTTTTAAGACTCGCATATCCAATAACCATTCGAAGGATCCAATTTCTTTCGGTTCTCATTTATTCTCGTTCTTCCCCTTACGTTGCTGCCTCCCCTACTTCGCGCATTCTCTTTCGCCCCCGGTTCCTCATATCCCGGTATTAGCCGACCATTCAAAGTGTTCGCGGGTGGCGGCAGGATGTTGGAAGGTACCCTGGGGCTGCGAAGGGGGTGGCTAAAGGGTGGATTGGGGGTGGGATTTCCTAGTAATCAACTCTAAGGAGCTCGTGTTCCACGCCGGGTACAGGAGTTTGCTTCCGCGGGCGAACATACCCCCCCCCCCCCCTCTGCGGGACACCACCTCCCCTTCTACACCGTCACAGTTCCGGTCATAAGATTACAACTTCAACCCCATTCTACTTCCTCACACACCTGTCACACAAGCAAAAGTGATGTGCTACGCTCGCTGAAGTTCGTGGAAATGGAACAAGGAACTTTACAACTACATGTCGCAATCATTTTAACTTACGAACATGCTATCAAGTTTTTGATACAAGATATGACTTGCATTACATACTTCGCGGACTGCGTTTGTCGTACCGTTCTCATTTGAAAGACAACGGCTCTTTTAATTAAAAGGTATCTGAACAAATGTTTAGGTATCTATCATTTTTGTGCTACTTAACAAGTTATACTTAGTAAAAATGTTAGTGTGTGAAAGGAACGGTTCAGTTTTTTTAATTTACATAACAAAATTAATGCAGCAGTGTTTAATTTATGTTTTAAGATGTGAACATTTAAAATCACAATGCGGAGAGAACGACGCAAATGTAACATTCGTTTTAAAATTTTCATAAATATAAGTTAATTATTTTTAACAGATTGTTCATTGAGCTTAGTGGCATGTACACTACGTAAACAGGGCATTAATATAAAATTTAATTTTATACACATGCATGAGGAATAATGAAAAGAAGCTGGTTTCCCTGCTGAAAATACGCACGTCTTGTTAGTTTAACTTTCTCTTCCTTCTTAGACCTCTTTTTTTTTTTTTTTTTTTTAATTAATTTACGCATTCACGGAGCACGATAAACAGAGATGAGGGAATTACTAGATATTTACAGTGTCACTCCAACAAAAAAAAAAGTGTGTTTAATTGCGTAAATGATTACAGGTGGGGCTAACTTGCAGTTGAAATATCATAATTACTTTCGTTGCGTGAGTATACTGTGTGTACATCCATGCTTACACAGTGTTTATATACTTTGCTTTCAGTCCATACCATCATAACGTCCCTTCATGACAAAAATTATATTCATGCTGGTTCATACTTCATGACACGTGCTTTGATTCAGGAACGAACAACTAAAATTCTCATAAATAATACCAAATAATATTAAAGAAAACATAACAAATTCTTACAAAAATTTCCTTTTTTTATGGGCAGCAGTAACATATTTTTAAGTCATCGATCTCAGAACTCTTCTCGCTACAATATTTTAATACAAATGACTATATTGTCACAATTAAACTTTTTCAAACACTGAAGTGAAATTTCCTATATATTTTTTTAACAGTGTTCGACATACAATTCACAACTATTCTTTATATATATATATTTATTTTGTACTGTGACAAAACGTGAAGACGTGGATTTAAAGAGTACACGTATTTTGTGGCCATTTCGGGGAGTCACTGCCACGTTACGAATAGGATAAGGAACGTATACGTTCACTGGTGTATATTTTCTGCGATTAGCTCAGCATGTGACACAGTGGCGTTTATTCCATAGACGCAAGGTAAGCAATGCTTACCCTATACATATTGGAAAATGCCTAACCCCTTATAGTTTTCGCCTTAACTTTAAAACTAAACACATTTAATTCTAAGATTCCCGTTTCCGATTCAAGACACAGAGTTTTCGTAACTCCCGTACTGTACACGCATAGTGCTGCTATCTAGTATTCGTTTCCACAAACGGTAGCGACTAGCGATGAATAGAACTCGCAAGTGAGTTACCCTGCCGCCTTCCTTCGGCAGGGTAAGCAGTCGTTCTGTTTGCGTCCTCCAGCCCTCCTGTTTCCTTGGAAAGTGGATGAAAGTGTTCGGGAAAACGGGAATTTATTATATGCTCTCTAAATAATATTCATGTTAATTATTATTACATTCATTTCGTTTCCGTTTTTATAACTAATGCTAGGTATTATAAAACGGTAAATACACGTGGAGGGTTAGCAAAGTAGGAAATTGCGTTTGTTAGTAGAAATAGAAAATGGAACCACAGCCTGGCACTAGCAAATGTTATCTAAAACACTCAAATATGTGGGGCTATTATACTGCTTACCCTGTAAAAAAACTCACTATACGCCACTGCACCCACATAGATAAAAATAGGGAGTGTCAGACCAATACAATTCCAAATCAAGTGATTCCCACCCAACAAGAAGACGGAGAAATAGTGCTCCTTCACCAAGCCCTAGGCCCAATTCATCAACTCCCTTTGTGTCAGTGAAACAAATATTTCCACTTCAAAAGGCAGCTGCAGTTGTTTTCCGCAGCAAGAATACAACAGGGAAACAAAGAGCGGCTGTACTTATTTCGTCCCCGTACAAAGCAGCACACCAAGTATCCCGAAGGCCTACCAAAACAGTACTGTTAAACCAAGCCGTGGACACCCACGCACTAAATAATTAAGAGGGTCCGTACAATGGAGACATCTTAGTTTTGTCATAGCTACGAAATAATTAAGAGGGTCCGTACAATGGAGACATCTTAGTTTTGTCATAGCTACGAAATAATTAAGAGGGTCCGTACAATGGAGACATCTTAGTTTTGTCATAGCTACGAAATTGAAAGGAAAGAAGACATGTTACGGAGTATGCCGTGCAAAAAGTGGTTTCATGTAGATCGAGTTCGTGTGAAAGAGGAAACGAAAAGGTTCTTCTGCAACAATTACCAATAATTTAAATTTTACAAATATTTTGTGTCATTCCGTTATTAACGCACGATAATTATCGAACAAAATTTACATAACGACTACAAGATGTTACTGATAACAAGTATTTAAATTGAAGCGTGTGAAAGCTGAAGAAATCTGACGATATGAAGTTCATTTGATTGGACCTAATTTTTACGTAGACAATATATAATTATCGTTTGAATTGTAAAGTTAAACAATTAAGAGCATTTTTACTGTAAATACACTAGATATTGAAAGTAGTCCACTGATGGAACTTACATGGTTCGTTACTAGAACCCTATACCTATAAATAAACCACTTGCATTTTTAAAAAATTGTTTCGTAAAACATTAAGGGCACTAAAAAGTGGGGTTATAATACATGTGTGTAAATTTTTTTTTTTTAAATGATGTTCTTGCATAATTTATTACGCTAATAACACAAAATACTTATAAGGTCTATTATTGGCACCGTTCCCCTATATGTATGGATATTATATGTAATATGTATATATAATGTGTGTACAGCGTTTACATAGTTTGTATATAAAATATGTGTATTATATATGAGCAGTACATATTTGTTTATATATTAAACACCATACGCATTTTGCATCTGTGATGGGTTTGTGTGTCTCGCGTTTGTAGGCGAATCACATACGTTCATTGACTGGGTAGACGATTGCTCATTGGCAAAGTTGGAAACTTTACTACGGGTATTAAATTTCCTGGATAAATATAGGAAATCTACCATGAATGTATGGCAAAAAACTTTACCATTCTTGCTTTCTCAGAACTCACGTATAATATGCGGTAAATCTATGAACTATTTCTTGGAATGGAGTCACAGCCCTTACATTTCTCTCTAATACTAAGTCGAAGCGACCTGTATTACGGAGTTGGCAAAGAAGCCAATATTCCTGGTTAGAATCCCGGTTGAGCCTTGTGTTTTTGCGAGTGTAGAGTAAGATTGCGCGAGAATTGTCCCTTGATGAAACTTATGCAGTACAGTAAGGTAGACCAAAGAACAATAATTCAAACAATTAATTGGATGTAGAATAAGATCAATGAAATTAAGAAAGAGTGAGATGTCAAGCTTCAATGTAACTTATTGCACACACATCAACACACACCTACACATACATAAACACATATATATACACACTACCGTAAACGGATTAAAGATTCACTGACTTATAATCAAAGACAATTTATTTGTATTAGTGCTCTTATTGAGTATAAACAAAATATTAACATAAAAGAATACTTGTGTTCACGTGTTTCTGCAAAGCTATAAAAAAATATTATGAAGCAGCACATCACGTCGGGGTCAATATAATGATAGGAGAAATCGGGCTGTGACTTTATTGCGGACAGGATTGTGCGTTTTACGATAATACTTCTGCGCCGACATGTATATTTTATTTGGGATATGCAAATGAAAGTAACGAAATGTATACTTACTTTTAATGGCTGAAATAGACACACCTAGACGTGATCTTTCTTGCGACATCAAAACAAGCGTGCTATCCCATCGGAGTTACGAGATGTACTGGTCGGCAATCTCCTTCCACTTGCCGATAGTCACCGCCAGGGACACCAACTCAACGCCACTCTCTTATCGTACCCGATTGAACGAGAACACGTAAAGGCTGTTCACGATAAAATGTGCACTTTTGAAATCAACCTTAGAAAAAAAAGTCACTATATCTACCTGCACATATTTTAATGGGTGCACTGAGTGACATGGGTCCAGTAAAGTTGGTAACGATAAATGGAAAGTAGTTCCATATCTTAACGTGGAATAAAAAGCGTCAGGTAACCATGTGTGATCACTTTAATTATTCCTTTCACTTTCTGTTTTTTTTTTTTTTTTTTTAATACATCGTAGTGTAAAAATGAGCAGATTTGCAAAACATTTTCTTTTGTAATAATTTCATAGTTGTACTTCACTGACGTATGAATAAAGTGATGAGGCCCATGACAATGTTAATTTTACATAAGGTGGAAGAATACACAATGTGTGGATACAAGTAGGATCTTAAGCAGGGCTTTCAAAAATGCTTATTTTACCGTGAACAGCCTATATATATATATATATATATATATATATATCTATATAAACTATATATATATATATATATGTTGGTGTTTTTTCACGACGATAAAGTGTCGGAATGGATCAGTCTGCAAATATTAACAACGCAGCCGTTTCCGTGATGGTACCACGATATGTCGGTCTGATTTCAAAGACATATTCACGTGAGTGAAGAAATATGGGTGTCTCTTAACATCGAGGTCTCGAGAGCCGATGTGGGTGAAGTGAAGTGAGGGTGGAGCAGCGCCGGATTGATTGCAAGGGCGGGGGGAAACGTGATATCACCGGGAAAACCCGCCGACCAGCGGCATCGTCCGCCACGTAAAAAACAACTCGCTACGGACGTGGGGTGAGTTCGCGTAACTGACATATGGCGATGTGTGCTCGACGTCGACGAGGACCTCGTAGGTGGTAAAAGAGGACAGACGAGGCGCGAGGAGGGCAGTGTGTATGTGTGTGTGTGTGCTCGCGCGCGCGCGCGCCTACGCACACCCGGCCAGTGATTGAAGCCCAATAAACCATGGTCGTCGACATGCGATGGTGAGAGAGCTGGGGGTGTAGGTGTTGGCGGGTGGCAGGGCCCCCTCACTACACCCGGGGCCCGCTCGCTCCGTCCATATGACACGGACAGATAAGCCGCGTGATCAAATATACATCTTCGGATGGACCGCTCCCTTCTCCCTCTGTTCAACCCTCTGTATCTCCGCCAGGCACGATCCAATTTCGATGGAAACGCAGCGGGATGGCGGGGGGGTTGAGAAGGGGTTCGGAAGAGTGAAGGGGCTGAAAAACAGACAGACTAGTTCATTCCCCGACACTCGGCGGGGCTCTCTGGAACAGTCACCGAACCCGCCCAGAGCGCAAGGGGATGGGTCCAGTCATGCGAGAAGACATCACTGGTGTTCCAGAGCTTTGATTTCTATGGGTCGACAATAATTAGTAATAACATTGCCAGCACGTTGTGACCGTATTTCACGTACTGGCACTTTCGGGGGGAATGAATATGAAGCGGGCGACAACAGGAACTGGCTGAACTACAAAAGGAACACACCTTGTTCCCAGAGAAATAAGTTAGGTATATAGGGCTTAACAACTCGTCGACAACGAGGTCATAAGAGAAAAAGAAAATTGCTCAGACGAGTCGGATAGGGGAAGGAATTAGTCATTTTATTCTACTCAAGTTAGGAACAAACTGAGATTTCTTATGAAAGTGTTTGAAATAAGAAAACTTTCCGCCGCAATGTGCGCTGTAGGGGTGTTCGAAATATCGATATATCGATAATGATCGATATGAAAAATAATTCATTGAACGATATGTAACTTAGAAAAATATCGGTATATCGATCTTTCGATATTATCGACGATTTCGGTTTTATTAATTATTTAGGTAAGCTATTATCGATCATTTCTGTATTATCTGTAATATCGGTATTATCGATAACTTCGGTATTATCTATACTATCTGTTATACATACATACATTCGATTTTACCAATAATTTTTATATTACCGATGATTTCGTTACTATCGATAATTTCGGTATTATCGGGAATTTCAGTATTAACGAGAATTTCGGTATTATCGAAATATCGAAAACACCGAGTAACTGTTCGAAAAAATATCGATATAAAATTTTATGATTTCGAACAGTCTTAGTGCGTTGCTGTTCCAAAGTGGCCACGCTTAAACTGGTGGTAAATGAATAAATCTTATATATGTATATATATTCATATATACATATATATGTTTGTGTGTGTATGGCACAAATCGTGATGTATACTTTCCCCAGCCAAAATTAGTAGATATTAACTTAATTTCGTAAAAATTAATCACGACCTCCAATGGCGTTTGCAAGAGCAAAGAGTAAAAATACAACTGTGTATTTCTTGGCCCTGAGAGTTCACAAGCAAGCTTATTTAAATGGAAAAGCGTTACGAACTTAAAATGCGAAATAAATATAACCGCCATACAAAGTAACTTTGTATTTTTCTCATTTTCCTTACGGAAACTGGATTGGAAAACACAAAATTTTATGTTTCTATCCATTTCTATATTTTGGTTCGATTGTGTTGTCATATTTCAATAAAGAAGCAACGTTTTGCTAAATCAAGTTTACGACAGAATATTAAACAACATCAGAACATATTTCGTTATATTTTTACTCAAGTTATAAGACAAATGTTTATTCTTTAAGTAGATTCTAACACAATACAAATAGCAAGCTTTCACATAACTCCATTAATTTTATGAAAATCACAATTAATCTAATGATTCTACTACAAAACAGAAATATCCGGTCTCGCACATGTGACACCAACGCTACCTGGTGGCGAACATTTTCAGTTGCCAAACTAAGAGCGTTGACCTTCCCAACCTGAGTAGAACAAACCTCAGCCATGGCCGGTTGAAACAAAGTTATGCGCGTACGTTCCTGTGCTGGCAGCCGAAATTCAGGGGGCTATAGGCTGTTCACGGTACAATGAGCACTTTTGAAAGCCCTGATTAAGGTCATATTTGTATGCACGTTATGTGTTCTTCCGCCTTATATAGAATTATCGTTGCCTTAGACTTCATCGCTTTCTTCACGCGTCGGTCAAGTGAAACTGTAAAATTATTAGAAAAGTAAGTATTTTAAAAATCTGCTAATTTTTACACTTCAACGCATTAAAAAAAACAGAAAGCTATAGAAGCTATTACAAATGGCTACCTAGCACTGTTTATTCAACGTTAAGATATGGAACTACTTTCCCCTCCATCGTTACCAACTTTACTGGGCGCGTGTCACTCAGTGCGCCCGTTAAAATATATGCAGATAGGAGCAGTGACTTTTTTTTCTAATGTTGATTTTTAAAAGTGCACACTTTATCGCGAACAGCCTTTAGCAGCTGTTAAGTTGGCACAGCCTTCCCTTGCATTATAAGTACGTCACTCATGGTGCATTATGGGTTGGAAGGAACACTCGTAGCATTCACTTCGAGTGGCTTAGAAAAACCATGGGCAGGAAACCGAAATAAAAATAGGCAGACCGGGAATCAAACACGAGTCCCACCGAATGCGAGTCCAGTTTATTGCCACTGCGCCAACTAGCTCCGTGAATGAAAGATATCCTCGGGGGGGGGGGGGGGGGATAGGAAGTGAGTGAGAAAAAGGGGCAGTATTTAAAATCTGAGCTCTTTATATATCAGATGAGTATGAGATGAGATGAGGTGAAGGTAAAGCAGTGGTGAAGTGCAATGACTGGAGGGAAACGGTAGCAACATGAGAAAACCCGACAGCTATCAGTGTAAAAAATAATTGTGTAATTTTACACTAATTGTATGTGGCAGCAGTGTTTGAACTGACATCGGTGTAGTTTTACATCTACACATCCATGTTTTTTTTTTTACTCTACGTCCAAGTAAATTTATCCTACAAATTAGTAAAATAACATATATTTTGTGCAACTAACTTTACATAAAATTGAGTGAAATTACTATTATCATATAGCAAAAAATAAACTGCGACATTCGTGTACTTTCTCTCCACAGCAAGTACATTTACACAAGCATTGCAATTGTAATTTCACCACTGTGTATGTGTATTTTATCACTAACAAAAAAGCAAAATCGCAGATTCACTGTAATTGTAATAACACAATTTCTCCATGTTTTTCACTGATTTACTAAAGCGATTTTATTGACAGCATATGTTCTTTTACAACTGCGTCATATTTTTCACTTAATTAGTATGTGCATTTTTATGATTTTCATGTTATTTTACTCCGTTTTGTAACTTTGTAGTTAACAGAGTTTTATAAAGTTATCTCCAAATGTGGGTGTCAGTTGACTTCAGATTTTTATTATAGAATATATATAAAAGCCAGCATATTCCATTAGCGAGAGTTTGGATATCCTCTTGAACATACAAAAGGAATTTGAAGTAATTCTACTGCTTACCGCTAGAGCTCATGTTTTAAACAAATACTTATAGTTAAATTTTAATTCACAGGAACATTAGTAAATATTACAAATACTGTACTGGTTTTAGCAAATTACACATAAAATTTATAATCACCGCAAATTTGAATTTGTAAATATACGCTCACAGACACTTCAGAATATAATACAAGTCTACACATACATGGTCATTGTAAAATTACACAATTTAAGGTATACAGCTATACTGACATTGAGTGTTTATACAACGACTATGTAGCGGTAAAAATACATAACTTAAAATTCTAATACAGTGAGTGGGTGTAGTTTTACACATACTTCAAAATGTGTAAATGAACACCATCATTGAGTTTATTAAATAATACATTAATGTATTTTCACCAAAGACATGTAGTACTCTCTGGATTATTAAGAACATTTGTGTAAAATTGCACATACTATAGTTGTTTTTACAAATTACGCATATAAAACGTAAAATTATCAAAAACTTTTAAGTGTGAATTTACACTCGTGTACCAGACAAGAAAACTCTTGCCTCGGTTTTGCTAGGAATAAAGTCTACTCCTGTAAGTATGGCTCTTCATTTAGAAAACGCTTGCCTCGGTTTTGCTAGGAATCAAGTCTACTCCTGTAAGTATGGCTCTTCATTTAGAAAATAAAATAAAATTCTACCACGAACCATGCATGTGGATTTTGTGAAAGTAAACCCTTCGGTGTCATCATTTTTATTATTCCCGAGTATAAAGCAAGCTTGATGGCGTATGGTTGTCGAAATACGTATTTTTCCCCAGCCTATTCTCGAAATAGGTACTTCGATGGAAAAAGAAGGCTTCCTTAAATAGGCGACGAGCCTCTGGTTGCTCGACGCAATTCAAAAATTTAAAAAGCGGAAGAATTTTAACCAAATATGGCTAACAACAAATTGGAAGACATTCCTTCCTACTTTTAACGTGAACTTATTCACTGTTTCAGATGTTCCTGTTAAATAATTGACTTCGTAAAATGACACGTTTATCTGGTTCCCGACGTCATAAATGGTTAAATTATCTGCAATCCATGTACAAACCTATCGATACGTCTGGCATCTTATAGGGTGCACTCATTTCCAAGTATTGTTTTGATTTATGTAGTACTGTAATATTTCTCGACTGCGTGCGGATGAGTGTACAGTAAAAAAAATCTCTTAACTGATAAAGCGTCACTAATTTAATACTTAAATTTGTATTTAAATTTCACTGTACATTGAAATTACATGCTGCACCTATACATCACAGTAATGTGAGACTACATCTTCTAGGACTGACATAATCATCGTGCCTAGTTTTCCTGCTTTCCTGGATTGTAAATACCTTATAGAATACTTATTTGGGTCAGGCGTTACTAAAAATATATTAAATAAGTCTTGATTTGTTGTCAATCCAGGAGTTTTTTACATTTATTTTCTTGGAATCGTCGGAAATCCTTGCTTCTTGTCTTTTAAACGTCTTCGCTCAGCATACCTATAGACAGCAAAGTTACGGATTCATCTGCCCCATGAAATAATATTTTATATACGGAATCTGACATTGGAAACCAGGTTTAATCCTTTATGTACATCTTCGTCGTTTCGATCTCATAACTACGGAGTGCAATCACATTAACAGCGTAACCACACGACAGTACTCTCTAAATAACCTTGTGGTATCTGTAAATGAGGCGGCATTCTTTCAGACCTGTTATTTCTGCAGACACAAACTGACTTACGAAAACAGCGGGCAGTATTCCCATTATGTTTATTTCATTTACTCTGTGGAAATGCAACATAGATGCCCATTTTTAAACCTAAAATATTTTTAGAATTTCTTTTTCCTTTGTATTTATTTGATCCTCATGTCCTTTTTTTTATCTGCCACATTTTTGTTTCTAGTCTAGCTGCTACTTGAACCAGCCATTCATAGAAGCGTATGCACGCATTACGTGTATAGAGAAACCATAGTCACAAGTATTTATATCTATTTCCTTCTCTAAAAACTTGTCAATGTCAATCATTATAATCGGTTTCGCAACACACAAATTACTTTCCTAGGCTGATTTTATTACATTGAGTATATTACATATTTTGCCGTCTATCTTTGTCATACATATATTGTAATGAACACGTGCGCAAGCCAAAGGAGTACTTAAACTTCCGATGGTTATAGAGAAGGTGTTTGTTGATCCATGTTTTCCTTGCGCGTTGTTACCAGCCGTAGAGTCTATTTTTCAAACTGCATTTCGATAGGCCGACAAAACCTAGTCGATGAAGGGGGTCTGGTTTTTGGTGCCCCATTAATGAAGTTGAACCTGGCGTGTTAAAAGTACATCATAATCCGAGAAATTCTCTTAAATATTTTGCTTATAAGAAGCGTTACTGCTGGAACCATCACACCCTCACTTATAGATATCAAAAATAATTTTTTCATCTGAGTTGGATATAAAGTTGACAGCGCCTTCTGTAATTCTACCATTCTGTGACTGGTGAAGTCTAGCAAGGCTTGTAAATGGATTTCACACTTCTTTTCTGTAATAATAATAATAGCGACAATTTTCCTTGGCTTCTCGTAAACTATTCTACAGTAGGGTTCCCTAGACACTGCTCCCTAGGAGCTGCGATGGTATAGTGGTTAGACTACTTGCCTCCCACCTAGGCGAAACGAGTTCCATTCCCAGCAGTGTCGCTCCCGGATTTTCGCACGTGGGAATCGTGTCGGACGATGCCTCTGGTCGGTGGGTTTTTTTTTTGGGGATGTCCCGTTTCCTCCGCCCTTACATTCCGGCGCTGCTCCCTACTCACCTAGTTTCACCCTCATCGGCTCTTAAGACCGCGATGTTAAGAGCCGCCCAAATCTCTCCGCTCCACTCCAAAATGTTGCTGGTAAAACATCGAAAGAAAGCCTTGTTATGGAGATTGTAATGTCAGATTGCTTGCACTGCGTACGGACTCGTCAACATCTTTATAGACTGTTCACGATAAAATGAGCACTTTTGAAAGCCTTGTTTAAAATCGACTTGAATGCACGTTATGTATTCTTCCGCCTTACGTAAAATTAACGTTGCCATGGGACTCGTCACTTTATTCATGCGTCGGTCAAGTGAAACTACAAAATTATTAGAAAAAGAAAATTTCAAAAATATGCTCATCTTTACACTTTGATGAATTAAAAATAAAAACAGAAAGCGAAATATATATTTAAAGTTATCATAAATGTCTATGTAACACTTTTTATTCGACGTTGAGGTTTGGAACTACTTACCCTCCATTGTTACCAACTTTGGGTACATGTAACTCAGTGCGCCCGTAAAAATATATACGGGCAGGGGCAGTGCATTTATTCTAAGGTTGATTTCAAAAGTGCTCATTTTACAGTGAACAGTCTTTAATAACATATACTTATAGGCCCTATCTACCCTGCTGATACTGCGCGCACAAAGGACCGTGCGCCCAAGTGCAACTCGGGCTGCAGGCAGCCTATATAATGAGTGGCTCAAATGCGCTCGTGCTCGGAAAAGAACAAGTTCGAGCTCGTATTAATTTAGAGCCTTACTTACATCTTTATATTGTTCCTAAACGAGAAATGATAGTTTGGTCTACAGACGACATTTTTTGCAGGTCTTGGCATAGACAAAAAACGTAATAAAATATATCGACACGTTGGTTAAGTGATTTACAATTGTGTGTTGTGTTTAGGATACTAAATGTAGTTCTAGAAAGGGCACAAATGAGACAATTTGCTGTAACAAAGGGAACGTCACAAATTACACTCTAACTTTACTATAACATTTATATATATATATATATTTATATATATATATATATATATATATATATATATATATATATATATATATATATATATATAGCGCCTGAAAGAGCATCAATGTGTTTACGAGTTTGTCAACATACCAAAGATGAAAATAAATGTGATGTAAGGTTGGAGTTGATTTCGATACTTGTTCCGTAATTTTCATTTCAGGACGTTTTGGCCAGGTATGCGAGTTTCCTGGCCCACTATACGACGTACTAATCACACAGCAAAAACTCCTAATGTATCTAGAGGAATTTACCAAAGTATTCCCAAACAATTCACGCTGCGAAAATGTGAACAAGAGTTTATGAAAGACACGGAGATGGATCTCTAAAGCAATTGGTGTGTAAATGAAGAGATAGTTGAGAAACAGTAAGCGATTGTAGCGGGTCAACAATACAAAAACTTGACTGAATAGGTACCTTGACGCACGAAAAGGAATGTTGGAACTAAGCATCTCGAGTGTCATGTTATATAGCAGACCGGATAGAAGAGTTAAATTAATGAGTGGATAGACTGTGTGATAGAAAACGAGGAGTGAAGACGGTAGCACGAAAAGGATACAAGGAGGTGGAAGGTAGAAAGTTTAAGTAAATAATAACATTAGTGTTTTTAGTTTAGGAGAAATCAATTCAAGGAAACCTGTTCCAAAATCATGTTTCTGGCGTACAATGGGCAAGGGCTTTGAAATGGAAAGCTTCTAAACCTGATAGAATGATTTCAAAAAACCACAATTTATATTCACCTGTGCATACATCTTCGGCTTCTGGTTCATTACGTATTAAGTCAGCCTCACAAACCTGGACTCTCTTTTGAATTTCATTCATTTATTCCTCTCAACAGCTGGGTACGCTTAGGAAATTTTCTTTAACACTTCTAAGGTGGAAAGTGGCACACATTTTATCTGTATTCATGAAACAGAGACCTGGCTAGGTTTTCACAGGCGAAAAAAAGGGGGGAGGGGGGTGGATTTTCAATTATGTTTTGAACTTCATTCCTTCTTTTCATACATGACTCGCATGAAATCTCGCATCGGAGATATACTGAGACCTCTATGTCTTTCTGTGGTGAAGGTTGCGTGCTGTGAAATAACAGTACCTGCGGTTTTTTTCAAGAGGTTTGACATGTGTTTCTTTCAGGCGGTCTACTTTCAGGTGAAGTCTCTGAGCCAAATAACGGTCGTTTCTCCCATGAAATATTGTAGCGAAGCTTCAGTTCGAAAAAGGAATGTCAAAAAAGAACTGCGCGAAACACTGCATTTGCCAGTATAATTTGGAGTTTTGTAATTAATATTGATTCTGAAGGGTAAAAATGATTGCCTGTATCCCTAAAGCAACAAAAAATCTCAGTACCTCTACAGCTGAAGGCAACAGAAAGCGCACATCTGAATTCAAGTTTAATCTGATTGTGGTTTTCCTCCCTGACTTATACTGGTGCTACATTAATAAATAAGTTTAATATAAATCTGCAATTTCAATTCTGTTGTGAAAACTAAAGAAACATACTTAATACTCTGAAGTATAAACTTAGGCTAATTAATTATTGTAATGGTACACTCTATATGAATTCAGACGTATTTTCACAAGAATCTGGTGAGATAACTCGTAATTATTGGTCGCTATAAAAGTACATAATCAAACACTGTCTGGAAATACAACGAATGACATGATACAGAAAAATCACCATGGGCGTGACACACCTAATTAATCTACTTCATTTCAGCAGAGGCTCTAAAAGTAATACTCCCTACAAATAAAATATTGACATCTCAGCGGGCTTTTAAATAGGAATCACATTATTGAAAGTTCCTGAATAATATACACTTACATCATTTTTTAATATCACCTCAGTATTTATACTTGGGTCAGTTTTGTGAATATGTTTTCTTCCTTTATTAGTCTATTTTTGGCATAGTGTTGGGCATGAAAACAATTAAGATCTTTTTACTGTAAAGAATGTGCGGTGAAAATCTTAGCTAGTCAATTTTGGAGCAAGGCGTAGCGCGAATTTATTTTTTATTTATTTGGTTATTCTCAGTAGACTACGCTAAAATTTTGGTTCTGCTAGAGAATTATTAACTGAACAGCACCCGCAAATAACTTGTTTGTGTTTTTGGAGTGATGTTGAAAGGAGGGAGATGATACGCTACACCAACCAAGGCGAGATTTTGCTAGCTTTACTACTGTTACGAACATTTGTAAGAATACAAATTTCTCAGTATACATGATTATTCTCAATTAGAACGACAAACTTCGACAGGTGATTCTTCATGAAAAAGTAAAAGGAAAACATATGTGACACGTTACACCTAAACCGAATATTAAGGGAGGTATTACCCTTTAAAAAAAACCAAATTTTAAGCCGTATGTGTGCAAAATATCGGCTCTTACGTTGAAGGGCCTGATAATATACAATACTGTTCCGAGAGTTGTCATTGTATTTTATTTCCTTACCGATATTTTGCACAAATATGATTTAAAATCTCGTTTTTGAGGGCTCATATCTCCCTTAATACTAGGTTTAGGTATAAAGTGTCACATATGTTTTCCTTTTATTTGTTCGTGAAGAATCACCTCCCGAAGTTTGTCGTTCTGATAGCGAATAATCCTGTATATTACAAAATTCCTCACAGTGTAATGAATAATTACCGTAAAAGAAAGTAAGTGGCGGTGTTGATGCATATTTTCGCCGTTGGTTCATCCTCGCCGTATCTTGACCAGGCGAAGTGCGGAGAGGATAGAGGAGAGTACCCGCTAGAGCTCAGCCCCCCCCCCCCAATAACAGTACTCGCAACCCCTTCCCCAGCCAACCCCTGCTGGAGCCGCACCACAATCCGCATCAATCAGCTCTCCCCCTGACAAGCCGCTACGTCAGGGTTATGGCTCGCCCTGCCGCTCTGCCATCTCGCAGAGGCCCAGCTTGCACGCGCCTATACGCTATTCACGGTAAAATGAGCACTTTTGAAAGCCCTGCTTAAGATATACTTGTATGCACTTTGTGTATTCTTCTGCCTTATGTAAGATTAACATTGTCGTGAGCCTCATAACTTTATTCATACGTCGGTCAAGTGAAACTGTGAAATTATTAGAAAAGTAAATATTTTACAAATCGATGCATTAAAAAAAACACAAACCGAAACAAATAATTTAAATCATCAGAAATCGTTACCTAACCCTTCCTATTCGACGTTGAGATACGGAACTACTTCCCATCCATCGTTACCAACTTTACTGGGCGCACGTCAGTCAGGGTGCCCGTTAAAAAATATGTAGACAGGACCAGTAACTTTTTCCTGTGGCTGATTTCAAAAGTACTCACTTGATCGTGAACAGCCTTTGCACTACTGCACCTCAACCCCTTGCCCCCCCCCCACACACACACGCACACAGATATATATATATATATATATATATATATATATATATGTACCGGAACATTTTCTGCAAAATCGTGGTTTGAGCGAAAACGCGCACCTCGGTAAATAAAGAAATGGAATTACGAATTCTTGCCAGTATACATTAAGAAATAAATGTCGGTGCCCCTATATTTTTACTTTTGCCGTATTAAGTGTATTCACTGAGAAATAAATTCGTAAAATTTGTTAAATAGCGAATTTTTATAGCTTGTCTATTAAATTTCCGCTAAGCGGCTAGAAAATAATTAGATTATACTCACGCAGTTTATTCTGTGGGTTTTAACCACGTGTAATGATTCCCGGTGTTACAGATATACTTCGCACAGTAGAGCATTTTGAAGCGAACTCCACACGCTTTGCGCGTAGGAGCAATGAGACGCTAGAGGCGCCTGTTAGTGTCACCCGTATGGCTCCCTCGCTTTTTAACCTTTAACGCGTAGCTACATATTCTTTTTAATGAACTACGAGATATCATTCTACGCTCCACTGGATCCTTTTGGGTTCTACCTGTAGCATCCACAACTGCTGTTGCACTCATTGTCGATAATCTAGTTGAACCCACAAATAAGTGTCGGGTTGCAATGTTATTCGAAAGGAAGGCAAGAGTAGACAGGTATGAGCATTAACTATATTGTACGTCTCTCAGTACGACGTCGTACCACTATGTTTGCGAGCACATCCTGCCAGATGTCGCAGCATGGAGTTGTAGAAGTCTCTAGTGCTACCTTGCAATAATCCATCCGACACAGCTTAAATATTATCTCGCAGTCCCCTGCAGATTTTGTTGTACGAGTGGAGTCGCAGTAGTGCAACCATTAGCATTCAACACATTTTCAATTGGAGATACAGTGATGCGGCTGGCCATAACAGAGTATCCATGGCTTCAAGGCACGCTCATGAGAAGGCAGTGTCATCAGGATGAGCATTGCTCTGTTCAAATAGAGCAATGGCGTGGGCTTTCACAAACGGTACAGCCCCTTGCTTTTAGGACCTCACGAACGTACCATTGGGCTGACGAGAAGTCCTTGATGAAGAGCAACAGTGATCGTCGGGTAATGTACAAAATTCCACCCCTCGCCAAGATACCAGGCCGTCTGGACGCGTGACATCTGACAACAAACAGTTCATCTCGGCGCTGCCCGCACTCACGGATGTGTCAGCCATTGCCCCTCGAGTCGAAAGCGTTAAATCATCACTTAATAGTGCCCGCTGCCATTTGCCTGACTCCATGTGAGTCGGTAACGACACCGCATTGCAGTCTACGGCGATGTTGATGTGGTTTTAAGGGCATTCGTCGTAACGATGTGTGTGCATGTTAACCTGCGTAGTGCAGCCGTCTGCCCCAGTGGTACTGGCACTCAAAGGATGCTGCAGGAATGGCATCACCGTTCGCTGAATTTCCGTAAACGTGCCTCTTGTCAGACAATCCATTGATAAGATGGAGATTTTTGGACATTCGCCATTGCGACGCAGATGTCTGTCATGGAAAAAACAGGACTGGGTAGATTCTTTTTTAGCTTGCTGTCCTGTTTTATTTGACTGAATCCCTTCATAGAATTTTCTAGCTTTGTGCCTATATATTCTTGACTAAAGCATTCCTAGCTTGTATTCTGTCGTGTCTGATTAAACTATTGTCCTATTTTGTTCTTACTTATTTTGTCAGTGTTGTCCTAACTTTGTCGGCAGGTTTCTTGCCTATGTTGATTTATATGTGTTATTTGTTGGTCATGTATACATACATATATTTTGCGTAACTAGTTGATGTTCTGTTTTTTGAATCTATTCGCTCTTGGAATTTTCCGGTGTTGTATGCATATGTTTATTATCTCGTCCATAGGTTGCTTGTCTTTTTTAAAGTATTTTTTGTACCCAGTCCTGTTTTTTCCCGTGACAGAATCTGCATTGCAATGACGAATGTCCAAAAATATCCACCTTGTCATTCACCACCCATTGGACTATTCATTCAAAGATCAAATCCATTGGTTCCCCTTCGGTGTGGTTCGTGGCGGTCTCCCAGATCCTGCATGTCATATGTGCGCGCCTTCCTCTATTTACTGGTACCAACACCGTGCTATGGTAATATTGGCACGACTGCATGCCGCGCACTATGGCGAAATGACCATCCCTCTTCCCACAGCCGTACGATGAGGTCCCTCTCGAACTCGTACAACTGTTCCAAGTGCTGTTGAACCCGGCTCCAAGGCGTACTACACTTTCATAGTGCACTAGCGACACTACAGTCAGGATCGAAAGCGTGCACACCGGGATGATCTTACATAGTTCGCGCAGAAAAAAAGTCTAATGTTGTGACAGCAGTGTTAACGTTGCTACAACGGTAATTTTTTGTTATCTGTGAGCCGTCAGTAACTAATGTTGCTGAGTTAATATAATATACTGTTAAGCTATTAATGTCACTGTAATATTAAGTATTTTTGTAACAATATTACCACCTTGTCGTTATTGTACTGTCAACATTAAGGTGGTGTTTATGTTGCGGCAAAACAAATTTCGTGTTGAAAAGATGTTAATATTTGTGTTAAAAATTTTCTTGTATTTTCTTTGCTTTAAAAACCATTCCAATGTAAAATAAATTATGTATAATTATTTTGTCACAAAAATGAATATTACCAACGAAATAAATAGCGGCTGGGAGGGAAATCAAACCAGCCCCCTCCCTCAGTGTTTGGCGTTCTCCATTTCACGGAATAGGACGCCCTACCATCTTCGCTATCTCAAAGAAGTGATGCATTTCATATTATGGGTATTCAGTAGAACGTTATAATAAACTGCAGTTCTCTTTTGTTACGTGGAAATAATTTATACTCTATAAATACATGCACAATTTTGGCACACTTAAACTGCTTTGCAAGACTTGGGAGCTCATCTAAATACAGTTAGTTCACATACATTGTTTTAGAATTTAAATACAGTGGTTTCATTTTATAAGGCTAGCGTTGTTCACTACTGTCCGAAATTTTACAACGCCAAGTCACTGTAAACTTGTGTTGGTTGGACATTTATTTAATGCCGCAGTAACACAAAATATTTTATTCGTTCCGTTATTTTTAGAGTAATACAACTTTTGGTTGCGACAACAGTGTTGAACATTATTAACTTTGTCACAACATTATTAATTTTGCTTCAACATAAACGTTAAAGAAATGCCTCAATAGCAATTTCACTGTCTTTAACAGTTTCTTATAAGATATTTTCATTTGACTGGAAAATATTAATTTGAGACTAAATTGCTATTTTTATTATATTAAGGCCATTGTTGCATAATGAATATGATCACATTTTGGAATAATTTTATGTTAATATGGCATGATCACTAAGTGTAAAAGCGCCTCCTAGAAACCAGGCATGGTGTATAAACTTTGTTGCAGGTATATTCACAAGACAAACAACAAAAGACACCGCGTTGACTGAGTGGTTAGACTGCTCGCCTTTCACCATTGCGAACCGGGTTCCATCCCCGACCAGGGCACCCTGGATTGCAAGTGATAATCGTCCCGGACGATGAAATTGGTTGGCGGGTTTTCTCGTATATCTCTCGTTTCCCTCTCCCTTGCATTCCGGCGCTGCTTTATTCTCTCTTCATTTCACCCCATCGGCTCTCAAGACATTGTTAAGAGCTGTGCAAATCTCGCAACTCAACTAAAATATTATAAGGTCATGCATGTTGTCGTGACGTCCATTAGAGAACACGTGAATTATGTTACACCACGACTAAACAAAAAGGCAATGTAAGTAAACATGTATTTCACAAGGTTGTCCAATTTCATAGTCGTTTTTGCTTAAAGGCTGTTCACGATAAAGTGAGCACTTTAGAAATGAACCCTGGAGAAAAATCACTGGGGCAGTGCTTGCATATATTTTAACTGGCGAACTGAGTGACATTCGCCTAGTAAAGTTGGTAACGATAGACGGAAAGTAGCTCCATATCTTAACGTTGAATAAAAAGTGTTAGGTAACCATTTGTGACAAATTAAACACTTCCTGTTTTTTTAATGCATCGGAGTGTAAAAATGAGAAGTTTTGTAAAGTATTCACTTTCTTAATAATTTCACAGTTTCATTTAACCGACGCACGAATAAAGTGATGAGAGCCGTAGCAATGTTAGTTTTACACAAGGCGGAGGAATACACAACGTGTATACAAGTAGATATTAAGCAGGGCTGTCAAAAGTGCTCATTTTACCGTGAACAGCATATACCAGCAATTATAAATATTAAACATAATTAAGACAATATTTGCGGGGCACAATGATAAAAAAAATGTATTTTGTAGTCAATCTGACAAACACAGTTCAAAATTATGTTTTATCTAGCTCAATCTATTGCTAGAATTCAGTCCTTTAGTTATTATGAGCAAATGTTATTTTTTAATTTGTTTACTTTTAAATTTGCAGTTGACAAAATGTAAAATTTCTGTGTAGCATAATTCAAAAGGATTATTTTTAAAATTTATGAAACACGTGACATGCAACTTGATTGGTATTTAAAATATAATGTAAAACATTTAACTACCCTTAAATATTAAAAAGCATACGCGGATGGCCTTAAGGCTGCGTGTCGTTGGCTCTGAAGGCGCTGGGAGTGGCAGCTGTAACGACTGCCAAGCGCCGGAAGCAGACACAGAGGAAGCGGCTTCAATTTGAGAGCCGAGAACCCTTAACGAGAGCCTCAACTGCAAATTAACATTTCCTTTTGGTATGTGTCGATATTTTGTAATCAGTGATGGCTATCGTTTATATTTTTCATACCATTATTCCATGAAATACATGAAATATTTTAGTTATATGTTGTGGAAACGAGAAAACAAAACCAAAATTTGGAAGCATAAAAATTGTTAAAAAAATGGTTATTTATTACTTATCTTACACATGTTTGTGTGTAGGTGCGCGTGTGTATGTCAGACTAAAGAAAAAATGGGCAGGAAGTCTACAATTAATGTCACTTTTTTACAGAATTTCGAATTTTTTTTACGGATGTATAATTTTGATATAATTGAAAGAGACATATGGAATTAAACATTTAGAAAAAAAGGGGGGGGGAAGAGGGAGTGACGAGATTTGGATGGCTCTTAACATCGAGGTCTTGAGAGCCGATGAGGGTGATAGATATGCGTATGGAGCATGTCGGAATGAAAAGGCGGGGGAAACGGGAGATCCCCGAGAAAACTCGCCGAGCAACGGCAGCGTCCGGCACGGACACACACGCAGTTAAACTTTTTATCCGAACAGCAAGATATGCGCTAAATGAGTAGAATTTTCCAAACAGAACACATTTCCCCTACATTATAAAACCTCATCACTGTCAAATGCTTCCCAAGCTAACTTTATAAAAGGTTCTAAAAAATGCATAACTTCATCCATATTTTCGAAGCATTGCACGGGCGCCGGCTCATTTACTTGATTCGTTAGTTTCCACGTACAGTCAACTGGCTATACTCCGAGTGCACATCGTCGTTTCGCCTCAGGAAATGAAAAAATTTTGCCGTGAAAAGAATCCACGAAGAGCATACACAATAACAGCACTTAACGTACGAATCCACTTAAACTTATACCTCACCACTAACAATGTAAACACGAGAAGTATTCCCATAAATGGATGTAGGTTTCTTTCGCGCCACGAGCCAATATTCGCGCATCGACCCCGCGCAAATTTAAATTCGTAACTGTCTTCATTTCCTTTCCCCGGCTTTCCTGCCACTCCTAGGACGGAATGGAGTTGAATGGGAAGGGAGGAAGAGAGAGAGAGAGAGAGGTAGGTAAAAAAAAATTCTCTTCTTCCTTCCGACCCGCGCCTTCATCTCACTTTCTATTTACTCTCCTCCCGCGCGCCCTGCAATCATCATTTGCATTTATCCTATTGTCCCTCGTCTATCTTTCTCTCTCTCGTTCTCTCTCTCTCCCTCGCGGCCTCACCTCTTCTTTGTTCATTTGTATTCCGGAGGCGGCCGGCCATCGCACAAAGCGGGCGTAGATGTGTGCCAATTTAAGTGGGTTTGCATGCTTTTTACGCTTCCCCCCTCCACCCCCGGCCACAGCAGATTGCTCGCGTGGCCTGCTAACCGTGAAATATCGAATTTGAGCGTGGCACTGCGCTCAATCCACTCTGGCCACTCGTAGCAGGACGGTAATGCGACGCGATTTTCCGCCCTGTTTGCTAATAAACGACTACTCGTTGATGCACCTGCCTGCCACCAGCTGAGACACCAGCTAATGAGATTTCAAACACAGGCCGCGACTGCTCACCATCGCCTCGTGTCTGCTGAGCATCTCCCGCCCACGCCTTATCTCAATGACGTGCGCATGTTCCTCGATTTAAACATAGTTTATAGTCCATTCACGGTTTCTTCGGCCTTTTTGAATCAAATCTTTGAAAAATCTCCCTATTTATGAAGTGTTAAGTTATTTCCTAAACCTGCCATGTATCACAAGCGTTTTATACTTCAGTTAATAAAAGTTACTTTTTTTTTCTTGCTTAATTTAAATTCTATTATATTTTATCTGTAAATTATAATGCTTCATTTATAAATAATTTTAATAAATAACAGGGGTATGTTGGTAGCGCCTAGTGAGAAATAGTCCTTATACAAGATACTGTTACAACTGAGTGCGCACGAGCGGGGTGCATCGTCCTTCTGATTTAATTCTATAGACTTAGTTAAGTTTAGTTTGCACTAGGTGGAGGAATATCCTGGAATTAGAACTTTAGCAGCGCTTCATAAAAGGCTGAAGTAACCGTGAATGGATTATAGTAGGATAATTCCAGCACACACTATCCATCACTTTTTACTTAGTTCCGGAATGAGATAGATCGTTAAATTACATAACGAATTTTTAATGATGGGATTCTAGAAAACTACATTATCGCGCGCACGCAAACATCGTTCACTCACAGTGTTCAGTAGAGAAACGAGAAAAAAAAAACGTATTTGTGACTTCCGCTACAGCGCAACAAACTTTAGTGAAGTCTATATATATATATATATATATATATATATATATATATATATATATATATATATGCGTGTGTGTGTTGTTGTATTTGCTAAATCAGCGGCCAGTACGATTCATTTGATGCTGGAGTGATTCGAAAAAAAGTGCAAGAGTTTTACGTGATTGAAAAGACTGTACCCACCCTAAAACACTTCTGGGCAGCGTTGACAAAAGAAATTAATTTCAGAAGTAGTAGGGAAACTTTGTGAAAATTAATCAAAGCAATGGGTTTCAAGTTCAAAAAATGTATAAAATAATCAGTTATTCTTAATGGAAAGAAACGAGATCGTCGCGTGGCGAGTGAAATACCTACGAGTTAAAAGGGAAATTGATAGCCAAGGCGAAAGTACATTACCTGTAATATACCTTGAAGTGACATGGAATTATCCTAATTACTTTCTAAACAAGTGTTGACATTATAATGACGTAGCAGGGGTGTAAAAAATAAACCATCCAGGCCAGCAATGAGTTATTATTTAAACAGGTAGTAAAATTTGCTTCATCAAGGGGAACAAGTTAATTTTTAAAGCCAAAACCAATGGCGGAGAATACCTTGATAAATGAATATCAACAATTTTATGAAATTGTGAGAAACACAACTACTTCACAACATTCCATCTCCAAGCATTATTGTTCTTGATAATGCTCCAGACCATAGCGTGTGTGGGAACAAACCTCCAACTATGTCTTCTACACCAACGTGAGAAATTGGCTGGTAAATAACAACATAAATTTTCTGCCGACGAGAGAAAATCCGAGCTGCTTGTAAAGGTTCCGTTACATCAGCAACCTCCCATTTATACCGTCGATTAAATGTTTACGTCCCAAAGAGATACAATTTTCTGAATACCGCCATAACCATTGTGATGTAAACCCAATAAAGTACACGTGGACCATGAAAAAATGCCGTGTCAGTAACAAAAAATGTTAATGTTGCGAATTCGGACATTCTGCAATTGACTCATTCAGCAATAGACAGCATTCCACCAGAAGACTGGAAAAAAACAATACGATCATGTGAAAAAAAAACTATAAAATGATTATTGGGTAAATGACGGGCTGATGGAGGAGGAGATTCCTCAGGTCATGTTGAATCTACACAGTAGTAACACCAGCGATAGCGACAGTAACAGAACAAGTGACGTCACTGAAACGCTAACATACCTATGACGGCAACCTTCCTGATGTGGAGGAACCTATGATGTTTCTAGCAATGTTGCACACTAACGTTTATCAATCAAGAAATAAGATGGTTCCTGTGTGTTTTATTCGACAATAATGTATATACTGTGATTTTGTCTTAAAGTAAAACCACGCGTCTATCCCGGCTGGTACTGACGGTCTCTTGCATTTTGAACGAAGTGTACGGGAAGGGCCTGCTCGCCTGTTTACTGATATCTCTCCCACACTGTCACGAGGCGACCTCGCAACACCAGCGCTCTTACCATCTCCACCCGGGACTACACTTGAATTTGTCGCACAGTACTTTTTTAACACTCCGAAGTCGTCACTCTTTCAGGGAATATTGGGTGCCTCGTTTCTTATTATAGGCTGTTCGCGGTAAAATGAGCACTTTTGAAAGCCCTGCCTGAGATCTACTTGTATACAAGTTGTGTATTCTTCCACCTTATGTAAAATTAACATTGATATGGGTCTCATCACTTTATTCTTGCGTCGGTGAAATGAAAATGTGAAATTATTAAGAAAGTAAACACTTTACAAACCTGTTCATTTTTTCACTTCGGTGCATTAAAAAAACAGAAAGCGAAAGAAATAATTTTTAGCCATCACAAATATTTACCCAACGCTTTTTATTTGACGTTAAGATATGAAACTACTTCCCATCCATCTTTACCAACTTTACTGGGCGAATGTCACTCAGTGCGCCCATTAAAACATACGCATGCAGGGACAGTGACTTTTTTATAAGGTTCATTTCAAAAGTGCTTACCTTATCGTGACCAGCCTCTATCAGTCTCGTTAAGTGACACATTTATTTGCACCTAGCATAAGCTGTACCCTGGCCGCCACAAGGTGACCCAGCGGGCAACCGCGTCCGATCTCATGGAGTACAACAGATCACTTCGCCGTAGACAAGGCAAGCCCCGACTTCAGCTTCGTCGTAGACGAAGCGCCGCCATGGTCTTACGATTTAAAATTGTTTCTAAAAAAAATAAAAGGTGGTTCTTTAGAATTTGTTCTAGATGATGGTCAAATGTCAAGGTCGTCATATGACGTTATCCAAGGTCGCATGACATCTAAAATTTTGCTATAAATTATGTTTCTTTTGTTTTATACAGTAGATTTTGAACATAAGGTTAAGATACTATGATGTAATCCTATTATGTCATCCTAGGATGTTTACCAAGGAAAAGGTTAACACTTTTCAATATAATAAAATGTTTTCTGCCACTGTCAGGTTGGTCGATCGGTTTAAGGCGCCAGATTTAAGCTCTGGTTTCCTGTATGGAAGCGTGGGTTCGAGTTCTACACCTGAAAAATTATAATATTTATGACTTATATTGAGATATTGTTAATTCCAGAAGTAATTAATGTATAATTATATAAATATGTACATATATAACGACCAATGTCGAAGAAGAATTGCGAACACGTAGGGCTTCGTTTTAATCTCGACGATCATGGGGCCGTGAACCTGCATCGTCACTAACTGGTTGCCGTCAGTGCCGATTCTGCGATCGAGTTTTCACCTATGTTCAAAAATGCATATCGTCATGAGATGACGAGAAAGGTATAAATACGCTTCTTTTATACATTTACGTTACACTATCATTCTAGACTTGGAAGAGTACGGACGTAAAATGCAAATGATGGAACTGCTTTGTCGCTTCTGTGGTAAAGCATTTACAGTTTTGAGGAATTTATGACGACATGAAATAACGACCTGCGGAATGAAAAGTTCGAATATGGCTTTTGAGTGCAAATTCGGCCAGGGGCAGTTTCATTGGAGTAATGCTTTAACGAGACATTCTAAAATTCGCAGCACTGATTCTGCGCAATCTCCAGCTGCTCCACTTGTTCCACCTGCTCCACCTGCTCCACTTGCTCCAGAAGATTGTAGTGGTAACATATGTATCATCAAGCAAGATGTTACCTTACCTATACACATTCATGCTGAAGATGTCGCGACATGGAAGCATATTTCCGAATACTGTGCGCTGCATCATCGCGGGTCCTTCGGGTTGCGGCAAGACATGCGTTCTACTGAGCCTGCTGGAAGAACCTAATAGCCTTCAGTTCGAAAACGTGTACCTATACGCCAAATTGCTCCAGCAACCGAATTACCAATGACTGGCACGAGTACTGCAAGCTGTGGACGGTGGGGGTTATTTCCCTGCAGTGATAATGAAGCCGTTGTGCCGCCGAGTGAAGCACTGCCAAACTCTATATTTGTCTTTGATGACATTTCCTGTGAGAAACAAACTTGTCTACAGGAGTACTTCAGAATGGGACGGTACGTGTACGTGGACTGTGTGTACCTCGGCCAGACTTATTCGCGCATACCCGAACAGATGCTTCGCGACAACGCTAATGTGTTGGTGCTGTCTCGCATGGACGATATGAACTTGCGGCATGTTTACGATGATCATGTTAATACGGACATGGCTTTGCCAGATTTCAAAGATATGTGTGCCTTGTGTTGGAAAGAGACATATGGATTTTTGACGATCGTTATGTCTGCTACATAAGGGAAGGTACAGGAGTAGGTTCGATCAGTTCATCAGTGTCTGCCTAGAGGGTTCGTGTACTGGGAACTAGCAAGTGATGTCATCAATACCTCCTGCTACATCGTTGGGTACCGTTTCTGCAGACGATTATGACGCCACAGTTAATGCTAAAGACGAAATGAGTGCAGTACAGTCGGTTTGTGCGGAACGTACACTTGCAAGATGTTCGTGTGAAGTCGAAAAACTTAAAAATAAACGACCTTCAGCTCTAGATACTGATGAACATATAACTCTTGCTACAAAGAAAAGTAAACTTGTTATTGAGGGTGAAACAGGAATTGAAGACGGCCATGACGACAGCGATAGTCTTGAAGACGACGATGATTCTCTCAGCATTCTCAAACATTTCCCTAACGCGTTTCCCTTGACAAGTGATGTGAAGAAGGCAGAATACATGGAGTATAATGACTATATGTTTACTGAAAACCCTAACAAACTTGTTGATAGACTCGAATATTTGCTTGAGTTTCATAAACGTGGGGATTTCTCGAATAAGGATAGGGGTTATATCAGATGATGTGATGAACTGCTTTCTTCTGGAAATGCATTTACAAAATAACAATAAATTACTATAAAATCGATTTGTCTTTATTTTAGCATGTCGTATTCTCCTGTTCGCCATAAATTTTTAATAACAATATGTATCTATAATATTTAATCAATTAAGCATGTAGTCAGTCATGCATTCTGCAAGTAGCTATACCATTGATTGGAAAAGAATATTTTTTAAATATATGATGGATAGTTGACTGCACACATGGAATGATTGAAATATTGCGATTTGAGGTGGAGGATTGCTAAAGGTTGGTGGATCAATGAATCGATGTATTGGATTGGATTGATGGATCGACAGTGGTAGACTAATGTATGATGCTTGCTGACTTTTACGTATTTTTACTCGAGTTTTTATTTTCAAGGTTATGGGGTCAATGTCGAGGTAGTCTGCATCTGATATGATAGCGGTAGCCTGTAATGTATTGTGCTTATTGATTATTGGGTATTTATTCTCAAGTTTTTATTTTTAGTGTTACTCAAGGTCATGGGGTCAAGGTCTAGGTAATATGTATCTAATATGGCGGTGGTAGCCTGTAATGTATTATGCTTGTTGACTTTTATGTATTTTTCAAGTTTTTATTTTTACGGTTATTCTATGTCATGGGGCCAAGGTCAATGCAGTCTGCATCTAACATGGTGGTAGTGATCTGTAATGTATTATGCTTGCTGACTTGTATGTATTTTTATCGAATTTTGGTTTTCGAGGTAGCAGGTCAAAGGTCAATTGCTAATGGCCACTGTCATCCAAGATGGTGAGTGGGTGATGTATGCCAATATGGTGGTTACCTGCCAAGATAGCGTCGTACTGGCTACAAAGATGGCGGAATCCAAGACGGCAGAATAAGTATAGATGAGGGGAGTGAGGGGTGAGGGAGTCAGTCGTCTCCTGGGAATGGAGCTCGGGGAGGGGGCATCTTCCAACATGTAAGTTTTTTTAATACATTTTTAATAGATTTTTTAATTTTTTGCTTATAAATCCAAAGTGGTAGCCCTGGCATTGGGATACATAATGAATATTACATAAAGATCGTATGTGTCTTGAAAAGACGAGTCCGATAATATATAACGATTAATATTTATACTTTTAAATTTTTCAGTTATAAAAATATATACTTAAATTTAAAATATATATATTTAAATTTAAAAAAATATTTTTTTGATTTTTGGAATTAAAGTTCAATAGTCCTAATTCTTGTTCTCCTGACCCCAATAGCGAGCCGGGTCACTGATCCCTGTTAGAGAAAGTAACTGAGAATGGACTTTTCTGAGGAGACTTTTTTTGCAAAATGGAAAAAAAGGGGATTAAAAAAGGGATACTTTAAGACATTGTTGTGCTAAAACGTACGATTTTGTGTGGAAATGGGCGATTTTTGGAAGAAAAAATTCCAACATGGCGGCTAGATCCCGGATTCCGATAATGTATCCTGCACCAGAAAAAACTATGCTCTACTACTCGCCAAGTCTTCATGATAGTTGTTGTTTTTACGGTATGCACCCATGAGTGAAAATTTTTGAACACACACCAGCATGGCTTTGAAACAAAATCCTCAGTATGTACACCTAATTTCACGGCTAGCGAAATACAAGCGTAATATGTTAATTTAATTACGAAATGGCAAGAACTCTTTGATTTATAAGTGTTACCTGAGTGAATCCGTATACAATTTATTTATTACGATTCACACTTATCGAAAACATGGAAAGAATATCACTTTACTTTTTACTTTGTAGTTTGTCCTTACTCGTGAAAACCAAAAGTACACTCTAAATTAGAATCACTGGAAAACCACTGCTTTTTTCAGTGAAAAAGTTTCACTGATTGAATTAGTGCTGTGAAATTCACTTATTAAATAAGTGACGGCCCATTGCAGTGGCAAATAAATACTCTTTTCATTGAATTTAGCCAAATGATTGCGCGAAACAAACATATTTACGATCGTTTACTATTTATAGTACACAATTTACCGAAAGTTAAAAAGTAAAAAACTTTTGGAGGTGTCTGGGATTGAACTTATTAACAGTTTCCACTTTGATTTTAATCCGTTACCTTATACCAGTTGTGCTACCAAGTATATTTGAAAAAGAAAAAAAAGGAAAATATATGTCTTATAATTATTATTATAATTTGTGAAGATTTAAGTTGTATGCCCTTAATATTCGTTTTTAGTTTAATTGGTATCATTAGAATGGTTAAAACGAATAGAATATTCACTTCATCACATTATATTATGCAGTTTAAGCCTTCAAACAGAGCGCTGTGATGATTACATGAAAACGAAATGACAGAAGTAAAAATGGAATGAAAAAGTGAATGTTCATACTGAGTCATAAAATGGTGTTTTGGAAGACGGAATACATTTTATAACGTATTTTGTATTGGTTTTATTAGTTTTCCCGTTGTTATTTCAGTTGAAACACGTTGTTTAACGGCCATTTTTACACGCTGTTTAACTGATTCATCAGTCATATACAATCCACTGAAAAAACAGTGAAAGAAATTACTGCTGAATCAGTGGAAAATATCACTGAATCAATGAGTGAAGGAAATCTGACATTTTTCACTGATTAATCAGTTAAATTCACTTAAGTGACTGTTGAATCAGGCAGGTACTGTTGAATGATTGTAACAGTGGAACTCTCACTGATTCAGTTTTACAGTATAAGAAATAATGTCTGCCGATGCCTTTTTTCCTTCGGAATCTACAAAAAGTACATCTTGTATAACAATTACGTGACCATTTATTCATTGCTGTATGAGTCGGTGCCATGTGTTATCTGCTGATAGTTCTGCGGTCTCTTTACAAGTCAAGTTCAACAATAAAATAGCCGATTAAGTCATATAATGTTATTCCTTGTCCTGTCGAAAAACAAATAAACATTTGTCGGTATAAACGGTTTAAAATGAATGTAATTAGTGAAATCATGGAAACGAATTTTGGGGTATATTTTATGTAGAGAGATCACATGCAACTACATAGCAGGAATTCCTTCCATACTCCATTCACGGTTACTTAAGTCAGACCATTCCTGAGACCCTGATAAAATTCTACATCCAGGGTATCCTTCCGACTCATACAAACAAAGCTTAGAAATGAAACTAGAGGGCCAACGCACCGCATTCTTGCGCATTCAGTGTAATAACGTTTTGCATAAGAACTATTTCTTACTAGGCATTACGAACTTTCTCTCTGCCTTAATCCGTACAAGTAAAGATGAAATATTAATTATAGATGAAATGTAAGTAAAGGTTAAATGTAATACAAAATAAATTACTTTTATGTTAACATAAGAATAAAACACTTGTGATGCACTGCATGTTTAAGAAACAAACAAAAGCGTAATGTAAAGTAACCGCTAAAAGACTATACTTGGGCCATAAAGCAGTGAGTAGGATTTCAGAAAAAAAGTTACTTAAAATTATTTAAAAAATTTGGCAGTGAATATGTTAACTAAAAGCATTTAAGAAAATTATTACGGTCGGACACTACTTCCCGTTTCATAATTCCGTCTCTAGTGCATACTTTATAAATTGCAATTTTCACAATCAAGTCTAGACAAGAAAACTTCATAACATGAAATCAAAAGAGCTGAGAGACGATCGACATACCTTGGCCTTCAAAATCACTCAATTAAACGAAAGAGATGTCGGTGAAAGTCTCTTGAAGGCGAGTTCCCGTCGGAAAGACTACAACATGCCAGTAAGGTGTTTATCGCGTAGAAGCTATGATGAGACGTGCTATAGGCTTGTCTAGGTCGCCCCTAGCGTTGCCGGCGCTCATATAAGTCTCACACATGCTGAAAGCACGTAGCCAATGTAGCCAATCTGTACTGTAGCTATTGTTTTTTCGTATGACTATTGTCTGCAGTTATTATTGCTCAAGGGTGTTATTTGAATAGAAATTGGCCTCGCTACACAGTCGTATCACAATTGGAAACCATTGATCTTTGATATCCTTATTTCTAGGAGCTAGTGTTGGCGAATGACAAAGAACAATCCTTTGAAGTGATGTGAATTGACATTGAAACTTTAAACAGCAAAATCAATTTTTTTTGTATTTTCGTACAACGAAATATCGTTGAGTGCTGCTGTACTGTGTTGGGTTAACATTAGTTACTTTCTAAATTGTTATCGTTTGTTGAACACCATGCCTTCAGACTCTAGAGTAACGTTTGGTTGTAGAAACGTCTTGAATAACTAAACTTCGCCAAATACAATGTCGGAACCAAGTGACTTTAGGGCACAGCCCGCTGTACGGCAGTGAAATCGCTGGTGATAGCAATATGTCAAACATATTGTGGCTAACATTGCATGTCATAAGTACATAAAATAAGACATTATTTTTCTAGCATTCGAAATCTAAAATCTGTCTCGGAAATATAATGTTAAATATAAGATTTATGTATATATATATATATACATATACAACTTCATATATGTATATATACATATATGATGTTTCTTTACTATATACAGACTGTTCACGGTAAAATGAGCACTTTTGAAAGCCCTGCTTAAGATCTGCTTGTATACACGTTGTGTGTTCTTCCGCCTTTTGTAAAAGTAACATTGCCATGGGCCTCATCATTTTATTCATGCGTCAGTCAAGCGAGACTTCGAGATTATTAGAAAAGTAAATATTGTCCAAATCTGCTCATTTTTACACTTCGATGCATTAAAAAAATACAGAAAGCGAAATAAATAATTTTAAGTTATCACAAATGGTTACATAGCACTTTTTATTCGACGTTAAGATATGGAACTACTCCCCCCCCCCCTTAGTTTTTAACTCTACTGGGTGCATGCCACTCATTGCGCCCGCTAAAATATATGCAGGTAGGGACAGTGACATTTTTCTAAGGTTGATTTCAAAAGTACTCACTTTATCGTGAGCTGCCTTTGGGTAATTTATTTTTGCAATTTTAGTGGAATACTTAATTTTATATGTGCGATCATCAAGAGCACCAAAGATAGTCGACAAACAGCAGTTGCCCGAAGAATTACTTTTAAACGGAACTGTAAACGAAACTCGTGAATATTCGTTCACTCGTCTCCGCCTGAAGGATGCATCGGAAAAGAGAAACCGAGGTTTTCGTATGTTTAAATTAAGACGATGCGACGTCTCGCCTCAGGTTTTTCCTTTGTGAAAGAACTTCTTTGCAATCAAGTTCCTATGTAAATTCTATTTCCTGGTAATCCATTGGAGACGACTGAGAGACGAGATTCGGACCTGGGATGGCAGGGAAGAAGAGGGTGGGCGAGGAGGGATGTTCGAGAAGAGTGAAGAAATACACTGTGACAGAGGATGAAGGAACGAGGTGATTGGCGCAGAGGGAAGGAAATGGAATACACAGCGCGGTGGTGGGATACGGTCGCAGAATCAGGTAACAGAGGCAGTGAAACGAAAGTGAATTAAATACTTGGAGACGTTTAGATCAAGCCTACAGCGCACAAATTAATCTGGTGGTATTTCTATTAAACTAATTGTGCATACTAATTTTTCATTATAGTATGAAACATGCAACTTCTTTCATTTAGAATAACGTGTGGCTGCTTTCATTGACTTACTTTCATGTCGTACAGTTTCCAATATTCTGCGCCAGATTAAATGTATTGCAGTTATAATAATAAAGGCGAGTAGAAAGAACTGCTATTTATAGCTCAATTTACAAGAAGTCACTCAGTTCAATAAGATGAGTTTTGTTTCCTTAATCTATACCACAAATAACAATAAGAAGAAGTGATTAATTGGCATTTTAACAATATATATATATATATATATATATATATATATATATATATATATATATATATATATATAAGCATTTGAAGAACCTGTTAGTTACGTGAAGTGAAAAATCCAGCGAGTGTCTGAAGTACTGGGTATCTAAAATATATGTGACCAGTTCTCAGAAAAGGTATCTTAGGGTAAAAATTCCCAGCATGTTCTGTTCATATCTCGAAAACGATAATTTTCGAAATGTCAATTTTTTGGGGGCCTCAATAACAAAACATTTTCACCTTAAGGTACCTTTGCTGAAAAAGCTTCACATATACCAAGTTTTTTCGCAGAGAGGAAATAGGTACAAATGAGTATTCTGGCGTAGTTCATTTTCTCGTTTCTCTGATTTGATAGGAGCAAAAGAAGTACTGTTGATTAAGTGACGCCATACATCAGCAAAGCAAGAACTATTCTAGAATTAAATATTAGGCTGATGTGAACATCTTTTTGTATTGCAGTGGATGATATTTTATGGAAGACTCAATCAGCTTGTTTCGATGCATCTGAATAACTACATGGCAAACACGCACTAGAAGACACTGCCGATATCTGAATCCAAACCATTTTTTGCCCCATAAAGTTGCGAAGCTGTAAATCAAATGTTTAACATGATGTACATTGTATATCATAAAAGCGGCAAATGACACGTCCCAAATAATTTAACAATATCCTTATTATTTATTTTCCCATGCTGGCTATAATAAACATATTTTTTGAAAAATAATTGACTTAGAAATTTTTATATCACTGTAGAATTGCGTGTCTTCCTTCATGTTCTTGATGTATGTTTTAGAAAATTATTTTCTTTCTTTAAAAGCTTCAGCAAACGTATGATAAAAATTGGGTATACTCAAATATCTTCCACAAAATGAAGATATCAAATCTATACAATAGTACGTTGCGAGTTCGACAATTCTGTTATGAAAGTAATCATGCTAAAGTCTAGCAGCCGTTATGCGGCAATCCTGAGTTAGTAGAAAAAATAATTTCAGAAACAATGGAATTTTTCATCACCAGGAGTAGATGATAATGTATGTTGTACCTTTTCTTATTATAAAACTTTGGTTAAATATTTTTGTAAACTCATATGTTTTTAAATCGCTTCGAAAGAAAACCACGTATTCATGCTTTCAAATGGCGACAACTAAAAAGCGAGCGCGACTTACATTAACAATAATATTGTAACGATAACGTAAATATATATGTTTAATTGATCTATTTGGAGACATATTTTGTAAAAGCCGGAGTAACTTTGTTCTTCGTAATGTATGCGCAGATATGTTTCAAACTAAGAACGAGCGGCAACGGTTTCTGCAGTGTGTACGCACGAGTGAAGAAGACAAAGCGTGTGCGTAAGTTAAATTCAGGACATTATTGAGAGGACTATGTAACTGCGCGTTCAAGGTCAAGAAGCGAGGGAGCGATACGGGCGACACTAACCCGCACGCCTAGCGCCTCATCGCTCCTACGCGCAAGGGGTACAGTGTTTCCGTCCTAACGATTTACTGTGTAAACTAGATATGTAACTGTGGGGCTTTATTACACGCGATGAAAGTACACAGATCAAACTACCTGCGTATAATCATACTTTTCTCTTACCGCTTAAAGAAACTTCATAGGCAAGCTTTAAAAATGCGAAATTTGACCACATTCGCGATTCTTTTCTCCATTAATACACTTATTTTATTATAAAATTAAAAGTATAGCGACATAGACAACAGTATTTTTTAATCCTTTCTGGCAAAGCCTCGTATTTCCAGAAAATTTATTTATATAGACACGCGTTTAGGCGCAAACTACGATTTCACAGAAAACGTGTCAGTACATAGGACCCTTAAAACACCAGGCACGCGATGTTTATCACAAACGCCCTCCCATCTGTTGCAAATGTCGCGGTGCTGACTGTACACAGCCCGGCGCACGAAAACGACAAGGAAATAAGGGAAGCAATTTCGCACCTCCGCGACGAAATTTAACGTAAATCTCTGGGCTCTAATAAGATTAAAAACAGGGCGCTGCTCTCGCCGCAAGCCTGCGTCCATCTTGGTTAAGGGTGGAAGTAGTTTGGGGAAGGTTGGTTGCGGTGCGGAAGGGCGAATTGCGAGGGGGGGGGGGGAGTGGGTTGGGGGGCAGTACTCCCCACGCTCTCACCTCTACAATTTACAAACAGCCGTGGCGGAAGAATAGGGAAAGCGAAAGGGTTGGTAGGCGTGGGTGTGCGGGAAGGGGGATTATACCCTTTGAAGCTGATTATGTCAAGACTGATGAGTTCTCGTGGTTTAAACCTCGCGCGCCAGGTGATCAATCTCGCCCTGGCACGGTTGGGGGGGAAGGGGGGGTTTGGTTGAGAAGCGAGAGCAAGTGTGGTCAGCGCACCCCCTGGCAGGGCAACAAGGAACTACTGTAGGCCGGTCCCCTCCCCCGTCCCCCTCAGGCAGCAGGCCACGTGACCGGAACTGATGGATTAATAACTGTACAGCGCCAACAGCAAGTTGGGAGAGGAGAGCGCGGCTCCGGCTGCAGCCATTAGTCACGAGGTCGCGACATTTGTTAGCGCGCGCCGCTATGACAGCGGGCGCTGCCTGCGTAAACAGCGACATGACGTCACCGCCGCGCCGCCGCGCTACAAACTGGCAACGCTGTGGCGCGGCGTGTTGCGGTGTCCGACGCTCTTCACCTCGCGCACATACGCGCTCTCAAACTGATATTTGTCTACCGATATACCGAAATAATTCAATTTATACTGATCCCCACCCCCCTCTGTTTGTCAAATAGCAAACAATAAGTATTTTAAAATTTTTCAAGAAGCTCCCTGAAACGTCTCGTGCATTGTTGGGACTGTTTCTACGAATAATCTAGAATGTATACTACGATGCTAAGTTGGTATGTAGTGCGCGCATGTATGTTCTGGATACAAATTGTCATTGGCAGGCATAGTGCCATAAGATTAACCTGGGAAGGGGTCTCGGACAGAAGGATACCAAACTGGCGCTGACCATATTTGGAGTGAGGGATACTAGCTGGTGTTACCCCTGGTGTTACTCCCATCCCTCTACCCCCTAGTCACTGTACTGTGATTGGTCTTTGGTTGTGGCAGACCATCAATTATGCATTTAAGCGCTTTTGTAAACGTAGTCACAATTTCCGAACCGTTGACGATATAGTGATAAAATTCATTACATAGGCATCATACCCGACATCCAGCATATTGGTAAGGTCATTTAAGCCCTTAACCCTTTCTTGGTACGAGTTTAACTTGAGTTAAGCCCTTTTTTTTAATCAATATAGCCATAATTTCTGAAGCGTCTAAGCTATAGTGATCAAACTCATATCTTTTTGACGTTTATTTATCTTTGTATTATGACATTGCCTTATTCGACTCTGGTACTGCAGTACCAGAAGAACACAAGAATCCTGAGCGATCTCCACTTCGTAACGTAGTTGGTGCTGTTGTCTATGCAAGCACTTATAGAGGGTTCTTTGGAATAACCTATCCAACGAAACCTGTTGACGCGCAAGTAAAGATGAGTGAACTTTTTTTTTAGTTACTTCTGCAACTGTGGTCCAGGAACATTCTTCAGTCACGATTCCACCATTATGTGTTCATGCACAGAGTTTTGTTTTTATAACTACTCCTTTCATGTTAAATAAACATGAATGTTTACACTAATTTTCACAAAATAGACTCAGTAAATATTTTCGTGCTTATTTTAATTACTATTTTTAGACTAGTAAAGTGGCTACCGAAATATACCGAATATTGTTAGCAATGTCTATAAATTTTTTCGTCAACTGGGTTGGCAACACTGCTGTCACACACCTCGGAGAAAACAACGACTGATACCCGTGAAAACTGATGCGATACTACTGATTACTCGTGGAGGCACAGTCAACGAACAAATGGCTTAGGGCAGGCTAGTAAGCTCACGGCTGTTCACGATAAAGTGAGCATTTTCTAAATAAACCTTAGAAAAATGTCATTGCCTCTGCCTGCATATTTTTTAATGGGCGCACTGAGTGACATTAGTCCAGTAAAGTTGGCAACGACGGAGGGAGAGTAGTTCCATATTTTAACGTCGAATAGAAAGGTATAGGGAACCATTTGTGATAACTTAAATCTATTTCTTTCGTTTTCAGTTTTTTTTATGCATCGAAGTATAAGAATGAGCAGATTTATAAAGTATTTACTTTCGTAATAATTTCACAGTTCTATTTGACCGACGCATGAATAAAGTGACGAGGCTCATGGAAATGTTAATTTTACGCAAAGCGGAGGAATGCACAATGTGTATACAAATAGATCTTAAGCAGAGATTCCAAAAAGTGCTCATTTTACCGTGAACAGCCTATATAAGGCAAACGTCTGTGCGAGTCTGGCTTACAGGTAGTTAAACTCACAAAATATCCAGGTTTCTTGTTATAAAGTACAGATGTGAGCTCAAGGCGTAACAAAACTGAGTAAACTTATTTTCTTATACAGATATCTGCTAAGGAAACAGAATTTGCACCTGTATGAATTTTCGTTCAAAATATTTAAGGTACTATTCAGATATCACTTTGGAAGCTATATATTTGGTACCACACATTACTGGTGATTACTGGTGACATCAGATACTACGAGAAAATGTACTGTTAAAATCACCTCTCATTGTGTTCCAAGTTCAGGTGCCAACGAATGAAGTGGTATGCAATATTTCGAAGATTTTCTCACCCACAGTGCCTTAAGACCATTTGTATAACTACATGGAGGAATGTAAAAGAATGACAAGCAAATTGGTTTCATTTAATGAAGCAACTACTTACTCTTATCTTTCTTTAAGGACAAGGATAATATGATAAATTACTTTCGAATGTTTTATTATAAATAGTAATTCATTTTTCTCCAGTAACTTAAGTGCATTTGCCAGATTTAATTTAATCAACCCGAACAGGCCCTCCATCATACATTTCACAGCTAAAGATAATATCTTGTAGAGAGAGACAGAAAGAAAGAGAGAGAGAGAGAAAGAGAATATTGTTTTATAAAACTCTCAAGGAATGCTGTAGTATACTTTTATTTTCAGAAGATGTCCAAGCCTAATCATCTGAATTGGAAGCTGAATAGAGGTAGAAAATTTAGTCATAGTTATGGGTTCAATGGTTGCTCTTCTCTATATTTATGCATTCTTAACTGAAGTTGTCAAATAGCTAACCCATAATCTGTTTATTTTGGTGAACTGATTCGTATTTAACAAAATATCAGTAAAAATGCCACCAAATATTTAGCATTCTTTCAAGGGAATCTTGTCAATTTGCTGCATAACGTATACTGTTAAATATGCCAATAGTTCGTTTTAGACCGTGGAATTGCAATCAACATAGTCAAAATTCCTTACGAAAATGGTCATCAAGCCAGATTTTTGAGATTTAATTGCACCATTTCTGTCCATAAGGGGTAAGACTGGTACAAGACCATACATTAGAATCTCATTCGTGAGCATCCCTCTCGCATTTGATAAATACACAAGTCTCTTCATATTTATAGCATATTTGGCTATGTCGTCTTTACACTGGCATTCTAAAAACATACGAAATTGTTGCATCTAAAGGAGGGCAACTTCACTTCGTGTATGGTGCAGATACGTTTTTTTTTTATAAAAACCCTTAATTTCATTATTTATAATATAGTTCATTCCCTTCTGTAGCAAATTAAATTATTCCCTATGCATTCGGTGAGGTAAAAATTAGATTTTTTGATAGGTTTTGGAGTCCTACCTCCACATCCACATCATCGGGTTGCATCTAGCCACGATATAGAAGCATAACTTCTCTATACACTCTACATTCGAATCAGTGGAAAACCATTCATTCGCAGTGAAATTCAACTATTAGAATCAGTGAAACTCATTTAATGTGACTGTAGTGGGAAACTAAAGATTGTTTTTATTGAATGTAGGAAAATAATTACGTGAAATAAACATATTTACGATAATTCACTATATGTATTGAGTAATTTACAGCAATTAAAAAAATGAAACTTTCGGAGGTGGCCGGGATTGAACTCACATACTCTTTCCACGTCAATTTAAGCCGTTATCTTGCCATCTTGTTTTGTCGTTGTAGTTGGGTTGAAGTGACTTTGAAGAGTTCAAGCTAAACTGAGTTGCTGACAAAATCCCAGTGCGACAAGCGAAATGAAAATATGCCGCGAAGGACCGAGGTGCGAGCCCACGACCCTCCGCCTACAAGTCGGCCACCCTACCCTACCTCCGAGCTATGGAAGCAGGGCTATCCATCTCCGCTACCATGACAAGTGGAAAAAGTAAGAGGAAAATTTATGTCTTATACGTCTTAACGAAATTGTGAAGATTTAATTTGTATGCGCTTACTTTTCGTTTTTGGTTTAATTGGTACCGTTAGGATTGTTAGCACTAATAGTATATATGCATGTACTCTCTTCACCACGTCACATGCAGTTTCATACTCTATAATTAGAGCCACAAGTATTTCGCGAATTCATTCGGAGGCGAGGTAGAATCCAAACATTTGTTCTTTTCTCCTACTGTTGTGATAGGACGACAGTTGTTTAGGTACGCCTCTTTTAACTCTAAGCCAGTTATAAGCAGGAAGCAGTAGTGTGAGTGAGTGAGTGTCTAACAGCCCTGTACAGAAGCCTCACGTGTTCACAACAACCTATAAGCAAACGATAGTGTCTCGAGCGTATACAGGTCCGTCCAGCCTAGCTTGCTGCCTACTCAGTCCGCGAAATACTCGGGGCTCTATCTATAATCAAGAACGGAAGTTTTTGCACAAAAAACACTGATTTTGGAGGGCCGCTGTGGGCAAACGGAAGAGAGTATGTGGAAGCTGACCTCCACTTACTGATCCCCCATCCTTCCTCTTTGAAACCCTCCTCCCCAAAGTGTCCCCCCTCTCACCCCCCGGGAGGAGTTAGAGTGACAGAGGGGGGTGTGTTTTCCATTTTGTGCGGGATTGGGGGTGTGTTTTTTGCCTTCGAATAGGCCTGGAAGGGGCATTTTTCGACCTATTACAGTGCCCCCCCCCTTTTGGCAGTTAGGCACTTCATAACCCTAAGGTCTAGGTCTTAAGACTTACGTCTTATGTATTAAGTGTTAAGTCTTAAGTCGTACTTTCACTGTAATTGCACCTGCATGTCGGGATGTGCGAGCGAGCGCCAACAGCCGCGAGTGAGCACATGCCGAAATTCCCAGACGACATTGTACCATAAATACTAATTCGTACGGTTGCTTGCTTCACCTTTGGTGGCTCAGCCCGCTGTTTCCGCAGGCCCGACCCCTGGTAAACCCTCAAACAGAGCGCTGTGATGATTACATGAAAACGAAATGAAATACGAAAAAAACGGAATGACATGCTGAATATTCATATTACCTCATAAAATAGTGTTTTGAAAGACGAAACACATTTTAGAAAGTAATTTGTATTAGTTTTATTCGTTTATTCGTTGTTATTTCACTTGATAGGTACACGTTTAACGGCCATTTTTAAACGTTGTTTGACGGCCATTTTTACACGCTGTTTGACTGATCAATCAGTCAAAAATAATCCACTGAAAAAAAAAAAAAAAATTACTGATCATTCCGTGTAAAATGTCACTGAATCAATAAGTGAAGGAAATCTGGCATTTTTTACTGATTAATCAGTAAATTTCACTGAAGTGTCTGTTGAAACAGTCAGGCACTGTTGACTGATTGAGACAGTGAAATTCTCACTGATTCAGATTTTGAGTGTACTTAATTTATGCTCTTCGCTTCGTTTTCGAACCCGTTTATAATGTATTTGGAGATCGCAGTCAATCACTGTACAATTTATTAATGTTGAAAATAATTCCTTATTTTAAGGATCTAATGACATATCAGTTGCCTTTCAGCAACAGTCTTTTTAGTTTTGTTTCCCCAACTGTCCACCTTGTGATTTTTGAGCCCTAGATTATGGTCTGCTCAAGTGCCATTTCTGAACCAACTGTATTAAATTTTCCTTCTGTTTTTCGGACTACAAACAAGCCATTCGTAAACTTCTAAAAAACACGCGGATGTCGAGTTTCTAGGTATCGTATTTTATCCAAATACAGAAATTTCAGATGACTGATTCTGTCAAAAACATAAAACACTGGTAAGTGTTCAAATGTTGTTTCTTAGTACAGCCGCGAGAGAGAAGTATCTCTGTAAAAATTGTCATATTTCTGAGCAATTTGTATATGAACTTAATTTTTGAAGTGTACTTGTATAACTGTCTGTATATTCTTGGAAAAGAGTTCGGGCTTCTTCAGCTTGTTTATCTTTAGTTTGTGTTCGTAACTAATGAAGTGGGTTCACTTTCATTAATTATGATAAACGCATTTCACTTCAGTCTTTCAACTACCGTAGTAAGCGTGAACACTCCTTTTGTATGACGAATGTAGTTACTTCCCTTCAGTATACTGACTACCACTCTCAGTCCAAACATTTAATTTTAAACTAAGGACTTTTGCAAACCACGTCCTGAAATTAATTAGACAATACATGATAAAGGTGCCTCTGTTATTTGGAACCATGCCAAACTTAGAACAATGTAAGGAAATTAATTTTAAGTGATATGTTTATCGCCACAATGTGGTCAACCACCTCATCACAAACTACAGGCAAAGAAATGGACAAAGATGGCTGAGAAAATGCTGAAAGTTTTCTATTACAGTAGATACAGTGCCATGTTCAGTGAAGGGATAAAGCGAATTCCTACTTGGTAAAAAGGTTTTTTCAGATTTCGGTAACATTGCATTTGTAGCACTCCATTTAACAGTGGCGTTCCCACTATCATTTGCATGTAATGCCTTCGTTATCATCATTAATGCTTCTTTAACTACTATGCTACTATTATTACAAATATCAAAATGTCTCTAACCACTTCCAAATTATATGTTACCATCAAAGGCAAAGGTAGTTTGTAAATATCGTTACAAGCGGCCGCTCTGAGCTTGCGAGGCACTTATTATTTATTGACGCTTGCGCGTTATTAGTTGCAACTGGAGACGTAGCGGATTTTCACAAAGCAATGTTTACAAAGAGTGCCTGTTATGCCTATCAGGGCGCGTGCCTCTCCCGACCTTGGATACCGGGTGTCTTTGAGACATCTGAAGAATGCTCTGGATTACTGACCTCGTGTCTCTCAGCCAGACTCGGGGTGCGGCGAACCTTCCAGGTCAAGGCCAGCGGCTATAAAAGGCGTGTTGGGTCTCCGAGCCGGCAGTTGTTGAATATATGCGTTTCAGCGATAGATGACTAGCGAGAAGAGAAACGCGCGGCGAGAGAAATGACCAGCGGGACGAAAATTTGCTTCTGCGAACGTCAGAACAGTGAAGAGTACGACTGCAGGCTGGACTTTTGGACTGGATGTGTGAGTAAAAGACATTACAAATGATGGCAACAGACATACTGAACTTGTGTTAATGATGAGTATGAGTTAATTGACAATAACCAAACATAGACATAAAAAAGTACTTTAATTAAAGTTGAAATAGACCTTCAATATTGCACTCATTGTGAAATAAATAGACTAATAGTGGAGACAGAAAATTTAATGCTGTAAATAATAGTTTAGGGAATAAATTAAAAATCACATTAGTTGTTTAATTTTTATTAAGACCTCTATACCTCACGAATTCGGATACGCCTCTCAGGCGCCTTGTAACAAAGGTTCTGGTATGGAAGCTGGAAAGTTACACGCCTTGTAAACTTCATCCGAACTATAACTTTAGAACTTTCTTGTAGCATCTTTAGGCTTCTCTTGGAACACTACTAGAACAGTATCATGGTTGCATTTCAAACCAGAGATAGTTGCTTCTTCATAGTCAAAATTGCCCATTGTACCAACAGTGCTTGTTACAAAATGGCTGGGCGGAGAAGAATTTACATTCCATTGTGCTAATTTGGCTCGCGACTGCATCAGTGATTGTATAGGTCGTTCACGGTAGAATTAGCACTATTGAAAGAAAGCCCTGCTTAAGATCTACTTGTATGCATGTTGTGCATTCTTCCACCTTACGTAAAATTATTATTGCCATAGGCCTCGACACTTTGTTCATACGTCAGTCGAGTGAAATTGCGAAATTATTAGAAAAGTATATATTTTAAAAATCTGATAATTTCTACACTTCGATGCTTAAAATAAACACAGAAAGCGAAAGAAATAATTTAACTGATCACAAATGTTTACCTAACACGTTTTATTCGACGTTCAGACATGGAACTACTTTCCCTCCATCGTTACCAACTTTACTGGGCGCATGTCTCTTGAGCGCACCTGTTAAAATATATGAAATCAGGGACAGTTACTATTGTCTAAGGTTTATTTCAAAAGTTCTCACTTTATCGTGAGCAGCCTTTAGCTTGCTGACAGACCTAGTTTGTTAAAATATGTTATCAAGCCTTAAATTTTTTTTTTCGTATATGCATAAGCTGTGACGAGATTTGTTGGTATTTTTTCTTGCATCAGTGAACATTATAGTGTGTATGTGGAATCCTGTCAATTATAAGTGGGGCTGTGGTAGCTGGTTGTCTAGACGTCCGATCTTCCACCGAGGTGGTACGTACTTGGTTACCAACGAGATTTTCGCATGTAGGAAACGTGGCTGTCGTTGCTGTAGGCTGATGGGTTTTCTCGGGGCGTTCCTATACCTCCCACTCTTGCATTCCGTTGCCGCTCCGTACGAGTGCCTCATCTACGACGGGCGCACTGAGTGCCATGCGCTCGGTAAAGTTGGTAACGATAGAGGGAAAGTACTTCCATATCTTAACGTGGAATAAAAAATGTTAGGTAACCATTTGTGATATTTTTTTTTTTTCAGTTTCTGTTCTTTTAATGCATCAGATGTGTAAAAATTAGCAGATTTATAAAATGTTCACTTCTCTAATAATTCCACTGTTTCACATGATCGACCCATTAATAAAGTGATGAGGCCCATGGCAATGTTGATTTTACATTAAGCGGAAGAGTACACAACGTTCTTACAAGTAGATACTATTCAGGGCTTCCAAAAGTGCTCATTTTACTGTGAACAGCATATAGATAAACATTTCCTGCAGTATGTACGTCAGAATTGCACCGTGACGATAAATCGACGAGGATGTACATAGATGGATCTAGCACTAGCACGACGGCAACACAAGAGTGTAGGTTACTCCCAACACGCCACACAAAGAAACACGCGACGAGGATTAAATAAATACAGCGCGTAGCTCTGACTGGTGCAGCGCAGAAGGTAGGTAATATTTTCTAGCGTGGGGGAGGAACAGCGAAACAGCGAAGGGGAAATGAATGGGATGAAAAATCAACACGCGTAGCAAAAGGCGGACGACTAAGGCCGCGGCGTAGTTCAGGTCGGTTCGGCGAAATCCCCGGCATAAGGCAGCCAGAGACATGACGAGTGGTGAGCAAATGTTGGCTGTGCGTGCGCGCAGCAGCGCTGGGGGAGAGGCGGCCCGCCTCGATGTCAAGCGGATAACGGAGGTTTTGAGGATTTTGGGGATCCTTTTTTTTTTTTTGCGAGATGGAAGCGAGAGGGGTGTAGCCACACAGCGCGACAGCAAACATTCGCGGATATCACGCGAAAACGAGCATCGTCCCGCCTCAGCAGGACGAGAAAAGCACTTCTATCCCGATAGAATCTCTCCTCTCACGGAGGACGGATAAAAATAAGTAAGAAGGAAATGTGGCCATTCTGATATCAGGCTTTATTCCTCGTCATTTCCTTTTTTTTTTTTGCTACTCTTTTCCACGGTCTCACACGGTGTTGGGTTGGGGGGGGGGAGGAGGAGGTTTGTCGCCTGGAAGTGACAGCTTTCATGTTCCTCTCCCTTAAATCTCCGCGCTTTTTTTTTTCACCGCATCCACAACCTTACTTCTCTTTTTCTGCCCCTCCCCTCCTTGGTCTCGTGGGGCGTAGAAATGGAAACGGTACGCCCTCGCTCCGCGAATTTTCGCAAGTTCCCAGCGCCCTCCCCCCGGCTCCTCTACTAAATCCGGCAGACCTGCCCGAGGCAGCTGCCTCGGATCGGGGCTGTGTGGACTTGGCCGGCTCACTGCCCGGGGGGAGCCTGGCGAATATTACGCGATTATCAAATGGCCTACTTCTCTGGATCCCGCCCCCTGAAACCTCCCCCCCCCCCCAGGGTTCGCCCGACTCCTTGTGATCCACACTCCCTCCGGGACTACGCCCCCTGCACAACGCACATATCCTATTATATAATAGGACGATCTCTGTCTGGCCCGCTTTAATACTTCTAAATCCCTTGAAATTCAACAAAAGTTATTCAAATTTGGCAGAGCGAATCTTCAGAATCGAATACAGGTCATGTTCGAATCAGTAACATCAGATTACCCAATCATGGCTTTTGACTATAAAACTCATTCTTTAATTACATTTTCCCTATTAAAAGTTTTATGTTAATGCATAGAGATTATTGCATAGAGATATGAAGGTAATGGAATATAATTTATGTTTACTCTAAATGTCTCGCTTCAATGTTGAGTTCATTAAGTGGTCAAGTGTGCAGAGCGATTCCAAGTGGGGCCACAGCAGCCTATGGGATAGAAAAATATCAATTTTTTTCAGTATTTGTATGATAACGAAGTTTTTTAAGATTGTAAATATTCTAGACACGTGACCATACTGAAAATACTGTCACAGACAAAACCCCTAGTAGTCTATACGCGCTTTCTTCACACTTTTTGAATCAAACCTTAGAAAAACCACCCCATTCATGACTTGTTTGGTTGTTTCCTAAGTAGAAATGTATCACAAGCGTTTTATACAGTGACGTGTAGTGAATTTTTTACAGGGTAAGCAATATAACAATTTGAGTGTTTTAGATAACATTTGCTAGTGCCGGGGTGTGGTTCTATTTCCAATTTCTACTAACAAACGCAACTTCCAAATTTGCTTACCCTCCACACGTATTTGCCGTTTTATAATACCTAACATTAGTTATAAAACGGAAATGAAATGAATGTAATAATAATGAAACTGAATAATATTTAGAGAGTTAGAGAGCATATTACAAATTATAAAAAAACTCCTGTTTTCCCGAACACTTTCATCCACTTTCCAAGGGAAAGGAGGACTGGAGGACGCAAACAGAACGACTGCTTACCCTGCCGAATGAACGCGGCAGGTTAACTCGCTTGCGAGTTCGATTCATCGCTAGTCGCTCCCGTCTGTGGAAATAAATACTTGATAGCAGCACTATGCGTGTACAGTACGGGAGTTACAAAAACTCTATATCTTGAATTGGAAACTGGAAACTCAGATTTAAATGTGTTTAAATTTAAAGTTAAGGCGAAAACTGTAAAGGGTCAAACATTTCCAATATGTAATAGGATACGCATTGGTTACCTTGCGTATATGGAATAAACGCCACTGGTTTTATACTTTATTTTTGGTTACATTGTGCTTTCATTTATATTTCATCTATAAATTGTAATATTTCATTTACAATTAATGTGAATATAATTTAGAAAATAGGTGTTTTGGTAATGCCTAGTAAGAAATAGTTCTTATACAAAATATCATTAATCTGACTGCGCACGAATGCGGTGCGTTGTCCCTTTGGTGTGATTTTCTACGCTTAGTTAAGATTTGTTTGCACTAGGCGGAGGAATATCATGGAAGTATAACTTAAGCAGGGATTACTTACAATACACAGTTATATTCTTCAGGGAGAAAAAACTTACCAAACGTTTGCCAGTGATCTAGTTTTCAGTGATTTCGAATTAAAATTCTTGTCTAAATTATCAGGTCTCGCCTTCCAGTAAAAGAGCTGAACGCGGTTCACTCTGGGCGCATTATTCCAGTGATCAATAAGTTTGCCGTACCAGCACTGTCGAATATTCTGAGTTTCTAAATTTAAACAACAGTTAGGTAAACACACTTCTCTATAAAAACATACTGTCCGCGTTCTAGAAGCAAGGTTCGTGTTAATAGATGGGTTCTGAATTTTCTTTGTTTACATAGTGTTTATAAATCTAAGAAAAAGTTCCTAGCTTAGATTAAACTTATACCTAAGTGGGAATGTAGCCAGTGACCCAGAGCAAATCAGTTCAGTAATTACAATGATGGTTAATGATTTTAACATTGAGTCATTATTCGGTGACGTTTCTGAGTCTAGAATATTTATAAAAATCTTTTTATTACTTCGGAGGTGGAAACGATTGTGATAGTCTATTCAGTTTCTTCACACTTAAAAAAAAATATTTAGTTTGTAAATGATGTTGACCCTTTCAATTTCGTAGATGTTGGTATTCGGTACAAACTCTGAATAATAATAATAATAATAATAATAATAATAATAATAATAATAATAATAATAATGACAAATACTAAACGATTTTTTTTTCAAATTAAATAGGCTATGTTCACATCATCTTCCGTACATAATACGTGATTGCTTTCTAGCACAAAATAAAATCCATTCACGGTTACTGACAACTTTTCTGAAACCCTGCTAAAGTACTAATTCCTGGATATTCCTCCGCCCCACGCACAAAAAGCTTAACGTAGTCTAGAAAATTACACCGCATTCGTGCGCACACAGTGTAGTAACATTTCGCATAACAACTATTCGTTATTAGACATCGCCACCACACATATTTTCCCTCTGTTTTGATTCATATTCATTATAAATTAAATATTATAATTTATGGATATAATATAGGTGAATGTTCAATGTACTGAAAAATTTGTTTATTTTGTGTTAACAAAATTATTAAATGTTCGTGATAAATGGTATGTTTAGGAAATAATCAAAGACATCATACATGAGGTGATATTTCAAAGGTTTGATTCAAAAAGTGTGAGGAAACCGCGATTATACTATAGTACGTATGTAAAAGGCTGATATAAGGAGAGTATTTATCAAAAAATAAAATGAACAAAACTATAAAATAGTATACAGAAGACTATTATAATTACCGGCAGACGTGATTAATCTTTAGCGTTCCCCCAAACGTTTCCTCTAACCAAGTGAGGATGGGCGAGGAGTTTGAGGTATACAGGAAGATTCGCAAGTAGACCGACAAACTTCGGGAGCTGATTATTCATCAAAAATTTAGATAAAAACAAATGTGACACTTTATAATATTAAGGAAGGTATGCGCCCTTATAAAACGAGATTTTAAGCCGTATTTGCGCAAAATATTGGTAACTAAGTAAAACACAATGACAACTCTCGGAACATTATTGTATGTTATCGGGACCTTCAACGTAAGAGCCGATATTATGCACAAATACGGTTTATAATCTCGTTTTTTTTAAGGGCTCATACCTCGCTTAATATTCGGTTTAGGTGTAAAGTATCACATATGTCTTCCTTTTACTTTTCCATGACGAATCACCTACCGAAGTTTCTCGGTCTAATTGAGAATCGACCTGTATAGGTGGTGCCACATAGCAAGTAAGATAAAGAGACGAAGCTCAATGCTATTTTGGTGGGTAGTTATTTTCCTCTATATTTGGGCTATTAGGTAGAATTTGCTGCCAACCGTACATCTCTTAAACATAATTATTTCAATTTTCAGACAGACGTTTTAGTTACTGCTAATAACAATTAGGTAAAAAGTTTAATTAAATGATGTATACGGTAACACGGAAAAAAATTTGTGTGTAACAATATTGATGGTACAGAATACATAGGGTGGCTACATTGTTAAATGCACAATCGTTTATTAAGATGATATTTGTACACATTTATTTGTTTTAAAGAGGCATTGTCGCTGATGTCAATAACTCCTGTACCATTTATTCTTAGGCAATCAGCATTTGAAAGTTCAATAAAGCTCAGTTATTACAATTCCTGCAATTGGTTGCAAGCATCAACTCCGCTTTCTCCAGCAACGGCCATAAAAACGAAAACAAAACGATTGAACAACTCAACGCTCAGGCGCTGACAGTGCATGCCTACGTAAAAATTACAATCTTATGAATGACGAGACTAACTAAACTTACTTTACTTCTGAGTCAAGTATATTTAAAAATAAAATTATAATGTCCATAAAACATACAGCTTTGTTTATTAAAGAGCATTAGTTTTATGAACAGTTGACGAAGTAATTCTACCTAATTATTTAGTGGCCCAAGAAATCCCTATAGAGCTTCGACCCCTGGGTGGCGCGATGCACACATGGAGGCAATATATCACGGAGTGGCAACAGCCTATCTTCTCCACGTTTATCAAGTGAAGCCGATACGTTGTCTGACTTATTTCAACTGCGCATGCGCAGACCGATTGTTTACGTCAGCCGCCATATTACGAGTGACAAAAGTTACATAGTAAACAATGTAAGACATGCACCTTTTTGCCACTACTAGCCTTGTCCGTGTCTTTCATTATCTGTTTCACTTTCGTGTCTCGACTTCCACACCATAGACTAATACCTCCATGGATGCACACGCTCGTCGTGCTGAGCCACGGTGTTAGCGAGTGTGGGTGAAGGGGGGGGGGGGGGGGGGAATAGTGGGCAGGGGTGCATGCGCGTCCTTCCTAAATCCTGTTAAGGGCTGAGTGCGGCAGGCGCGCGCGAACGCAAAGTTTGCACAGCGCGTCACATCGAGTTTGGGGTCGGAGACGACGTGCCTGCGAGTCGGCCGATGGGATTTCCGGCGCCGTCGTCGGGCCCTTGCACCGCCTCTGAAGGAATGGGGAGGGGGGTACTCAGCGACGCCCCTGGAGGAGCCCGCAAACTAACATCCTCCTCCCCACCCCCCTTCCCCAGCTTACTCAGGGTGCTGCCGTGTCTGAGCGGTTAGCCTGCTCGCCTCCCACCAAGGCGAACCGAGTTCAATCCCTGGCCGGGTCACTCTCGTATTTTCGCAAGTGGTAATCGTGCCAAGTTGGGGATCACTGCAGAATTAAGTTCTACACCAGGTTAATAAAGCAGCGAGAATAGCGGGCTGCATGAACGACATCGCATGGAATAATAAGTACATAAATAAGGACACTAAGACAAGAATCTATAAAGCAGTAATACGCCGAATATCAACTTACGCCCCTGAGGCAAGGGCGGATACCTAAAAAACTAAACGAATCTTAGAGATAAATAAAATGAGTATTTTGAGGAAAATTGTACGTAAATCTAGGAGAGACAAGACCAGAAGTGAAGAGATTAGAAGACAGTTGAATATCCAAAGAATAGGGGATTGGGTAGAAAGACGAAGAATGGAATGGAATCAACACGTAACCCGCATGGCATCAGACAAAATAGTGCGCGTGGCAAGATATAATTTACCAGTAGATGGAAAGAGATCGCCTAGAAGACCGAAAGAGAGATGGAAGGACTTTTAATTTCAGGAAGGAACAGGCTATAAGACTACTATGAAGAGAAGAAGAAGTATAAGATAGTAATCGTGCCGGACGATGCCACTGGTCACTGGGTTTTCTCATGGATCTCCCGTTTTCCCCGCCCTTTCATTCCGGCGCTGCTCCTTACTCATCTCATTCACCCTCATCGGCTCTCAAGACGTCGCTGTTGAGATCCGTCCAAATATCTTCATTCAGCCATTCACTCCAGCCCACTCGGTGTCCCGCATATGTACAGGCTGTTCACGATTAACTGACCACGTTACAAAATAATACATTTTGTGTGGGGAGTGCACCCAGGGCAGGGCGACACCCTCGTAGTGACGGCCTATCCAGTTGGGACCCGTAGGTGCCCGTCATCCCCGGACATAACATGAAATTATACCCCAGGATGGAGCAACGTTGGAATGCAAGGGCGGGGGAAACGGGAGCACCCCGAGAAAACCCGCACGGTTCCCACATGCGAAAATGCGGGAGTGAACCCGCCGAGGATCGAACCCGGATCGCCGTGGTTGGAGGTGGGCGCCCTGTCCACTACACCACCGCTATCCCAGCACCAACTTTCGAGAAATATCACTGCCGCTATCTGCATATGTTTTAATTGGCACACTGACTTCTCATGTGCCCAGTAGAGTTGGTAGTGACGGAGGGAAAGTAGTTCCACGTATTAACGTTCAATTAAAATTACTAGATAAATATTTATGTGAATATTTAAAGATTAACTTCCCTTCATGTTTTAATTCAATGAAATATAAAAGTCATATATGTAAATTATTTACTTTTTAAATAATTAAACACAGTTTCACTTGACCAACGCATGAATACAGTGATCAGTCCGATTGCAACGTTAATTGGGGGGAGACTCGGGAAATTTGGCAGTAAGGGTAATTTGGCACTATTTTGTATTTATTATATTTCTAACTTACACCGATGTTTCCGATGTAGTTTCTGGTACTGCCAAAAGAGTGCAGCACCTGGCGGAGAATATCTGACTGTTTCGCAAGCTACAGCTGCGATACTCTGTGTATCATTTGTGAACTAACACAAGCACGTCGTATATTTTTCTCTGTTACATTCACGTAGCGAAGCATGTTGTGAAAGAAGACATATCTTTTTTGTTTTTAGTGACATGGGGTTTAATCAGAGTGTGTTTCGAAGTAGAGAATTTAGGATTTACGGTAAGTTTTTGATCGTTATAAAATGCCTTGTTTGACACGTCTGAGAGCTTAGCTCACGACATAGTTTTCTCAGCATTTAAAAGTAAGGCCTATTGTAGAATTTGGCGGGTTTTCTGTGAACGCGAAGTTGGAGAGCCGTACGATCTGTTACATTTTTTTTTTACATCTGCTTTGCGATTACACAGCGTGTTCTATCTATCGGGGAGTAGTGTTACCATTCGAGGCGTGTCAAATGCACTTCACGAAGATGTTTTCTGTTCCTCAGAACTTCACAGTGCGACAAGTTTGCAAGAAACAACTACCCCAACAATTCCACCGGGATCAACAAAGAAAGAGTTCAGCAAAAAAAGTGCACGTTTTCGATACACAACAAGATTTTCTAGAATCGGCAGTGGATAGTCCTTCATTTCAGGCAACTAGAATCCAAAAAAGAGCAGGTTTAAGAGAAGTGATTCATTCAAAAGTGGGGCTTTCATAAGTGCTTAGTTTACCGTGAACAGCTTATAGCAAGTTTTGTAAATTTCGATACATGAGGTAGCAGGACGGAAACAGCGATGTGGCGTATCCTAAGTGATCACTTCCGACACTATAACTTCCTCACTAATATCACGATTAAATCAAACTTAGCCTTGTTCGATCGGCTATACGAGTACGATGTGAACGTGACCTTGATTTGGGGCCGCACATGTGCGAGAGGCGGGTGGGGGCTCGCCGCGACTGGCGGGAGTTTTGGGCGTGAGCGAAAATTTTCGCTATTCCGATGTGCCAGCGCGCTAATTATAGTACTATACGAAATGTATCGTATAGATTTGTCGCTTATAAGCCATAAAACGAAAGTATTCATTTCGTTAATTTGATTTCAATCCTGTACCCTAAAGAAAATTTTATCGGCTAACGCAAACGTATTCACGTAAAACCCACGGTAAGGTCTCCGTCACAGCCACATCCTGATTTTTTTTATTAATTTACCAAAAACTCACGCATTTATGTTCGAAGGCTGATTATTGGGGAATTGCGTGGAGAGGTCTCTTAAGACAGTCAAAGAGCCAATTTTTTTTTCTAGAATTCGATATTTTATTGTTTTGTTAAAAGTAATACTCATATTTTTTTTGCGTAACTATATTAATTTTAACTTAAAATCGTGGTTCGTACAAATTTTAAAATGTCGTAACACCAAGTTTTCTCAGCTAATGCGTTTTTTTAAATTACAGGAGTGGCAGGTTGTAGGTAATTTGCAATACGACAGTTGGTTCACCAATATCAAGTGCTTAACTTCTGGCTATTTTGACTTCAAGTTTTGTCAACAAATTCAAAATTTAATGTACGGACAAACCTGACATCAAATATTCTTCAATTTAGAGATTTGTATGAAGTATGGTATAAAATTAAAATTTATTTAGTTCGGAAAATTCATTTCTGGAAAGTAATTTTTCCCAATGATAATACTCGTTTTCAGGATATTAATTGATAGCACAAAAAGAAAGTGCTTGATACGCTTGAATCTTGAAAACAGCTTTGGCCTTTTGAACGCCGTAAGCTTGGTAAACAAAAATAATTAATCGTGAACTTAATTTTTTGGCAAGGTATGTAAGCCATTTATTACAACGAATACTATGAACAGAATAAATTAATTGCAAAACAAATTTGCCCCTCTGGTGTGCCAGTACGGAGGAGGAACCATATTTAAGTATCTTGAAAGAGAAGGATAAATAATTCATCATATAGTCTGTTCACGATAATCTGAGAATCTTTGAAAGCCCCGCGTAAGATCTACGTATATGCACATTGTGTATTCTTTCACTTTATGTAAAATCAACGTTGTGGGTTCAATTCCGACTGGGAGAATAACTGCACGTAATGGTTTACGCGTATACACGAATTAAATTGTAACGGGGTGTAGCGACTGACCCTAAATAAGATTACTTCTACTGCAGGTTGGGAAGATAAAAGTTAAAAGTTTGGTAACCAAATATTTTCGCCACTAGGTAAGCGCTAGTGTTGCATGTGTACCAGATTTTTCTATATTTCCTACTTTAAAAAACATGATAATTGTAATACTCACAAATTAAATATAAAACAACTGGGTAAATAAGCAAAACCTTTCTCTTTTATCATTCACTTAGATTAAAATTTTAATTAAAAGATACATTATGGAACACTGCGCACCTACAGGCTGCACGGTAAAGTGAGCACTTTTAAGGCCCTTCCAACAGGCACTAACAACTAATAAATATATCTTATTGCAGCCTCAGGCATTAAATTTTGAGGGTGGTGAAATATTTTCACTGAGTTTATTGGTCACTCTGTAATGTTTATATTAAAAAGCAGCAGGAAGATGGAAATTGGATGAAAGAAACAATTTATAATGGCCTTAAAAAGTGCTCACTTTACCGTGAACAGCATATACCGGCGGAGATTTCCCCTATGCCAAACTCTCCCAAAAGAAATCTTGTTTTGTTCCTAACGTGAGTAGAATTAACCTTATTCTACCGTAACTCGTTAAGATAACGGGGGGCATCGCACATTCTGGCGCGGATGGTGGCGAAAGAAAATGGTAATTGATACAATCTTGACTGCAGCAGCACGGAAGTACCAGCATGTTCAATTGAATAGAATGATAGAGAAGGAGATCAAGATAGGAGACGACTTTTCTTCAGGTTCCTCCTGCTCTGTAATTTCCTAGGGCTGAATTATAGGCGTTTGCCCTTTCGGAAGAAATAAAGCAGCATTCGAGTATTTGAAAAATATTTTTGGTGTAAAAATAACTGCATGCGGTTTTTTATCTTCGTGTATATTTTTGCGTGTTTTAGTCAAATATATTTAAACTGTGTAACTGTAATAAGAATGACACAGCCAGAGCTCCAAAAAAAACTTCAGAAATATTCATTTAGACGTAACGAATTATAAATTATGTTTTGCAATAAATTCTGATTTGGAATAGTTTTTGTAACTATCCATGAAGAAATATTTGACAAAAACTTTCGGTACTTCAAAAACCACTCCAATCTACTGAACAGTCTTTAACATTATTTCCAGAAGGTTAAAAGTGTCAGTTTCCTAGATATTTAATTATTAATTTTTGAACGGTAAAGTTTTTTGCGCCACAAATAAAATAACACTATCGCCCTGGAAAAATTAAAAGAAATGGAAAAACAATGATTCTATCAGTGCACAATAGTGGTGACTCAATGCTCATGAAAGGTCCTGGAGGTTGGCCGCAACCCAGCACCTGCCTCGTATCCTCTCTGTTTGAGCATGCCGTCTTAGCTTGCACGGCAGACAGGACCGGGAAAGTCGATTCACAAATGTGTGCTTATGTCATAAACTCGTCTTTCACGTATTCCCAAAATGCAACCTTATGATTTTTTTAAATTTGTATTTCACTATGATTAAAACAGTTGCAAACTTCTGTAGTAATATTTCCCAGATATGGTGGGACAAAAGTTTTCCTCAGAAAGCAAATGTATTATCATATAAAACTTATCTGCTCCCCATCTTAACCTATAGATTAGAAGCTGCCACACTGACTACAAGGGACAACACCCAGATTTAAGCGACTGAAATGAAATTTCTCAGGTTAACTATCCAGAAAACCACAAGAGATAATATTAGAAATGAATCAGTCTGACTTCAACTAGGACATCTTAGAAGAATCAAGGCTGAAATGGTTTGGTAACATGATGAGAATGCCACCGTATCGACTACGTAAGGCATATTTTGAAAAAAATGTAACTGGAAAAATACCAAAAGGAAGACCGCGAGATAGTTGGATGAAGCAAATACAAAAAGATGTGGCTGGTCGCAGAGCAGAGTGGGAGAAGATACTGGAAGACGAGCGATGGCAAGACAGAACATTATGGAAAGGACTTGCTCATTAGCACACCCGTTCCGCTGGAGTGGAAAATCGATGGTTATGATGGTGATGATGATTTGTTGGCAATGTTATTACGTCGGCAATCTGACCTTTATTGAGGAACTGACAGAGGGATCGCCAGCACTAACATTTCTGGTGGTGAAAACTGCACATAAAATATATATTTTGTAGTTAAAAATAAGTTTTTTTTTGGAAACTAGTTGCCAATAATAAAGTTTCTACTATCACTACAAATTGAATCCTGTTAATGTTACAAGTGTCAGTATTACTGCAAGAATTTTTCTATAGTTCCGCAAATCTATTTTCCCACAAGTACAAACGCAACAGGCTTACAAACTAGCGGGAATTTGTGTAGTTACAAAAAAATTTTAGTTCGGTTTACAAAAAAAATTTTTCTATGTGCGGTCATTCTTACGAAATGGTCACTTTCTTGACGAAACTGAAAGAGCATGCTTTTATCGTCAATGTTAAAAGTATCTAGATAAAATGTGTACTGTCACTATAAAAAAAAACGCTGTCCTACGTCCAGCACAGAGATGGCACAGGTGTGTAGCAAAAAGGGAAAAGCTTTCGCTTGATCCGAATACCCATGTTGCGTCAGGATTGTAAGGGCTTGGCCTTTCCGACCCTTTCGTCTTGATGAGTTTCCGCTGAGAAGTATCGGAAAAGTTATCAGTAAATGCTGCAGTAAACGACAAAGCTTTACTTCACAATTGGATACCCTTTCTAGAATCCCCGCAATTTCAGCAATGAGTTCCATTACTACGCACTGCGCCACAAGTTGATGAAAAAAGGTTTGTGTGAGGGAAAATAACAACAACGAAACCACGAAATGACGTATGAATTTAAAGGGCCATACGCTTTTTTATAATTTATGAAAAAAAAAAAATCGTTGATTCTGAATGATTATTATCCATGCTATCGTTAAGAGAAATTCAAGTTGGTGAACGCGAAAAAAAAAAATTCTGGTTGTGTGTGTTGTTGTCGAGAAATTTTGAGGGTGTTTAACGAGGTCTGTAGCGCGTATGAGAGCAAATCAAGATGAAGACGGAGTGACAACGGAATGCAAGGGGGTTTGGCGTAAGCACTACGAGAAAACCCGCCGGCCAATGGCAACTTCCACTACGTTTTCCTCACGAAATTCAGGCGCAACCCGACCGGGAGTGACAACCTTGGACACAAGGGTGTTACGCTAGCCACCGGCAACACACACCCCCCCCCCCCCTTCAGGATAATAGTCGTGCTCGGCGACCATCAAGCAACACGCCGGTGGACGTAAGGTAAAGGCTGTTCACGATGAAGTGAGCACTTTTGAAATCAACCATAGAAAAAAGTCACTGTCCCTACCTGCATATATTTTAATTGGCGCACTGAGTGGCATGCGCCCAGTAAATTTTGTAACGACGAATGGAAAGTAGTTCCCTATATTAACGTAGTATAAAAAGTGTCAGGTAGTGATAGCTAAAATTATTTACTTTCATTTTCAGTTTTTTTTTTAATGCATCGAAGTGAAAAAATGAGCATATTTGCAAAACATTTTCTTTGTAATAATTTCACCGTTGAACTTGGCCGACGCATGAATTAAGTGACGAGGACCATGGCAATTTTAATTTTGCGTAAGGCGGAAGAACACAGAATGTGCATACAAGTAGATCTTAAGCAGATCTTTCGAAAGTGCTCATTTGACCGTGAACGGCCTATAACCACCGAGTGTATACCCTCTACGGGCAGGCGAATACTCCAAACGGGTTAGGATAAATCGTTATTGATGCAAAATGGGATACAGTAATTGGTTAGGTCACATATTAGTACTAAGATCGCAATGATCCTGAAATTTTTAATGTATAGGTTAATGAGTGAATCATATAAAATACGTGTTCTGTATGAAAAAAAAATACGTGTTATATTGCTACGTTAGGCTAAACTTAAAAACTTGAGGGTTTGCATTGATTTGGCCATTGGAATACAGTTTATCATGCACGTACTGGAGGGATTTAAGATTTCAAGAACCAACAATGACGAGATGGACGAATCATATGCAGAACGAAGTTGGTCTGCCTTGTGTCAGAAGTTCAAAAACACACGACGATCACTCGGGCATGTAGGGAACCAATTATATCTAGTGTGCTACCAGAAAATAATGCGAACTTAGTTGTCTTGTGTATTAAAACATATTGCTGACTTGCTATAACCCTTGTTGCAAGATACTTCAATATAGGCTATTCACGGTCAAGTGAGCACTTTTGAAAGCCCTGATTAAGATCTATTTACATGCACGTTGTGTATTCTTACGCCTTATGTAAACTTAACATTGCCATGCGCCTCATCACTTTATTCATGTGTCGGTCAAGTGAAACTGCGAAATTATTAGAAAAGTAAACATCTTATAAATCTGCTAATTTTTGCACACTGAGGCGTTACAAAGAACAGAAAGTGTAAGAAATAATTCATATTATCACAAATGGCTACCTAATCCTTTTTAATTCGACGTTAAGATATGGAAATAATTTTCCGCTATCGTTACCAACTTTACTGGGCGCATGTCACTCAGGGCGCCCGTTAAAATATATGCATGCAGAGGCAGTGACTTTTTCCTAAGGTTGATTTCGAAAGTGCTCACTTTATCGTGAACAGCCTTTAAAGGTATTTAAAAACATTATGGTAAATGGAGGAATATAACAACCGCAGTTTATTTTCTTTTATAAAATAACGTAGGCATTTAACCGAAAATAACTATAGTTAAAATAACATGAGTTGTTCTGTCAACTATTAAACGTTTAGTTAGAGCCTACACTGTGACGACATTAAAAGGCACTGAGAACGCAGGAGGGAGTCAACAGGAAGTCTATGTTAGACGGCCGTGTTTCCACGAGGGCGAGGATCCCCATTTGACGGTGGAAGGGGGGAGAGGAGGTGATATATCAGAACGCGCATCCACCCCGGCATGTTTTCTGCAGGTAATTTGCGAGGCACTTTAGGTCACGGCCCCAGGGGTGGGTCAAGGGGAGGTGGAGGAGGTAACGAAGGGTTGCGGCTCGTTGGGTACTTTACCCATGGAAGCTATGCTTCAGGCAGCACGTTCACTGAGATTGCGCGATAATTCTTCACTCCCTCGATTAAAAGTTTCCTCCTCTTCGTTTTTTTATCCGTGTGTCGGCCGGCCATTATAGGCACGGCGAAGCCTCCCGTCGAACAATTTGTATTAACCGCGACGTAAATTCTAGGTTTGGGAAATTGGGCCGCGCGGGCCTAAATTATCGATGTTGGCACAGATAACGTGTGGCAGCGACGATGGATGGCGTCTACGCCCCTCTGATCCTGGAGGTAAAAAGAATGATTATGTCGGCGGGAGGATGTGCTATACGTAAAGATGTCCTGCGCAGAACGCGTATCCTCTGTCATCGCCGACAGAACTGCCCTCTATTTATCGACATTACGTGCGCCGATAAAATCTTGCGTGCATTCAATTTGAATGGAATGGGTTGGCTTATAGGTAGAGACCCGAGAATTTCTCGGGTTCATTTCTAGACAAGTTGGAATTCACACACTTGTACGTTCATGTTACTTTTGTAATTGGTCAACGTGCTATTTGACAACTGCTGGAGATAAATGAGTCAATAACGAAAATGCAATAAATTGTGTGCCCAACCACCACCTTTTACTACTACTACAACAATCAACCAATAAACTGTTTATATCTGTACGAAAGTATATAATACTGTGAAGTCTAGCCTCTAGGTCATTAAACTCATGAATTTCTCAGGTATCTACTTATAAGGCTGAGATTATCTGGTATGCTAACTCATACGCCACGCTGTTGCCAACATGTAGTACATATAACCAAGGTTTTGGCACGTAGATGTTGTGTTATAGTTGGATTCAAATTCCAGCCAACTTCAGTTTAAGGTATGAATATTGCATATTGTCAGTTTTAATTTTAGTTAAATTGTCTTCGTTCATATAGGCTACTTAAATATATTTTGTTTTTGGCTTTAACTCTATAGTTACAAGGCCTGTATTAGAATGGTTTGTATCATTTTCCTTCCTTCAATAACATTTGAAAATGTCACACTTGAAAAATATCCCAAAAAGGGAATGTAAGTAGCAAAAGAAAAATAAACGCAATATTTATGAAATAAGTCAGCAGTAATCTAACTTATCAATTATCATAACAATTTTTACATTAAACTTTTTCTAGAAATATTCTGTATCGGATATATGATTTAAATCGTTATAAATGTACAGTACATATATATTGTTAAAAAAACCATTAAGTATAGCTTGATGTACTCGTGTCAAAAAGGGGGTGGGGGTGGGGCTTTAAATAAAACGCTAACTACTATAACCTCTTTGTATGTAAACTACCTCAGTTTTCAGTTATCCGTACAATATTGTATACAATTCAGTATTTAAGTGAGAGGGCAAATTCCAACTTGAATACAATTCAACTATGCACACGCTGCTTATTAAAACTTGTTACAAAATTTATTTAGTTTTCACATATTAAAAGCACATATTGCGTTTAATTCTAAATGTTGCCTCATAATTCAAGTAATATGATATAGAGTTAATCAGGTTTAATATTATTGGAGTAATTCTTCTTAAATTACTTTCATCTTTCAAGTATTTATACAAAGTTAACAAGCGATTCCAGACCTCATTTACCGGTGCATGAAATATGTAAAATGAAAATAACAATTATGTGTTGCGTGGTCAGTAAATATTTACGCTAAATTTATAAGTACATACCAATAAGTTTCTCACGGCGACTTTTAGCTTGCTAAGTTCCTTGGTATAAAGAAAGTTACACGATCTGGGCGTACATTCTTATTTTGTTAGACGAGGGAAGAGTTAACAGTCAAGAGTTTCCAGAAAATGTAAAAACTTTTTTACTGTCTGTGAAAACAGCCCCCTTTTTTCGATGTCTACTAACGTTACAAATTCTGATTTTGTCATTGTATAATATATGATTGACTTTTAAATACCAATCCACAAAAATTTCAACGAAATACCTAAGGGGAGTCTCGCATAACTTGTAATAATTTGGTCGTACACGTTGACAGGTTTAGTTCACGCCTGTACTTCATCATTAAGACCCCACATACAGGTTTTCGCTTCACTTGATACTTCCACTAGAGGATTCAGGAAGCTCCGATTGGCAGCCTCGACACAGAGGTCACAGCATTTAGTGCTGTTACGCTGAGCTAGGCCATTTAATGTCGAACAGAAAATCGTTAAATGCATTAAATTCTAACCGTTGAATATCTTGGCTTAAATGTATACATATGCAGAGCTGTCACTAGTTTTCTCACGTCAGAACACTGTTCTCCGTTTTTCATTCCCGTCACTTTGTGTGTATTATTGTAGGTCCATTGAGCTACACACGGGCGTTCCCGTGGACATTTTTAGTTAAGAAGACTACGGTAAATGCAATTTAAAGCAATATACCCATCCGACTTCCAAGGTGGATCATTCCTATTCTCTTACACCAGGCAAGTAAACGCTGGGGTAATATTGCGAACATGTACTTGGAAGGGCCCGGGTTCGATTTATGATCCACACATCTTAATGGAAATCTTAAGTTGTTTTCCTAAACCATCACTGGCGAATGTTGATGTCTTTTCCGTTCTTGTTAATTAGATCTCCTAGTTACGTCTCTGCTGATCCCGGTATCTACACGTTATCCACTGGTTATCTTCGGTGACCCCGTTTTTACGCACCATGTTGGTTGCTACCGTTTAGCAGTTCCTTGTCAACACGGGCTTGTGAGGAATTATTCCAGTCATACTTTTTCTATGTCTCCAATTTAGATTCCACCTTTTTGTGGATTAATATTACGTTTGCATCATGGAAGCGTTTTCTTACATTCGCAGCCAATGTCGGAACTTTGGTGAGTGGCAGAATAATCTTCTTGCATCAGGTGATTTCACGGACGGAATTACTGGAACAAGCAATTTCGCCACGGATTGCTTCTATCTGCCAAACAATTCTGCTTTGCGGGTTGCTGCATGAACGAACTAGGCGGATTGTGTTGTGCACGAAGAAAGAGTCCTTGCTGGTTGCATGTGATTGGCGGAGAATAATTTAATATTTAGATGGTTCTGGATCAACCTTGGCTATCCACGGACATTTTCCAAGCGGCTCTTGTCAAGGGGTTTGCAGGGAGAGCGAGTCAGGCACTTCAAGCGCCACAAGCGCTGGCGGCTCGCCTCCCTAGATACCAGTGCTTGGGCCGCCGGCACTGTCCCAGCTAGCGGCAGCTCAGCTTTGTATAGGCTGTTCACGGTAAAATGAGCAATATTGAAAGCCCTGCTGAAGATCTACTTGTATACACGTTGTGTATTATTGCACCTTATGTAACATTAACATTGCCATGGGCCTCATCAGTTTATTCATTCGCCGGCCAAATCAAGCTGTGAAATTATTAAGAAAGTAAATGCTTTACAAATCTGCTCATGTTTACCTTTCGATGCATTAAAAAAACAGAAAGCGAAAGAAATAATTTTAAGTCATCACAAATGATTACCTAATACTTTTCATTCGACATTAAGATTTGGAACTACTTTCCATCCATTGTTACCAATTTTACTGGGCGAATGTCACTCAGTGCGCCCGTTAAAATATATGCATGCAGAGGCAGTGACTTTTTCCCACTGTTCATTTCTAAAGTTCTCACTTTATCGTGAACAGCCTTGAACGGCCCGGCTGTGTACAAACTGTCACAAAAGTATTCGGCGTGCAACGTGCAACTTACAATACAGAGACTAATGTTATTAGCACGGCACCAGGCTGCGCGCGTACAGCTACTCCTTCCCTCAGTGGCATCGTCCCGCTCCACGCAGCTACCAGCAGTTGTGGCGTTAACATGATGCATTCGCCGGGGTAACCTCCTGGCCTGGGATGGGGACTTCGTGAAGAGAGAAGCAGGGCGTCGTCTTACTGTGATTGATGCCAACTATGCTGTGGGGAGCGATATGTAAAGGCTGTTCACGACAAAGTGAGATTTTTTAAAAATAAACCTTAAAAAAAAATCAATGGTCCTGCCTGCATATATTCCAACGGCGCGCTGAGTGATAAACGCACAGTAAAGTTGGTAACGATGGATGGAAAGTAGTTCCATATCTTAACGTCGAATAAAAAGTCTTAGGTGACCATTTGTGATAGCTCAAAATTATTTCTTCCACTTTCTGGCTTTTAATGCTCCATGTATAAAAATTAGCATATTTGTGAAGAATTTTCTTTCCTAATAATTTCAATTTCATTTCACAGACGCATTAATAAAGTGACGAGTCCCGTGGCAATGTTAATTTTACACAAGGCGGACAATTATAAAACGTGTATGCAAAAATCATTTAAAGAATTACTTTAAAAAGTGCTCATTTTACCGTGTACAGCCTATGCTAGAGTTTAAGTATAAGCGTAGGAATATAAGTTCTTCTGGGAGTAATTAGGACCTAGTCGTGCAACAGTGAGTTAGGCCTACCTCCAGGAAAATACTGGGCGGCCAGAGTTAATGTGGGAATGACTTGTATGCTCTTGGGAAAGAAGCAACTCGTGGACACGTTCTGAGCTGAGTGACCTCTCGGGACAGTAGTAGTGTCACGGCGTTTCGGGGACACGAAGGAAGCTGGACAGTTTAAAGTTACATAGACGGAAGTTTTTTTTGAGTTGGAAATAATATGCGAGATCTGTGAATCAGTCGAGCACTACCTGCATCGCATGGTGTTTGGTGGTGAGAGTATCCCGGACTCTGTAGTGATTAGTGAGCGTGGTTCAGCAATGAAGCACTACCTAAAATATCAAACGAGGAGAGCAGCCTAGGCTCCAGGACTGGCGGGATGTTGTGATAAAGGGCATTTGCGAAGGATGGGAGAGATTGAAGGACTGGACTCTATAGGGAGCCTATCGCTTAGAGTCTGCACAATACCATGGAACATTAAACGTAAAATATATTGTGTATGATCTTTTAAATTTAACTTTAGGTGAACCAAGTTAAATATCTATATATAATAGTTAGGGATGATGGAAAATCGTAAAAATTGTTTGAGCCAACGTATCTTCGATAACACTATAGCTGGTTTTTCCTTTTTTGATTGGATGGCCAAGTTCTTGACTCAGCTGAATTCTTCATAGACCAATTACAAACGTTCTACTTTAGAGTACCAGAATCCTCATTGGCACCGTTAAATAGTAGATCTATAGATGCCTGACGGCCAATAAGAAAGGAAAACTGTCGGACATGTGTACAGTACGTTGAGTCCTAGAAAACAATCATCTTTTCCCGCGATAAACCATCATCTCTAATAATAGTTTATAAATTTAAACGTTAGTCAAATTATATTATGTGTTTTAGAAACAAAGTTGAGTGTCATATCGGAAGAAAATATAATTTAAAAGTCAAAATCATACTACAAATATCTTACAGGATTGTTATTTGCTTCTACAATCCTGCCAACCTGGGAAGGCTAATGTTGGGCCAAATGTGTTTTTCTCCTTATTGTGTTTTTTATTAACGCTTCCAATCTCTTCCTTTTCACAGATTGCTGTGGGGTGGGATCTTGCGTAGTTTGAGACGGAAGTTGAGGTGGATGTTGAGGTGAGGAGAATCCACCACAAACTTCATATCATAAGTCGCAACTACTGTCACTAGCAGTCAGTGTATTGAACTACTTTGCTAGTCGACAGAAGTTATACTTATTTCCCACCGGATGACATCACTGATTCACATTTGTAGCGTAGTTAAGTGTAGTGCAGTGTAGTGTAGTGTGTGAAGGGCGCTTAGGCTCTCAAACAGAGTGCAGGGCTGCAGTGGTATAGTTGCCATAAAAAAAATTGTTTAATGTACGAGTGGCGTGTGCGTACGAATGGAATTTAGGGGATTTTCAACTTCTGATTAGTATAGGCCGTTCACGGTAAAGTGAGCTCTTTTTTTTAGCTGTTTCGCCAGACATAATAACCAATAAATACATTTCATTGGGGCCTCAGACTTTTGGTTTTGGGTATGGTGAATGTATACACTGTGTTTATTACTCACATGGACAGGGTTTAAATTAACAAGTGGAGGAAGGATATAAATTGTTTGAAAGAAAAAAATAACTAAAGCTTCAAAAGTGCTCACTTTACCGTGAACGGCCTATAGTTTGCGTTCCCTATTTCAATTTATAATGGGCATTTTTTAAAACCGAAAAAGGACTAATACGACATTTTTATGTGTGGAACTTCCAGTACATACTACTTAACATATCATCGGGACAAGAAGCACACATTTGTCTTTAGTAGGGCCACCGTTGAAAGTTTTTAACACTTTGTGGACTATGCTCGAATGTAGCTGGAGCTAAGCTAATTTGAAAATTTCTTTGTTGTTCAGAACAAAACTCGTATGGATGTGCAGTTTTTGTTCGGCTAGTGTTTAACATGACTTCACAAGAACGATAGAATTGGTTTTTTAATAGCCACTTAAAGGGACATCGTTGATTAATACGACAAAGAACATTTGATTGGGTCAATAGCAGCTCGGCTCTCCATTGGTTGATGGCAGGGTAGTGTGCGGTGTGGTATGGATCAATAGGACGATGGTGAATTCTAATACAGACGGCAACAGAACCGGTGTTCTTGCAGTGGTGGATATACGTGACTCACTTTTAATTAGCCTTAAGTGCCAGTAAATGTGTGCAGACCTCAACGTATTAAGTCGAATCTACAAGAGAAAGACTAATGCACGAGAGTCCAGTCCATTGCGCTTAAAGACGACAAGACATTTCCCGCGAGTAACTAGGTCATCCTCCAGTGCAGCTAGGCCTCGTTCACGCAAAAAACCCTAGTCGGACGGCGCCTTTTGAAAGTCAAAGCCCGGGGTAGTGACAAAGTTGATTACGGGAGTGAAACTTGATAGTCTCCCAGACACGGTGAGACAGTCAAGACTCGCTGATACGACTACGTGTGCACGCCCATGCCTTTCCCGGGACTCGAACCCTCAACCTCTCGTATCGTACGCCGGCGCGCGTACCATCACTCTAAGAAATTATTTGTAAAAATACCATATCAGTGTATATGCACAGTGACAAAGCGCGAATAGTAAAATATTTCCCCATACATGCATGGTAACATTCCTACAGTTGCTCGGGAAAGAGTCAAATGCGCAATAAAGTTCCCAACTTTGAATATTAGGGATAATAAATATTCCCATATTTATAGCCTGATACATAGTGCTATTACCATACACCTTGTATGTTAAAAACTTCCATTACAGTTTAGGAAGTTTATCAGAAAATTTTTTACAGTGCACGTACACCACGGAGGTCGGCTCGTCGAAGACCCTGTGAAGTGGAAGTTGGTCCTCTCTCCTGAAACCCGCGGCTGTGCGTTAGCCAGAGCCGGAAAACCTGTTGCTCGCAGGCCAGTTTGTGGCCGGGTTTGCCGGGGGGGGGGGGGGGGGTATAAAGGGGGTGGCAGATTACACTGTTTAAATCTTGATAAACCCGCTCCCGGGGAATATCTTAATTGGCGGAGACCAGGGGGAGGAGGTCGACACAATCCGCAGGTTCCTTCCGCCCTCGCCCTTCCCCGCAAAACCAACTGCGGTTCGCCTCTGTTGCCAACCCGGCGGCGGCAAAAATTACTGCGCTCTTCTCCGTCGCTGATACCATCTGCCACAGTTGGCGCACATGCCCGGTACGATTAAGTGCTGTTGGATATGAGCAGTTGGAGCTTTATTAAAAATACATTGCTTTTTATAAGTTTATCTGCAGGTAGTATATTCTTTCTCAATTTCAGATATTATTTCGCAATCCATTACTCCCTCCAAACATTTATCATTTAAATCACTACACTGAATCCAAGTTATACTGTATTGTTCTGCTGTAAAGGGTTTTCTAATGCCCCCCCTGCTAAGCTTCAAAGCTTAGCAGGGGACGGCTTACAGAATAACTTATACCTAACTTAAATTAAACCCATGCCTTACCGGGGATTTGAACCCAGAGCCTCCCGCACCCCAGATCGGTGGCGCACCAACCGACTGCGCCACGGGAGGTCGACTATCAAATTATGTTACGTAAATTAAAATATAAAGGTGCCGAATTAATAATTGTGCCAAATATACCATACAATTTTTTCCCATGGTAAACCAGTCACGGCACGTTGAGGGGTGACTCACGACGACCCGTAACTTCCACAGGTCGTTTCGGCCGACGATACGTCGACAGGTGGGCAGGGGGGATGACCGATAGTTAATCTGAACAGACGTCACTGCACCACCCTCCTGCAGGAGCACGTGCAAGATCCTTCCAGTAAACCTCTCCTTCGGCGTGTCCTGAGGCGTGAAAAAAGTTCTGGGTCAGGGCACCTATTATATAAATATGGCCGCAGTTGGAGGGCCGGAAGTGTGATAGCCATTTGTCCTAAGTGCGACAAGTGGCCAGCAAAGATCGGGAAGTCGCGGGACTTCAAAGGAAAGGACCGGCGAGGGTGTAAAAGACTGCGGCAGATTAGTGTGTGTGTGTGTGTGTGTGTGTGTGTGTGTGCGGCGGCTACAAACGAGAGTGCGCGGGTGCTGCGGAGGTCATATCTGCTTACACAATAGAAAACTTTAGCATTTGACTTTACATTTCCTTTTCTCTGACGAAACCACCAATACACAATACAATTGTCAAGTCATAGTTCAGAAAATTGAACATTGGTTCTGCGAGCTTCGTTAAAAATGTGTATCTTGTTAAGAAAATAATTATGATATTATTCAGGAATGCATTTTACGTTCCTTTTAAAAAAATAGCCTTGACATAAAAAAACTCATTAATTTTATTAAAATATATCAATTTATATATTTCATATTTTCATTATATTCGTTTACCATTTACTTAAATTAAGACGATCTTCGTTTAATATAAATATATTAAAATCGCACTACAATAAAATAACGCACTTTCCACATAGCCTCTACTAGATTCTCGGCAAAATGACTGCTTGACTTTGACTTTTAATTTCAACTTTTCGAAATCGTAAAATCAAGAGTGCTTGACGTTACCTTTGACAGTTCCATTGTGACAGGCTCCATAAGAAACAACATGTGGGAAAGCAAACGTAAAGTCAAATCATAAAATCAAATGTTAAAGTTTTCAAATGTGTAAGGGCTTTAATGTATCCGATGAATGGAGGGCTGCTTTATATGGGTTCGCTCGGGGCTCTCCAGAGCATTCTGGGCGGAAGACTGATGACATTTGGATTGAAAGGGCAAGTAGCATATCATCCATTCAGGGTTACTTCACTCTTTTTTGACGCCCTGCTAAAGTTCTACTTCCAGGATATTCCTCCGCCTCCAGCAAACAAAGCCTAACTAAGTCTGAAAAATTACATCAGAGTAACAACGCACCGAATTCGTGCGCACTCAGTGTAGCAATATTTCGTAAAGGATGTTCAAGATAAAGTGAGCACTTTTAAAATCAACCATGGGAAAAAGTCACTGCCCCTAACTGCATATATTTTAACGAGCGTAATGAGTGACATGTGTCCAATAAAGTTGGTAATGATCGAGGGGAAAGTAGTTTCATATATTTATGTCGAACAAAACATAGAGTGTTGTGTAACCATTTGAAATAACTTAAATTATTTATCTCGCTTTCTGTATTTTTCAATACATCGAAGCGTAAAAATTAGCAGATTTGTACAATATTTTCTTTCTTAATAATTTTACAGTTTCATTTTACCGACGCATGAATAAAGTAATGCGGCCCATAGCAATGTTAATTTTACATAAGGCGGAAGAACACAGAACCTGTATACAAGCAGATCTTAAGAAGGGCTTTCAAAAGTGCTCATTTTACCGTGAACAGCCTATATAAGAACTACGTATTTCTCACCGGGCACTGCTACCAACACACATGTTTTCTCACTATTTTTATTCAAATTAATTGTAAATAAATCATTATAGTTTATAGATAAAATATGAATTACATTTCTTTTGAACAGAAAAAAAGTAACTTTATGAACTAGTATTAAACGCTACAGGACATATGTAGGAAATAACTAAACATGTCATACATGGGGAGATTTTTTAAAGGTGTGATTCAAAAAGGGTAAAGTAACCGCGAATAGACAATAACATGATTCTAAATACTGGAAATTTCAAATAGCAAATATATTATCTTTAATAGTAATTCAGTAGGTGTTAGTAAGCTGTTTATAGAGACATTTTAAATTTTTTAAATACTTATTTGATTGTATTGATTTATGTTAGGTAACTGATCATTATGTGAATATTAGCTGCAAATAAAAAGTGATAGCCATTAGTGTCAAAAATTAAGTTCTAATATTTATTTTGTGGATTGGTTACAAATAAATTAATAAAATATTATCAATTATTTAGTTAATACACCCATCCCTTAAAGAACCTGGTTATGCACAGAAACTTTGAATAAACGTAACACTATTTTACTTTTATTTAATCAGGTTCATTAAGCAATCTTTGAAGTAATTTTGCATAGAATTAAAATTGTCATGAAATAAACCAATGCAAAAGGATCAAATCAATACAAAAAAATAAGAGAAAACCAAAAAAAACTATTTTAGTACGTCTCGATTATTTATATCGAACAAGCGTATGAAAAATTCAAACTGTGAATATTTACTGTACATTTTGCTTGAGATATAAATTGTATCCACGTATTATAACCAGCAAAACCATACAAAGTGATGTGCATATGTAAATATTATATATATATATATATATATATATATATATATATATATATATATATATATATATATATATATTTACATATACTTATGTAATTTTCGGCAGTTACTATCCCTCTACGGACCTACAGTTGGGCCAACGTTAAAGCTCCTGCCGTTCAACGATGAAGTCTTCAGTTTGACTGTAGGAACCGACGGGTGTGAATGTGTAAATGAGAATTGTCATTTCGGGAGTACGATGGATAATCTTGGAGCTCTCCCCTTACCACCCCTCCCTCCCACGCAAAGCTGTTACTTCACTGATATCATCTGAGACGAGGGAGACTGATTTTAGTTTGCATGTCCTCAACACAAGCTCACAGACTGCCAACACAACAGCCAGAAACCAAGTGGCAAAACAGTCTCGTGAGCGTTTTTTTTTTTACGTTGATATTCATACAGTATATCCGTCAGTTCATTAGACACAGTTATTTTGCGCAAATTGAACATTTCATTTTCCTTAAACCTTTTCAGTTTACGTTGCAAGGAACATTTTTTTGTTCGTAAGTGTACATGTGTTAGGATAACGTTCCGTTTGACGTAGGGGCCAACAAGAATACTGTGTTTGATAGCATTAGCAGCAGCTATTCATGAGACTGCGGAGTGCAATCTCAACAATGAACGATCCTTTATTTTCTAAAGTGTACAGTTTAGATCATCAAATTCACTTCCTGTGCAACGCCATAACTGTGACTAAGGACCTGTATTACGACATCTAGTTACACATTAGGTAGAAAGTTAACTGCCAGATGGTGCACAAGAGAGTATTATGACCTCTATTTATTGTTAACTAGAACTTTTATCAAGTGGTTTACTATCTGTAACTTCAAGTGGTAGACAAGCATTTATACTTTGAGATAAGTTTAAAAAATGGTGGCTCAAACATTAGGCGGTGTTATTTTGATTATATACATGTTTGTTTTGGAGGTTATATAAAAATGTGAGTTGATTATTTTTGGTATTTTTGAGTGTTGTGTGTGATAATTCTGCAAAATTTAAGTAAATCTGGCGAATGTCGATAACGATACAAAATATGTGCTTTGGAGATTTGCAATTTTTAATTAAAAAAATTGGAAAAGAAAATATTAGCCATACGCTTAATATAATTTAAAAAAAGGAATGCCTGAAAATTGAAGAAAAACAAACATGCACGTTTTACCCTATCTTCTTTGCAAATAGTTTTAAATATAATTAAGGAATTCTGGCACTAAAATCAAACTTAAATTGTAAGAAACTAGTCACATAAATTGTAGTAACCTGTTGTGAAGTTAAGCAAGCTGTGCGAGGGGTGATATTACCAGTGACAATAATTATAAACATCCCATATTTGGACATTTAGAGACTTTAACCAGTCGAAATTACAATGTTCTGTGATTGGATTTAAAAATTTTCAAATTGTGCAGAAGCTTACATTAGATAATATAGTGGGCTGTGAAATACGACAAACACTGCAGTAAATTTAAAAGTTCCCGTTAAAAAACATTATAACCATTCCCAATTCAGATTCACTCCTTGCTTGTAACCTACTGTTAAAGTAACAAAACAATATTTTATGTGTAACAATAAATTCCTTAGAAATGTACTACACACAATAATTATTTCGGGGTACATGTAATATTATAAACACTATAATATGCAATGTCACTGGAATCGGTAGTTTTCCAACCAACGCACTCGTTCAGGTAACCAATAGCGCACAGAAATTGCGGCATACGAAATGAACATTTGATTGTCTTCTTTTAAATTTCTTTAAAGCATAGTTCATTATCGTGAATGTGTTGTGATATGATTTCTAGACGTTTTGTGTAATCTTCTGAGTATAATCAACTTGCTTTTATATCACAAGCATTGTGACGATAGTTTAATAAAAGTGTTTATTACAATATATTTACCCAGAATAATTACTTTCTGTTACCGCTTCAGAAATACATCAGTTCCAATTACGAAAGACCTAATAGTGCTCTCGTACGAATAAATATTCTTAGTTTTTATTTTATTCGCTTTCCCCAAAAAATCATTAACATATATTTTATATTCAAAACACATCTCATGCTCATTAGTGACAACTTAACATAAGCCATAACACCAAAAAAAAGTGAATTTTATTACCAACATACACAGTAACAAACCAAAACCTTGGGATACTTATCTAAATGATAACTTAACTAAAGGAATGTTCATAATACAGGTTACCATCAGATACCTTGTATGTGGAATAGCTATTCCACACATTTATCTAGAGGTCGTTGTGCAGGCACTTCGAAGGTGAACTTTAGGAGAGGGAGCGTGTAAAGAAACTTCATAGCAGATATTTATAAAAGCAGTGCGCTTATCCAGGAGTCCGACCTATGTAGACTGATAGTTCAATGGGTGAAAAATGCAGTTCAGTTCATCATTTTCAACCACGAGAGTCAGTGCAGCGTAAATTGTAACAAGAAAATAGTTATTAAATTAACTTTTTGGTACAGTTCAGATTTCCGTTTATTTAAATAGTCAACTTAATTATTAACATGTATACTATACTTGAAATATCCCAAAACACGATTCCTGCGAAACTCTTTTCATCACAAGTAGATAAACAAAAATAAATATCAGGTTAACCAACACACTGTTTGTAAATATCCGCAATACATGTACAGCATGTCATTTTTTTGTGCTCGTTTCTCATTGGCCGCGTAACAGTTTTCTTACTGCGGTTGTAGCCAGTACATTTTCATACTTCCACGGTAACGCCACTGATATTTTGTCACGGGAACGCTACGGTGATTGTAGCCTAGGCTTGAGCGACGCGACGCGACGCGACGAAGACAGCGCGTGGCGGACCTCCTATCAGAAACTCACGTCCTCGGGAACAGCGACATTCCGGAAGGTTCCCAGACCAAACATCGTGAAGTATTCATCGGCGGGGATGGCGCTCGGTAACACGAAGGCTGTGGGGGTGAAAGAAGAGCACGGGAGAGAGACGGAATCGCTAACCAGAGCGCAGACAGGGAATTTGTAACCAGCGTTGAAGCGATTTCGCCGACTGCGGAGCTGGGTCGGGGGTGAGTGAACTTCCAGGGCGGCACGTGAAAGGCGTGCTGCACCCTTTCTAGACCAGATCTTAGTGAGGTGCTCTGCCGTCGTACGGGGCGCGGCGGAACCGCTGGTTAACCCTTTGAGGATGGCACAAATCTACTAGCACTGAGGACGAGTTTCAAGTGAGTTACCTATATTATACACTACAGCAATATCATTTCTGTTGGTGTCTGTATTTCCACTTACCATTGTCCTATTGGTCCTGGCTACACCGGACACTCCTACTGTACTCTGCAACGTTTATTATTGGCTGGCCGTCGACCAATGAAGTGATGAGTTGGATGTGCACCAATTGCACTGTAAAAAAATAATGGGAAAATCACCTGCAAATGTAAGGTAATATTCGCAGATTTGTGGGGTAAAAATAGTTTTCCTTACAGGTAAGTTAAAGTTACTGTGCTCTGGAGTAAATTTCATGATAATGTTAGTGGAAAATCCCGTTCATGGATGGGAAAATTACCTTACGACGCGTACATCACTTCAGCATTGTCTCAACAGCTGAGTTGGGTGGTGGGGGGGGGGGGGTGGAAGAAACAATCCTTCAACACACTAATATTCACTTATGCTGTCATGCTGTCGTTGTGGTGTAATGGATAGCGTATCGTCCTATCATTACAGAGGACCACGCTTCGCGCCCAGCTGCGAGTGTCGAGGATTTTAGTGTTAAGGTTTCGGTTAATATTCGTAAGAGGATATAGGTAATAAAAAAATTATAAGTACTAATAATCCGGGATATTATTTAGTATAATTTTATTACACAGTGTAGTTTTCCCTTACTTGTATAGGATCCCCTCCCTTCCCAAACACTTTTTTCATGTACTTTTACCGCACGATTAGGGAATAGTATTTTACTTGTTACGTAATTTTACCTTTAAGCAGAGGTAATTAGCTTCCCTTACACGTAAGGGAGTTTTAACTCAATTTTTTTTACAGTGTAATGTATTGCGATGGAAATATTATCCATTCACGATTACTTCAGCCCTTTCTGAAGCCCTGCTAATGTTCTACTTGCAGGATATTCCTCCACCTCGTGCAAACTAAGCTTAACTAAGTCTGAAGAATTACACCAGAGGACAACGCACCGTATTCGTGCGCACTCTGTGTAACAGTATTTTGTATAAGGACTATATCTCACTAGGCGCTACCAACATACCTATGTCCTCCTTAATTTTTATTCTAATTATTTATAATTAAAACATTATAATTTATAGATAAAATATGAATAACATTTCAATTTAATAGGATAAAAAGTAACTTTTATGAACACAAGCATAAACCGCTTCTGATATAGGGTGTATTTTGGAAATAACTTAACACGTCATACATGGGGAGATTTTTCAAAGGTTTGATTAAAAAAGGCCGAAGAAACCATGAATGGACTATAACCCGATTTACAATCCATCGTGTTCGTTTGAAATATTATTAAAAAGGAGTCAGATTTATTCTTATAAACTGAAATGTTGACTAGTAGTATTTTTTTTTTTTTTTTACTTAGATTCCGATAAATTCTAGCGAAATAGTAAAACTGTTAAAGTGTGAGCTTTGTCTTCAAGAACAAATAAATTGCCATATAAACGTAGCCCCGAGTATAAACGTGCATAATCCTCAAAGGGTTAATTATGCCCCGAGCGTGCGCGTGCACTTTGGCTCGCTCCCACTTGACTTTCCCCCGCTCCGCTTGACTTTCCCCTCCAGCGCTGAACTGGCGCCATGCTCGCTGGCGCACATCTCGGACAACTAAAGGCTGTTCACGATAATCTGAGCACCTTTGAAATCAATCTTGGAAAAGAAGTCACTGCCCTGACCTGCATAAATTTTAACCGGCGCACTAACTTACATGCGCCCAGTAAAGTTGGTAACGAAGGATGGAAAGTAGTTCCATACATTAACGTCGAATAAAAAGTTTTTGGTAACCATTTGTGATAACTAGAATTTCTTTCTTTCAATTTCTGTTTTTTTTTTTTTTTTTTAATGCATCGAAGCAGATTTGTAGAATTTTTATCTTTTCAATAATTTCACAGTTTCATTTGACCGTCTCATGAATAAAGTGATGAGGCCGATGGCAATGTTAATTTTACCTAAGGCGGAAGAAGACACGACGTGCATACAAGTAGATCTTATGCAGAGCTTTCAAAAGAGCTAATTTTATCGTGAACAGCCTATACACGAGTTTTCGTTACGCTATCACCTGTTCACGGTCAACAACCACTTTTTTTTCAAACAAACCTTTGATAAATCACAACCCTATAGTGTATATACCGTAACGTAAGCTTGTAATTTAGTTAACTATTGTCTGTAAAATCAGTGTTTGCACTTAGAGGCTGTTCACGATAAAGTGAGCATTTTTTAAAACAACCCTTGAAAAATATCATGGCCCCGACGTGTACTTATTTTAAGGAGCACATTAAGTTGCATGTGCCCTGTAAAGTTAGTAACGACGAAGGGAAAATAGCACCACGTCTTAACGTTGAAATAGAAGTTCTAGGTAACACATTTGTGGATATTGAAATTATTTATCTTGCTTTCTGTTTATTTCATGTATCAAAGTGTAAGAATTAGCAAATTGGTAAAATATTCACTTTTCTGATAATTATTTCACAGTTTCAATTGACCGACGCAGGAACAAAGTGATTAGACCCGTGGCAGTGCTTATGTTGCATGTAATGGAAGAATACAAATTGCGCTTGCAAGAAGAACCCAAGGAGGGCAAAAAAAGTGCTCAGTTTGCCGTGACATGCCTATATACGTGTATCTAACTAAATAAATGGTTTGGGAACAACCATTTTTTTTAGTAAAGTTATATTACTAGTATATAACACTGAGAGAAAATCGAACAAAATATTTGTTTGTATAGGGCCAAATAAATATTTAGTTGCCCTAACAAAATATATCGTTGAGCAAAAAGAAATTTGAAAAGTAACAAAATTACGTTTGTTCGTCTAACAAAATATGCCTTTTGAATAAACAAACTCTCTGTGTTGGGCCAGAAAAAAAATTAGACTGTCTTCTAAATATTTTGTTGAATCAACTGTATATATTTGTTTGGCCACTCATTTGACTGCCTTCATTCGAAGATACATTTCGAGAGTTATTCGTATTTTTTTGTGACAATTAGGATAGTAACCGTGTTTGTTAGTGCATCTATTGATGCTTAACAATCGTATAAACACATTACTAAAACAATGCAACGAGAAACTGACAAGTAATGCTGTAAAACTAGAAATATTTGTTTTCACAGTTGCCCAATATTTGAAGTATATCTATTTAAAAAAGTTCCGGCGTCATCAGTTGTCACATTAACTGAGATTACTAAGGCGTAACGCGCGGACGCAGGTGATCTAGGGTCGAAACACGTACGAACTTTTAATTTTTTTTTTGTATTGGCCCAAACTGTTTAATGTACGTGTAGCCAAAAAATTATTTAGTTGCACCAATCAAATCTTACAGTTTGGGGCAACCAAACAAGAACAACAGAATACTTTTGTTTCAGCAGCAAAATATTTAATTGCCCCTATACAAACAAATAATTTGATTGCACCAAGAAATCTAGTTTGATTCAAAAAATCTTTTTCTCAGTGAGAGCTACCACTTTTTGCTTTTACCCTATTTTATATATTCAAAATAATTCAATAGTGACAATTGTTAAAAACAGCTGTTTATGGTTTTCCTGCACACTTTCCTGAAGGCTCTTGCCTGCATGGCGCTTGCAACCCGTTGCAGAGTGCTTGAAGTACTCGCTTCCCCGCCAAACTATTAAACATACGTTCAATGTGCTGGTCTATGAAACGAGCACGCACATTTCAGACGAGTGCTGTCCAGTACTTTTAATATGTCAAGTACATTAGATACTTCATTTTAGAGTAATCCGAAAATACTTAAAACGGATATTCAAAGAACTGTATCTGAAAATATACTCGCCAGAGTCTATAAAACCACTCAAAGATCTTGTATTGAACCTCCCTACAGACTTCCCATCAACAAACTGATAAGGCGAGCGCTGACAGTGCCGTAGCTGCCTGCAGCGCGACGTGAACACTGCAGAGCCGTGCGCGTGGAAATGTCGCCCTACCTCGCAGTATCTCGGTCTATAGGCTGTTCACTGTAAAGTGAGCACTTTTGAAAGCCCTCTCATTTGGAATAATAGTCGATTAATTAATTTTAGCCTTAGACGTTAACTTTCGGTTGCAGTGGACTCTAAACCCCGTGTTCATTACTTACATAGAATTATTTATTTTAAAAGGTTGTTAGTATATACAAAAGATGGCAGAAAGGAAAAAGTTACTAGGACCTCAAAAGTGCTCATTTTACCGTGAACACCGTATACCTTGGTTCCCCGTAGGCAGCAGTCTTCACGTTAAAGATAAACCTGCGACGTTCCATATGCAGTCTATTCCCCTGGCTTGCGACGCCTGTAATATCATACTGCTACACATCTCACGTGTGAGAAATTCACCTACACTGAAATGCACAGAGCAACCTTGTTAGGGCTCGTTGCAAAGCTTCCTTATGACCAGTTGTTACCTTGAGGCGTTACTTTTTTTTTTACTCATTATAAAGTGGGCAGCATATTAGGAAAGTAGTTCCACATCTTATCATCGTATTATTAACCCGATGTTTAAATTTTTGGTCGCAGAAAGTTTTTAAAATTCATTTCATGTTGTTTTTATACATTCACGTGCACGTAACAGTATTATCTGGCTAATAGGTAACGTATTCGTGACAATTTCATTTATACACTCCATGAAAGCATAAATAAAGTGGATGGACCGATGGCGATGTTAATTTTGCAGCGGAAGGATACAGAATAGGCAGAGAAATATATCTTGTGATGGGCTCTCGTCCACGCTCTCCCTCCAATCAAGGGAGAGTGAAGAGATTTGGGCGGCTCTTAACAGCGAGGTCATGAGAGCCGATGAGAGTGATTGAGGTGAGCATAGAGCAACGCCGGAATGAAGGGGCAGGGGAAACGGGAGATACCCGAGAAAACCCACCGACCAACGGTATCATCCGGCACGATTCCCACTTGCGAAAGTCCGGAGTGACCCGGCCGGGGATTGAACCCGGATCGCCTTGGTGGGAGGCGAGTAGGCTAACCGCTCAGCCACCGTGGCCACTTTCCAATCAAGGGCACACTGCCTCAGTCGCATAGCGCAAGATTATGACTTGGGAACGTTCAATAGCGCAGGCACAATGGCGTAGAAAGTATTATTTCCAGTGGCGGTCTATCTTTTAAAAAACGATACTTTTATCACTTCTACTCGGTTCCTATATTTACGCTCATTAGGGAGCGAAAAAGGCAATTATATGAAAGGTTTTTTTCAAATTTATTACATATCTTTTTGTTAGGACACAGAATATACTTTTAGACCGCTGGTACTTTAAATACACATACAGTAAGCCTAAGAAATAAATTAATAATTTGTCACTACTACAACATAAAACTCTCAAAAATACTCTTATTGTTTTTAATTGGATATATAAATGTAATCAAACATTAAATTATGTTATAAAATTAAGTTTAAGGGACATTAATATTGATTAAAATCGAATAATCTGTGAGTCGCGTGGTTACCACCCATTGGTGTGATGATGTTGACAGACGGGAAAATGTTTCAGCTTTCTATGTGATGCTTAGCACATGCCGAGTGGACACTATGAAGAGCGCCTTCCTAGTGAAATAATTGGATAGCCTCAAGGTCACATTCGGCCATAAGTAAGCGTTTTGACGGCGATGGAAAATAACATTAACAAGCTTCGCATGTATGCCTTTTAATCAGAGTTTTAAGCCATGTCTATGCGGTTTTAATACAGCAGTCTGTTACCAGCGATTCTCTAGTGCACTTCGTTACTAGCCTGGCATCCTTATGCGCACTGTAAAAATAAGGGTAAAATTACCTGAAAAGTGTAAGGTAATGTTCGCAAACTTGTGTGGGAAACACAGTTTTCCTTACCGTGTAAGGTAAAATTACTGCACTCGGGAGTAATTTCACGTACCTGGTAATGAAAAATCCCATACATGGATGTGAAAATTACCTTACGACGTGTGGTATCTCCTAGTCGATTTGTAACTATTTAATAATTGTATAATATATTTTTTAACTTAAAATTAATTTTTATTATGTAGTCATACAAGCTGTTCAACATAGCTCTTTATATGCAAGGTATAATTACCGCACTCTGGAGTAAAATTCACGTACATAGCGGTGGAAAATCCCATAAATGGATGGGAAAATTAACTTATGACGCGTGAATCTCTTCAGCATTGTCTCAACAGCTATGTAGAAGGACGGGCGGAAGATACAATCCTGTAACACACTAGTATTCACTTAAGATATCGTGTTGTCGTGGTGTAATGGATAGCGCATTGGCATATCGTGAGAGAGGTACACGGTTCCCCCATCCACCAGCAAGTGTCGAGAATTTTAGAGTTGAGGTTTCGGTTAATATTCGTCAGGGAATAAAGGTAATAAAAAATTAATAGTACTAATACTCCTTTTATTTCTAAATATAATTTTATTGTTAAATAGAGTTAATATTACCTTACTTGTAATGCAAATTTACTCCAAATTTTACAGGTATTTTTACCTTATATGTAGAGGTAATTAGCTTCCCTTACATGCAAGGAAATTTTACCTGAATTTTTTTTTTACAGTGCAGCTCGTACAGCTATTGTCAATGTTGTACTGTCTTGTTTCACTTCGGGGGTTTAATCTAAAATAAATAATTCAATTTAGCTTCATATCGCTACGGAATCGGCAGATTTTCGCCCAGTGCCTTGTATCTAGACCCCAACAATTTATTCCACCCATTTTCATGTAGTTATCACTGCTGACTGAATTCAAAGAGCCTAGCTAACATAATGAGTGTAACTATAGGCCGTTCACGGTAAAGTGAGCTCTTTTGAAGCTCTAGTTACTTTTTTCTTTCAACCAATGTATATCCTTCTACCACTTATTAATGTAAACCCTGCCATGTGAGTAAAAAACACAGTGTATACATTTACCATACCCAAAACCAAAAGTCCGAGGCCACAAAGAAATGTATTTATTGGTTATTATGTCTGATAAAACAGCTTCAAAAAGTGCTCACTTTACCGTGAACGGCATATATGTGTGCTCCCAGATGCTATATTAAGCAGTAAATGCTCTTCCGGATGGTCGGATTGACGAGGAACGGCGCCTCCACCAAGCTGACGTCCGCACTCGCTTAGCGCGAGTCCGAATCTCTGTCTACCTTCATCTTGCACTAATCAACAACACAAGGGCGGCCAATCGCCTCTGATTTTGTATCCAAACGAAGCTCCGTCTTCCCATTCCACGTGAACAGTGTACTCAATTTTAACGCGACTTCCATAGTTTTACTTTTACTTATACTTTGTCTTAATTTACAGGATGTTGCAATACTGCATGCCAATACTTTGGGGCCACATTCCTCACATCTGGAGGATGGAAAAATGTTATATGAACATAGGTCCGCAAACGCTTCGTTTCTTCGCTACAGCCCGTAATACATAACGTACAGTGTATGGCCCACGGGCTGGATCATGTTACTATGGAATGCCATCGCAGCGTTCGTTTTCATGATAGACGACACCTCACATTAAGACACTACTCCTAGAACAGTAGGAACTGCATAGGAAGTAGTGTAGTTACACATGTGTGATGGCTTATCGTCGGCACTGTGTTCAAAATGTCCTACATCAACACGAACACATGCATCAACCCGCCGTTGTATGGATACCCGGATGCGTTGATGAATCCCTGGAAAATTTCGGATTGTTTCGCAACCCGCCACAATACGGTTACGAAGGGTGCCCAAATCGTCTATCAATTCGGTCACGTGGCCGCCATATTGTATATCGCCATCTTTGTAGCCAGTGCGCCTTCATCATGTACCTGCCATCTTGGTAGCCAGTATGCCATCACCTTGGTGCCACCATTTTGTTTTTGCACTTAATGCTTTATCATCCCATTTTGTTGTTCATGCTCTTGTATTCCATGAGTTTTCTACGAATGCTTCCATCTTTTCTCTCTTTCCTTTCTCTCTCTTTCTCTTGTTTTCCAATTATTTACATTCGTGACTCATTTGTCTCTCACATTCGCTCAACCAATCACATTGGTTCGACCACCATCTTGGTTTTTTCGTTTGTTATTTGTTTTTGTCCACCATCTTTCCTTCTTTTGTTTGCATCAGCTGTTGCTAGAGGCGTTTGTGTCGTTTGGCCACCATGTTGGTTCTAGAGTTGACTGCTAGGGGTGCTGGTGTCACTCTCGCTTGGTCGATTAGTCACTCTCGTTCGACCGCCATATTTGTTTACGGAGCTGGCCGCTAGGGGCGCTGCTTTTTTAGAGTTCAAAATACAATCTCGAAGAGTGTAGGATCAAACCGCGAACCTTGGGTTGCTATACTGATGCCTTAGACCACTCAGCTATCGGCACATGTCCTGGAACAAGGGTTTATTAGAAGTATGTAGACGAACAAATATCTTGTTGTGGATATTATTTTTCATTAAAGACATTTCTTTTTTAAGTTTTACTATTTAAGTACGTTTTTAGTATTTTTATTGCAGTTTTTATTTTCATATACCTAGTCAAATATATGCAATGAGATTTTTTCATGGTCATAATTATTTATTAAGTTTTTTCTACTATCCCGGACATAAGTATTTTTTTAAAATGTTGTATAGTTTTTATTTACATGTAGGGACTTTGTCACTCACAGTGAACTTAGAAAACATTTATACCCTATGTTGAACATGGAATATTTGGTATCCCTATGTAAGACATACCACAATGCTAATGGTACGCATTGTTTACAGTAGGTGTCAACCTTGTCCATAAACCACCATCGGCTGTGCTGTGGTCATACACGCATGTAGGTAGAATTGCCTGCATACGAGGTGCTGTATCGCTGCAGCGGAATCTAGCGGGATATTTGTGTGTGTTTTAAACTAAAATGGTGGGTCCTAGGCAGTTGCAACAAAGGGACCATTTTTGTTTCGTAGGGCATACTGTTCAATAAACCAGCATCAAACGTTCATAATTCCCGACGGTAACGAAGTTGCCGTCAATAAGAGGGTGGCCACCAGTGGCGTGTGGTGAACTGTTGCAAGGTAAACTGGCGTTAGCTCTGTGCTGTACTCTGTTGCTTGCTAATTTACACTCCCACCACTTAAACGTAGGTCGGCAGCTAACTTCACAGGACGTGTGTAATGGGTCCTTTGCTTCTCGCTTGTGGGTGGTTGGAATGCATTCTGTTTCCGTGGGCTGCACGGTGGTTACTTGCTCCTGTTGCATGCACCGAGAATGTACAGCAGTGAACAAGCGCCAGTTTACCCTGCAATACTTGCAACAATGAGGAGTGTTATTATTGTGAATTTGCTCTTAAGTTGACCTTCCCGATAACATAAAACAATGTTCCGAGAATTGTATTTTTATCACACCTTGCTTCCGATATTTCGCAAGAATACATTCCAAAATCTCCATTTTCGGGGACATATTTCGCCCTTAATATTTAGTTTAGGTACAAAGAGTCCTGTTGATGTGCCAATTTATTTTGCTTAAAGAATCACCCCACGAAGTTTGTCGGTTGAATCCAACCCCATCCTGTATATTTGCAGTGAACAGGCAGCGATTTTTTCCGCGGGTGTTGATTTCGAAACTGCTTACCTTACCGTGAACAGATTATAGTAAAGAACACAGTCCATTCAAGGTTATTTCCAAATTTTCTGAAGTCCTGCTAAAGTCCTGTAGTCAGGATATTCCTCCGCCTTATGCAAACAAAACTTAACGGAGTTTAGAAAATTACCACAAATGGCCAACACACTGCATTCGTGCACACTCAGTCAAATAATATTTTTGCATAAGAATTATTTCGTACTAGGCATTACCAACACATCTGTTTCTCATTGATTTTATTCATATTAACTATTAAAATAATTTATTATTTATATAATATAAGTAAAAATTCAGTATAAACATAAAAAAGGCACTTTAAAGTTACAAAAGTATAAAATGCTTGTGATACATTGTGTTTAAAGGAAAACAACCAATCACGTCATACATGGGGTGTTATTTCAAAGATTTGATTCAAGAATTGTAAATAAACCATGAATAGACTATAATAATATTCTCCGGAAGGAAATATGGGGAGCGCGCGGTAGGTCGTTTTTGCAGGGGCCATAAAATAGGAAGGAACTGCAAGACAGTTTGGAAAACACGAATGTGAAAATAATATGGTTGAAAAGTTTGGTTGGCTCAAGTTTGCTCGGCGAGAGGGAGATACCCTGGGAGAGCGAGTGAGGCGAGGAAGGGGAAGTTTGCAGATAAAATCAGAATCAGTCAGGTAAACACGGGAGACCTGCTCCGCGCTGCGATATGCAAGCTTCCTCTCGGCGCAGGGCTCTGCTTCCGCTTGCTTTAACTACTCCCTCGTCTAGCCTCCGCTGAGGTCGAGGCGTCTAGAGCAACACGCCACCTCCACCATCAATGTTTCCGCGCTATTTCCGACGCTCCCTGCCAGTACTATAGTCAATTCACGGCTTCTTCTTACTTTTGGAACTAAACATTTGAAAAATCACCCCGTGTATGACGTCTTTAGTTGGTTCAAATATACCATGTATCACAAGAGTTTTACACGTGTGCTGACGTAAAACTGCCTTTTTTTGTGGTTAAATTTAAATTGTATACTTATTTCACCTATAAATTATAACATGTTATTAAATATATAGTTAGTATGAATAAAGAATTGAGAACATAGGTGTGTTGCTAATGCCTACTATAGGCTATCCAATGTAAAATGAACACCTATGAAATCCCTGCTTAAGATCTACTTGTATGCACGTTGTGTATTTTTCTGCCTTATGTTAGATTGACATTGTCGTGGGCCTCATCACTTATTTCATGCGTCCGTCAAGTGAAACTGTGAAATTACTAGGAAAGTAAATATTTTACAAATCTACTCATTTTTACACTCTGATGCATTAAAAAAGACAGAATGCGAAACAAATAATTTAAATTATCAGAAATTGTTACCTAACCCTTTTTATTCAACGTTAGGATACGGAACTACTTTCTCCTCCATCGTTACCATCTTTATTAGGCGCATGTCTCTCAGGACGCTCGTTAAAATATGTGCAGGTGCGAGCAGTGACATTTTTCTGAGGTTGATTCTAAAAGTGCTCACTTGATCGTGAAGAGTATTTAAGAAATAGTTCCCATGCAAAATATTATTACCCTGTGTGTGTGCACTAATTCAGTGTGTTGTCCTTTTGTCGTAATCTTCTAGAGTCAGTTATGCTTTATGTGCATGATGCGGAGGAATATCCTGGAAGTAGAACTATAGCAGGGTTTCAGAAAAACAGTAAGTAATCGTAAATCGACTATACCGTACGTCTTACATAGTTCAAAATATTTCAGTTAATAATACACCCCTGCTGCAAGAATCTTTCAAACAAACGCCATTTCTTCACTATGTCGTCACAGGAAACCTTCTGTGTCGTAATCTTTGTGCCGTCTAGCCTTCCGGCTGTTACTTCATCGTTGCCAGCCTTTCCTGTGAGAAATTCTTCTTTCTTCCCTGTACTCGTCTGTACTCTCTTAATTTCAGTTTTTTGTTTAATAATTTGTTCTGCAATTTTGTTTTTGTTTGTGTATATTTTTAAAAATCCATATGACAAAATTCCTAGTGGGATTTATTATACGCTTTATTCACATATTTTGACTACAGTACTTAAAATATATATATATAATAAGAAAGTTTAACGCCACATTACATACAGGCACGAGCTACAGTTATTGAATTCCATGCTATAATACCATGTCGATGATAGACATGCCCGGTGCGAGAGGTGGTGGGTGGACCTGAGGTCCAGGTAGTTCAGGACTTCCCATAACTATTGGCTCATTTTTTGTGATCGTTTGTGTGTTTTTTTCGTCTCTCGCGACAAGATCGTCGAGACTTGGTTTTCTGTGACGACATAGTGAAGCAATGGCATACGTTCGAAATATTTCACTTAATCGTCTTACATTATTTCCCACACACCTTCGCTTCTGTGGAGACTTCTTGTATCGCTTTAATAGCTGGTTGCCAAATATGAGTATTTCCCATTCACCGGTTCAAATACTTCTGTGTCACTCTGTATTTGACACATCTTGCGAAATTACATTTTACGGGGCCATGGTGGCTGAGCGGTTAGCTCGCTCGCCTCCCACCAAGGCGAACTGGGTTCAATCTCCGTCCGGGCCACCGGATTTTTGCAAGTGGGAATCGTGCCGGACGTTGCCGTTGGTCGGTGGGTTTTCTCAAGGATCTCCCTTTTCCCCCGCCCTTTAATTCCGGCGCCGCTCCATATTCCCTTCAATCTCCCTCATCAGCTCTGAAGACCTCGCTGTTACGAGCCGTCCAAATCTCTTCACTCACTCACTCACATTACATTTTACACTTTCAGGTCCGATTTAATTTATGATTTGTGTTGTAAATAATACACTTAATGATTCCTGCTCTACTTTAGCCGACACTACACTTGTTTGGTTAACACAGCTATGTTCGCCTGTAGAAATAAGAACCATTCATAGTCGAGGATAATAACACGGTTTACTGGCCACCTGTTTATCACGAAAATATTTCATGATCAGTTGTATTTCATAACAGTTTAGCCCAACTCCACTTTCGTGATTGGATGGTTTACGTGTTAAGTGCTTTAGAATGACTTCCCACGAATCACAGACCTACAGTATCGTAATAAACGAATTCTGGTTGGTCTGTCGAGTAAGAAAATGTCTTCTCTTAAATGTACGTTGCCAATACGCAATAGAAATGTGCATATAAGTCTATAGGGTAATGAAATCTATGGTGAATGAAACTATTTCGCGAAAATCGGGTGGCATTACGGTCTAAAAGTCAGGTATCCACAGGCAAGATCACTGGATACTGAGTCTCGCATTTCAGTATTGGCCAAGAATATACTCTCTGTGCGTTATGTACAAAATTGTTTATACTGGCTCTGAAAGAGTTTAATTCGCCGGAATATTATGAGGTAGCCTACTATATAAAACCATTATAAGATTCTAATATGAATTACATATCTACATGACGTTAGCTTATTGTGGAATATTTATACGTTATGAAAACATAAGTTGCTAAATACTGTCCGCATTATTAACTGTGTAAAGTATATTATCCTCGACATTCGAAAAACGGCAAATTTCTGAAAGGTTCTTCGACGCCTTTCTATTTTTGGAAGATAGCTGCATTTTTAATTGTTATAAAACCTTAGGACCATATGTTTAATTTAATTTCAAATGGAGCATCAAAGTTTTGTTTTAAAAACAAAAAAGTGGTCCAATCTCAACCTTAATTGTTACAAAGTTACCTACGGCTAATGACTGCAATCATTTTGAAGTTATTACAATGAAATATCACAAATATTTTTCTTCGCAGCTCACTTCATTTCTCAGATCATAAACAAAACAAATATTCTAAAGAGTTGCATTACAGAACTGCTGCACAATCGGTTTACAGATTTCGTAAATAGTTTTTGACAAAAAAAATATTTTGTAAGATTCCACTAAGTACGTCACTATATCAGCCATGTAGTATTTTGTTTAATGCCCACTCATAATTGATCAATTTCAGCTTAATTATCGTTTTCTGGGTGTGACGCGAGGGTAGCTATTGAATAGCAAATGTAAACAGTTAAGTTAAATTGCTTAATTTGCAATGAATTTTAAGTAAGAGCTTTTTACGGTAAAGTGAACACTTTTGAAAGCCTTCTCATTTGAAATAGCAATCAATAAATATATTCTCTTCCTTTCAACTTCCATTTTGAGAATCGGATCTTCTAGCTGTAAAATCTGAATGTTTTCTCATGGCACCAACCTTTGAAAACACGAAGCCAAGGAGAAGAAAGTACATAATTAACAATTTATTTCCAAATTGGCATGTATGTCTTATATAATAAATATGCTTATAAATAAATAACACCAGCAAAGCCCGGTTGCAGATTCATCACGAAAACAGTCATGGACAGTGTGTAAGATGGAGTACTATGTGCCTGAGCTACGTGTCTTTGGCCAAATAGGCTCTACCGTTATTCACTGTAAAGCCTCTATCACACTGTCAAATATTCGCCTTCAGCTATGTATGACAATAAAATTTGAAGACAAAATACAGCCATCAAATTTTTCCTCACAACAAATTTTATTAAATAATATTGAATGTGCTTGAAAATGTGTCACATGGTCAAATTTATTTAGTGGGAGAATCAAATTTGAATTATTATTTAAAAATTACTATTTTAGCGTGATATTACTTTTGTTTTTCTATGCCATACACTACAGGAAGAAATGTAAGGAACGTTGTAATATATTTTCGTTTCTTTACTAAATTCGAATTTTAGTTATCAGATAAGTCTACTGCCCAAATAAATTTAATGCCTCTGAATTCGTAATATTACGTGCAATATTCGCTTAAAAAAGCATTCATGCCTAGATAGCTTCTATATCAATTAATTATCTTTATAACTTCCTTCGTTTCCAGAAATTGAGTTTCTTTACGGCCACTTTTGTCGTGAAAAATTCTGATTGGCTGAAACCATCAAACATCAAAGAAATTTTAGAACCGGTCCAATTTTCAAATGTTTGCTGGAAACAGAAGCCACCCAACTTTTTCAGACAAGTATGGCGGGGTTTATGACGTTTCAATGACGTCATAACTGTCCAACATTATTTGACGAAACTTACTGGAAGCAGTTTGACGGAAAATTTTGACAGTGCGATAGGGGCTTGAAGCCGTCGCTTGTATCGCACTAAGACTTTTGTCACCGTAAGCCTTAGACTACTCACATTTGAACGATATACTGTATTACTAACCACAAAATAAAAATTATTAAAAAAAGTCGCGTAATTTCCCTAACTTGACCCCTTCCATTTTTGAGGAATTCTGTTACACATGGGGGACGCAGTAGTGTAGTGGTTAGACTCCTCGCCTCCCACCAAGGTGAACCGTGTTCGATTCCTGGTGGACCCGCCTCCGGCTTTTTGCATGTGGGAATCGTGTCGGACGATGCCGCTGGTCGTTGGGTTTTTCGGGGATCTCCCGTTTGCCTCGCCCTTGCATTCCGGCACTGTTTCATACTCACTTTCATTCACACTCATCGGTTCTCAAGTCCTCAAGACCCAAATATCATCATTCACTCACTCGAGCCTCACTAGGTTGTTCATTTGTTCATTGGCTGATGCCCCAGTTTTACCCCAGGCCAGGTAGCATAGAATGCGGTTCTCTTTTCTTTGTAGGTTCGTTAATGACTCCGATTCGTCCAGGGCGTGATGGCTTGCAATTCGAAGCACAATTGGAAAAGTAAGTAAAATGTAAACGTATCTGAAGTCAAGGCTGTCTTCGAATTAATTCGCGAACTTTCCGCGATTCTGCTAATTAGCTTCGTCTTTGTGTGAGTGTTCCTGGGCAGCTTGTTTTTAACACCGAGCAAGTTTCGCGCGAGAACGCGCTCAGCTGCACTTTTAGCAACAGTCCCCCTCAAGAATAAGAAAGGACTTCGCATCGACCTGTTGACGTCACGCAACGTGGACTGAATGCTGGCGGAGAGAAGAGCAGCTTAGCCACGCCCCGCAGTCACCATCCCATTCCTCGGCCAACCACGCCCCAGCATTCACCACAATTCGTGTCGGTTAGCTGAATCTTATACTGAGTCGCCTTCACACAGCTCGGAGAGTACAGTCCATTCACGATTATTTCACGCTGCTAAGCTTCTACTTCCAGGATATTCCTCCGCCTCGTGCAAATGAAGCTTAACCGAGACTAGAGAATTACACCAAGGGACAACGCACCGCATTCTTGCGCACTTGGGGTAATAATATTTTGCATGAGAACTGTTTCTAGAGCTAGAGATTTTTCGCGAAAAAATTATGAGCACATGGTAGACTTCAATACCATAAGCACCCAACAGCATTTTGTCTATTGCCATTTGTTGCTGTTTGCTTGAGAAGCAGTTGCCATATTTTACCGGGCCACTCAGAATTCAGCAACATCAACACGGCACCTACCTGATTCGTGTGCAGACAGTCAACACGTTTCGTAATTCAACCAATCAAGATAGGTGAATGACTCTACAGTGTTTTGAAACATAACTTGTCTTAAAATCTTTTCGGGAAATTTCACTACCCATAACTATTTCTTAATAGGCCTTAACAACACATCTGTTTTCTCTGTGATTTTATTCTTAGTCATTGTTAATGGAATATTACAATTATAAGTAAAATATAAATAATATATCAATATAACCAAAAATAAAATAGCTTATAGGCTATTCAAGGTAGAATGAGCACTTTTGAAAGCCCTGACAAAAATCTACTCGTATGCGCGTTGGGTAATATTTCGCCTTATGTAAGATTAACATTGTCGTGGGCCTCATCACTTTATTCATACATCGGTCAAGTGAAACTGTGAAATTATTTGAAAAGTAAATATCATATCTGCTCATTTTTACACTTATATTCATTAAAAACAGCTTCATCTTAGGAGCCGCGGTGGCTCAGCTTTTAGCCTTTATTTATTTATTTCATTAACCCTACTTAACAGCACAGCCATCCAGGGTGTTCAATTCTATCATGACTACTACAATTTAATAAACAGTATATTAGTTATATAGATTTTTTAAAAAAATTTGTGGGAGGGCGTCAGTCCGTCTGGGCACCCGTAATTTAAGCTACAAATTATATTTCTATTCAAAAGCATCATTCACACTTCCTAGGAAGGTGGTGAGCTCTTCTGCCCCGACCGAGACAGCTTCCCGACGGATATCCTTTCTGCCGCTGTTAGTCTGCTCGCCTTCCACCAACACGAACCGGGTTCAATCGCCGGCCGGGTCACGCCCGGATTTTTGCACGTGGGAATCGTACCGGACTATGCCGCTGGTCGGCGGGTTTTCTCGGGCATCTCCTTTCTCCCTCCCCACACTCTTGCATTCCGGCGCTGCTCCATCATCACCTCGGTTCACCCTCATCAACGCTCAAGACCTAGATGTTAAGAGCCGCCCAAATCTCTTCACCCACTCAATTTATGGAGGTGCCATGTATTCCCGTATTGCCTGCCCTCCTAGTTGTTACGTATGTGAATTCGTATCTGTAGAACTGCTCTTAAGATAAGACCGAAAGTGAAGGAAAATCCGTCTGCTGAATTGAAATTTTAAAAAGATAGTGTTTGATGATCCCATCCAAATGAGCTATACCGATAACTTCTTGCTTATGTTTGAAATGTTTGAATGAGTTGCACGTTACATAGAGTAAGGTACCCTTGATGTATGATTAATAATTCGTCGATTAAGAATGAGCTGAACAAACAATGTACATTTCTCAGTCCTTTTCTACCAGACAAGCTAGATAAGACAGTTTGAAGTAAACAAGTATTAACTCAGCTGCAGTAAACAATTGTAGAATTCACGGCCAGCGGCCAGGATACCCAAGATCAAGTATTCTATAGGATATCAAATACCATCACCGCAAACTCCAATCAATACTCTTCTTCGGCTATAAATAGCAAAATAAAAATATATAAATAAATAAAAATAGAAACTGTTTTTTTATTTATATTCATCCACTAGAACATATATGTACCTTCATTCGTTCAATTATTTTGTATATTTTGACGAAATGTTATTTGATTTTAATGAGAACTACAGTCAGATGTAAATTTTTAGATACAAAATACGCTCATAGAATAAAAATGCATACATGTAAACATATAAATAAATGAATTAGCAGGAAAAGCCACCCTATTTGTCACAAATACGTCAGCTGTTTCAATATTCTCTCCCGGGACCGCTTACGAAAGTAATAGGCCGCGAAAAAAAAATATACACCTCAAATTTGTTTTGAAACTCACGTGATGATCGTTAGTACACTTAGCTTGTAATGGTTAATTTTGAGGCATGAGCTTGTGATGATAAAAATATTTCCGCCCCAGTGTGGTTTTCCTTACGTGCCGTTTGATATCGGACTGGCTTTAAAGTGTCAAGGAAGACAATCGGGTTCACTTTGAAACAGTTTCTATTTCCCCCATCATCACATTGGTTATCTTAAGAAATTTCTTGGGTTCCAGTGTCAGTTATGTTTCGGATTCATTAATTTTCCGTTATGAACATCCACAATATAAACAGCGTTTTGTATTTATAAGAAATTTCTTGATCAAAATGTGGTGGTAAAAACAGGAAAATGATTTAAATTACTGTAACATTAGAGTTTTTGGGTGAAATAATTTAAGTCAGTCATTCCATAATGTCGTTTGGAATAATATTTTGGTATAACACTGTGCATAAATCTCAGATTTCAATTTTGCGAGGAAAGGTTACTAGAATTTTAATTGAATGAACTAAAAGAGAACCTTGTCGTCCATTTTTCAAAGACCTTGGAATTTTAACTCTTACATGTCAGTATATCTACTCCTTGTTTATATATGTAACATCTAACATGCATTTATTCGATAAAATAAGTAATTTTCATAATTATAATACAAGAATCAAAGAGGATATTCATTCAATCTCAAATAGTACCAATTTTATCAAAAAGGAGCATATTATGCTGGCATATAACTTTTTAATAACTTATCAGATGCAATGAAGAAAGAAAGTAAAAATTCTCCAAAACTATTTAAGAAACATCTTAAAAAATTATTATATTTTAAAGCTTTCTATACTTTACAAGAATTTTATGAATCAGGAATATCTTGATTTATTCTTTCTTATTTTATTTGTTTGTTCTGTTTTAGATACAATTGTGATATTGTGATATTTGAGATATGTTATATTGACTTCCAGAAATGATGTGTCTTTAGAACTTTAGGTATAATTGTAAAATGTACTTTGGCAAACCATGTTTAATATATATATATATATATATATATATATATATATATATATATATGACTACTTCTATATCCAGAAGCATCTGGCTTCATATTGGAACCATGGATGTAAATAAATATAATTAAATAAATATATCAATAATTTTATTTGTAGAAATTTTATTTTAATTTATAAAGAATAAAAATCAGTGTTACAGAGGGAAAAATTCGCACGTGCTCGTATTAGCGCAAAAGCGTTGAAGAATCAATGTGAACGAGGGTCAGAAAGAGGGAATTTTTTTTCCTTATTGCTGGCGGTTGGCAGACCGCACCCCTGACTGCAGCTCACCGTCGCCTGCCTGGTCAAACACTCGAGAGGGGCGCAGACCGCCGCCAGGAGCTCAAAGCGGCGTTGCCGAACCTCCGCACCGCAACAACCCCCCTCCCTTCCTCGACACTCACCCACAGACGTGCCCGCATTAATATTAACGTCAGTGCGGAGTGGCGGCACCGCAAAGCGCCGACGCCGAGGTAAGGAGTGTGAGACGGGGGATGGGCGAAGGGCCCGTCGTGAGCACATGTTTGTGCGGTTTCGCAGGAGGTTTGCTGGTGAAGGGTGGGTGGCGAAGGGCTGTAGGGGTCCTGCGAGCGAACCCCGGGTGCCTTAGCAGCGTGGCGTCGTAGACGCCCTGCAGCAATCCTGCCCCTGAAGCCGATATAACACGACAACCTGCTGCCGCCCTTGCTCTTCCATCAACATCTTTCTCGATCCGAAATCGAATGATCCTAGTTCCGAACGAGGAACCAGTTTCATTTTGGTTCCAATGTAAAAGTATTGCACCAACGAAATGTCACGATTCTGGATTTCCGATTCGTCGAACTTCGTTCCAAAGTGAGAAATCGAGATTAATTATGAGACAAATTTTGCTATTCGTTCGTAAGATATAACCTCATGGAAGTAAGTGTATTTTTCACTACAGATAGAACTAGATGTGCGATGTTTTATCTGTTTAATGTGAATTATTGTTATACGAATTTTACTGAATAACATTAAAGTGCGTATTATGTTGTTTTAATTTCCCAAGAAAATAATCGAACGTAGTTCTATCTGTTGGTGTATTTTCAAACTACATTTGTCGAAGATGGCTGCTGATCTAGGATCGAGATTTCGAACCGCCAATTTCGGCGGTTCGAAATGAACTTCATCTCGATCTCCAGTCCAGCTCTGAACTCGAACGGTGCAACAGTTTTCTGTGTCGATCTTAGCTCTGATCTCGGATCGAGTTTCGAACCACGATGGTGCAACCGGGCATGAGACCTGGTGCAAGTGTTTGTATATCAGCCGCTGTGCGAGTCGCCACGGAAAATTCCTAGCTAGCATTTGACACGTTCGGTAGGTGCGTAGTGTATGGTTCGTAGTAAATATGAACACCACTCGTAAAATTGCTGCATGTCCGCAGCTTGTGTAGGCCTATTGCAAACCTAGCATTGCACGTCTTACTGTTTGCCGTTACATCAATTAAATTCTTACTAGTATAGTTTTATATTTTTTGAAATTTATAATGTAAAGTCACGAGAGTACAAAGTGTATAGGATATATATTTTTAATTTTGACACTTTGTAACCGGAAGTTGTTCATCGTCCAGAAGTTGTTTATCGCACGGAAGTAGCACCTTGGTGGGGCCCGGATGTACATCTGGTGATAAGGAACCCAGCACTGAGTGGTAGCGTCAAAGATACGGGTCGCTGCCACGGAGTTTTCCCTCGCATGATAAATGCCGAGCAAGTGGGTTGACGTAGTAGGTGCGGGCGGATCCTGGAATTTTCTGTTTTCGGTTTGCAGATTGTATTAAATTTTCATTCTGCAGGTAATGTTTTAAGTATTTGGCATAATTTGTAAAATAAATTATAAATTGTCATCATCGATATTATTTCTCTTTTTCTTCCGAAATATATATATATAAAAAAATCAAAGACTTAAAACCTCACGAACGTATATTCAATATGGAGGCGTACTTTTCTTCCTTCATCAACTCCTTTTAAGTGGTAACCACAGGGAGTGCATATTATCTGAAACTGTGATGTGATTGGCCTGTTACGAAAGCTTGTATGGAAGCTGCCACAGAAAATAGCACATGTCGTATTGCCAAATCTGGTTAGAAATATGGCCGTACAAGGAGAGAAATGCTTGATGCGAGCTATACTAGTTGGTATAATGGTCGCTGTGGCAAACCTTCAAGATTTTACGAAATCTGGTACTGTGTAAAATTATGTATCACGTCGGCAAGCAGTGAACACAGTTTCAGGAAAATAAACAATTTTCTTAAAAAAAATAAAGCTCAGTACTTCTGAGTAGCTCATGTTGGCTTGCGAATACAATTAGGGTAACATTCATTTCCGAGGACCAGTTACCGGATTCTGTTCGAGTTTCTGATCTGCACAGTTTTTAAAATTAAAATTGATTGTACTATTATACTTAGACTATAAAACTTTTGTACAGGATATTAAAACTAGTAAAGGGAAACACAGTACACACTGATAGTCAGAAATTGGTATGGTCGTGACTGAAATTCTAGCAGAGAAGAGCTGCAGAACTGTAATAAAGTTACTAAAAATAAACGGCGTTATGCATTCTAAATCTGAATCAGTGAGAATTCCACTGTCAAAAGTATCTGACTGATACAACAGTCACTTAAGTGAATTTTACTGATGAACCATTGAAAAAATGTAATATTTCCTTCACTGATTGATTCTGTGACATTTCCCACTGATTCGTCAGTCATTGTTTCCAGTGTTTTATCAGTCGTTTATTTTTTGACTGATGGACCAATGAAACATCTGAGCAACTTGTTCCGTCTCTAATCATTTTTGACTGATGTATCAGTAAAACTGTGTGTCAAAATGGCTGTCAAATATAGTTTAAGAATGGCCGTTAAACATCGCGTATCAAGTGAAATAACAACGAATAAACGAGTAAAACTAATGCAAAGTACTTTCTAAAATGTGTTTCGTCTTTCAAAACGCCATTTTACGGGGTAATATGAACACACGAAGAGCGTGCACTCATACATACGATTAGTTTTAACAATCCTAACGGTACCAATCAAGCCAAACACAAAAAGTATGAACACACAACTTCAAACTACGCGATTTCACAACGGAATTATAACAAACGCATTTTCCTCCCATAAATCTTGGCGTGATAGCTCATATGGTAAGGCAGCTGCCTAGAGTCGAAGGATATGCGAATTAAATCCCGGCCACCTGCAAATTCTTTTTTTTTACTTTTTTAAAATTACGGTAAATTGCACAATATAAGTAATATCATAAATATGCTCATTTTAGTAATTATTTGCCTACATTCAATAAAAGCAATATTTCATTTGCCACCACAGTCGGCCGTCACTTATTCAATCAGTGAAATTGTTTTACACCACTGATTCAATCAGTGAAATTTTTTCACTGACACAATCAGTGGTTTACCACTGATTGGAGCCATTTTCACTGATTAGAGAAGTTGAATTTCACTGCGAATCAGGGGTTTGCAACTGATTCGAATTTATAGTGTGTGGGTTGCGGAGTGTTATGGAATACTGGAATGTCCTCTCTAAGTATATGGTAATTGTTCGTTCTAGAAACCTCCACACAGAGTGCAATGTGAAAGCACATGTACACACAATATCGTGTCTGACTCGCATTCCGCATGTAGTGTGTTCGATCCAAACCATGTGCACTAGGGTTGGATCTTCCAAGAAGATTTCCATCCCAATGTCACGAAAAGTCGCCAGAGTTACATGCATGAAATTTTATAATTTCTCATACTTGATGTTAAGATTTAGATTATATCCTATTCGCAGTTTCTTCAAACTTTTTTAATCAAACATGTCAAAAAACGCCATATGTAGGAAGTATTTCGTTGCTGCCTAAATGTGTAATCTATCAGAAGCGTTTAACACCTGTGTTAACATACAAGTATAGGCTAATCACGGTAAAATGAGCACTTTTGAAAGCCCTGCTTAAGATCTACTTGCATGTACGTTGTGGATTATTCCGCCTTATGTAAGATTGACATTTCCATGGGCCTCATCGCTTTATTCATGCGTCGGTCAAGTGAAAATGTGAAATTATTAGAAAAGTAAATATTGTACAAATCTACTCATTTCTACACTTCGATGCATAAAAAAAAACACAGAAAGCGAGAGAAATAATTTAAGTTAACACAAATGATTACCTAACACTTTTTGTTCGATGTTAACGTAAGGAACTATTTCCCCCTCCATCGTTACCAACTTTACTGGCCACAAGTCACTCATTGCGCCCGTTAAAATACATGCAGGTAGAGGCAGCAACTTTTTTCTAAAGTTGATTTCAAAAGTACTCACTTTATTGGGAACAGCTTTTACCTTATTTTTCATTAGATTGAACATTTATATTACATTTCAACTATACAATAAAATATTCAATTTATAGTTCATATTAACGGCACTGAGATAAAATCTGTGTATTATTAATGCATAGTAAGAAATAGTTTTCAAACAAAGTATTATTTAGCTAGGTGCGCACGAATGCGGTGTGTTGTCCCTTTGCTGTAATTTATTAGATTCGGTAAAGGGCCCCGCCTACCTGGAGAGATCATTTCTCCGCGTCAGAGGCACCGAGAAGTCAGGGAGCGATAAGGTTGACATTGCTACACATATTAATTTTACAAAAGGCGGATGAATAACTAACTTGCATACAAGTATATATTAAGCAGGGCTTTCACAATTACTCATTTTACTGTGAACAGTCTATACCGAAGGGAGTTTCAGCGGTGACACTATCATTTGATTGGTGGAAAGTCCGTAGGAAGGTTCATTGAAGGGCCCTTCAGTAGTTTTGTATGACTCGGACGCGTGCATTTTGAGTACAGCACTTTGAAAGAGCCGGTTTTAGCCGTTTTGGAGTGCTCTGAAATGGTGTTTTCACTGTGTGTGACGTCTTGAAAGTACTGGACAGCCCTCGTGTAAAGTGTGTGTTCTTTTCGCAGATCATCACGTTGGACGCACGTTTAATAGTTCCGCAGAAGGACGAGCATTTGAAACACTCTGCAAAGCAGTTCCAACGTCAGCCAGTTATAGGCTGTTCACGGTAAAATGAGCACTTATGAAAGCCCTGCTTAAGATCTACTTGTATACACGTTATGTATTTTTCCGCCTTATGTAGAATTAACGTTGTCACAGGCCTCATCACTTAATTCATGCATCGGTCAAGTGAAACTGTGAAATTATTTAAAAAAATAAAAATTCTACAAATCTGCTTATTTTTACACTTCGGTGTATAAAAAAGAGAAAGCTAAATAAATAGTTTAAGTTTTTCTAGATGGTTAGCTAAGATTTTTATTCGATGCTAAGATATGAAACTACTTTCCCTCCATCGTTACCAACTTTACTGGGCTCATGCCACTCAGTGTGCCCGTTAAAATATATGCTGTTAGGATCAGTGATTTTTTTCTTAGGTTGATATCAAAAGTGCTCACTTTATCGTGAACTGACTTCAGGCGGGTGGGAGGGAGCCTTCAGCTTTGTTTGCTCGAGGCGGAGGAATAACCTGCAAGTCAAACTTTAGGCGTGGCTTCAGAAAATTTGCAAGTAACAGTGAATGTAATATAGCTCTGTATGCAAAAAATGTGAGTAATATTGTTATAATTTTAATTGTTCTTGTCTATGAAGCCTGGCAAATTTCTTTAAAAACTTTCTTACCAATGATGTAGTGACGTTTTTGGGTGCACGTGTAAAGGCTGTTCACGGAAAATTCAGCACTTTTGAGAGCATTGCTTACGATCTACTTGTATGCACGTTGTGTATTCTTCCGTATTATGTAAAATTAACATTGCCATGGGTCTCATCTCTTTATGCATACGTCGGCCAAGTACAACTGTGAGAAATATTAGGAAAGTAAATATTATTCAAATTTGCTCATTTTTACACTTCGATGGATTAAAAAAAAAAACTAGAAAGCGAATGAAGTAACTTAAGTTATCAGAAATGGTTACCTAACACTTTTCTTTCGACGTTAAAATATGGACATACTTTCCATCCAACGTTACCAACTTTACTGGGCTAATATCACTCGGCGTGCCCATTAAAATATATGGAGATAGGATCAGTGACGTGTTTATAAGGTTGATTTCAAAAGTGCTCACTTTATAGTGAACTCCCCTTAATGCCTGTTTTTTTTTTAAAGGAATGCAGCCAATTGGCACAACCGTCACTCCAATGTAATGAACATTCATTGCTGAGTTCGCAGTTTGTTTGCATATCTCTCCGCACACAGACTTTCTACTGCACCGCACACACGATGTATGTCTAGTTTCTTCCTGCGAGGGTGTAATGTCGTTCTCTGTTAACTGTGCGATGGCGTCCTGCAGCGCCGTAGCTTGGTTGCAAGGGGAGGGATGTGTAATGGCGGCCTGTGTTATTTTTTGGGTGGCTTGCCTACCTCCAAAGTGCACTCTACGCCAACTTCCCGTTTGCCCTAGTCGACTCCACATTCATTATAGTCACCCCCTCTACAAACTCCATGTACACATGGGCTATTTTACCAAAGCTGTATTCATTGACCGCGATCGCTGAAGGACATACGATGCCGTTAAAGCTGCTTCTGCATGGTCTACCATAGCAAAGGTATGTAATACTTACCAGTAAGTACTGCAACTGTAATGGCATTTATCCCTCAGCATGCCCAGATTTCATGCCACTTTTGGTAAATGGGCATGTGTACTTTCGCACGAATTAAAATTTAAATATGTAAATGACACTTTAATATGCCTAGAAACAGTATTCTAATAGTCAGTGTTATATGATTTCCCCCTCTAATTCCTAAGCTATTTGAATGAAACTAAACCTTTTGAAAATGTAAGCATGATGGAGACATCATTTTTGGCTTCATCACTTCGTTTAGGCGGTGGCCACAGGGAGCGTCCTGCGCTCTCAAGTTGCAACGTGACTGGCTGAGTACGAAAACCTATCGTGGAACCTGCACTAGTTCGGACTCGCATTGCGGAGTACCTAGGTTCAGATCCCGGTACAAACACCCCTATTTTGGTTTTTCATGGTTTTCCGAAATCACTCCAGGCGATTGGTAGGAAGGTTCCTTACTATCGCTCTTGCGTCTCCGGACAACTTGCTACATCTACAACGACTTTGCTATTTACGAGACGTTAAGTCCTTGCTACCTGTGTACACTTTACTTCAGCAAAGGGACTCCAACTCTACTGAGAACCATACACTCATGTGTGTACACACATAGTCTGCCTCCTTCTAGTTTGCCAGTTACTGTCTAGTCACACTAATCTTCCATGGCGGCTCGCGTAGTGGCTGGTATACCGAATTGTAGAGGAGCTAACATTGCCACTGAATTGAGTAACTGGTAATGTTATTGGTCCATCATTTTGGAAGACAGTGAGATTTGAAAGAAATAAGCTTTTGCATTATATCTCGGGAGCCATTTAACTGATTTAAACCAAATTTGATACGGTGTCAGTGTATGATATACGCATTGAATGGTGATAAATTTATTTACCGGTCATTTCGGAAAATAGTGAACATGAAAAATTATCTTTTTTGTTAGGTGTATCTCGATAACTACACGATCGATTTGGCATATAAGTTATAATATTGTAGGCCATGTTCATATATGTAATTTAAATGGATCTAGCACTTATTTTTAAAATGGTTGTTATATTAATATTTTAGGTTTACTTGCAATATCTACCATACTGTTTGTCCAATTTCAACGAAACTTGCTATACTGAAATTATCTTTCACAAGCATAAAATGTGACAATACATAGCTTCTTTTGTATGCCTTTTTTAAAAAAAATAGCGCCACATGAAAATAATGATATGTTATATCTCGGA